>JANFAF010000063.1:0-417243 GCA_024663475.1 Pisolithus thermaeus
TTCCGTGGCGCAGATTGGTATGAGAGAGAGACTTGGGATATGTTTGGCGTGTTCTTCTCTGGTCATCCCGACCTGTGAGATTCTTGACCTGCTAGTTACCCGTCTTTGACTAACGTCCTCTATAATAGTCGACGCATCCTTACCGACTACGGTTAGTTACATACTCGGCCCTTCCGCCCTTGCTATACTTTCATTTCCAGGCTTTGAGGGACACCCACTTAGAAAAGATTTTCCGCTGACAGTGAGTATATGGAGTGTTCCCGTGTCATGTTGTATTTACAATCCTTCCAGGGTTACACGGAGGTTCGCTACGACGAAGAACGGAAGCGTGTTGTATACGAGCCGCTGCAGTTGACCCAGGCATTCCGGTTCGTTCATTTCCCGTGTCGACTCTCGTCTTGATAACTCTTTGTCTAGCAACTTTGAGTCGCTCTCACCCTGGGAACAAGTAGGCAGGGGAAGTGAACCTATACGCCCAGCAGAACTTAAGCCTGTCCCTCCTCCTGCAGAAAGCCCTCGAGAGTAGCAGGTTACGAAATCAGTACATTCGTCGTTAGGCACCGTTCAGGCCATACCCCATATAATACATCACTTCAGAGGGATTTTGGCAGTCATTAGTTCCAACATATAATCATTGCGCAGATGCTCATGCAACTATCCCTCATTCTTTCTGCTGATTTTCTCTCTTCGCCCAGCCCATTCTCGCCACAATGTAATCCTGACCGAGTACTTCCACGGCGACCCTCAGGGACTCTGCGACAGAGTCCTCGACCCAATCATACTGATCCCACAGGTCTAGCCAGCTGGATGGCACTGCCTGAGTTACCGTAGTGTGTACAAGGTTATGATCAGGGTCGGAGAAGTGCAAAACAAACTGCAAATAAGATGCCTCAGAGGTAGTGTCGCTAGTGATCTGAGGTAGGGTCAGCACGGTGGTGAAGGGTTGAATGCGCAGGTAGACGGTGGAGTAGGTGACAGGATTTTCGGCTGATGACCCCTTCCGCTCTAACTTGGAACCATCTTTGATGAGTTGATCCAAGTTTGCCTGATGATCTTGGGTTAAAAGATAAAGATGAGGAAGACACGAGCGGGTTACCTGGGCAAGTTTTAGGGCGGCTTCATAGCCTTCCACAGCATTGATATCTCGGGAGTCAGAGGCATCCTTCGGGCGAGATTCGTTGCCCCTGTTGACTATCAAGTCGCCACCTTCCACTTGTTCCATAACCTAGAACGTTATCAGCAAAATGCCGACGCACGCCCATAATGCATCGCTTACTCTTGTTAAAGCCTTGTACACGAGACCTTCCACACCATCATAGCCTTTCATGTCATGACTGAGCCACACTTGAATGACTTCGTGCTCGGAAATGGGCGGAGCGACAGCATTTAGAATTTCATTCAGAGTAGACAGTCCCACTCTTTTGAAATCCTGGCCTGCAGACCTGGTGAGTCTGCGGGTATCCTGACGCAAGTGTCAACGTACTAAGCTTGTCCAACTGAGCGTTCTTCGCGTACTCAAGGACGCCTTCGCTCCATTTGCTTACTTGGTCGTTCTTCGGTAAACTCTTCACCTGCTCGTCTACAACAGACTTCGCTTGTTGATAAGCAGCGGATGCACTTGACCACACGTTTGACCATCCCCATCGACCAGAAGGGCCAGGGGTAGCGGTATCTGGAACTTCGGACTTGCTTGGTGCTGACGGCGCGGGTGAGGTTGACTCGGATTTACCAGACAGTGAAGAAGAGGAAGAAATGGGGTGGATACCAACTTTGACTCGTTCGGTACTCTTGCGCAGTGAAGGTGTGCCAGCACGAGAGATAGGGCGCTCCGCTAGCGGCGCCGGTATTCGGGTAGGCCCTGAGGACTTCTGTGTAATCTCATCAATGAAAGCCAATACGTCTGCAGGATCCCCGTCTCGTTGTGTCCCTTTGCTAGTAGGGGGAGCGACACTGGCAGGATTAAGGGAATCGAGATCATCGAGAAACTGGAGAGCCTCCTCTTGCTTAGACTTTGCCTTCGAAACCATTCCGTATGACTCTGTGGACACTTCGGTAGTAAAGTGTCGGGCTCGTCGCGCTGCGGGGGCGACGCAGGGCTACTCACGAGTGGTAGTAGTACGTACCAGTTCTTGCTGCTCGGAGCGCTCATCTCAAGTTCAGCCATACTCGATTAGGAAATCAACTCCAGCTTTGCTTTTCCAACTGTTTTCACCTGACTACTCAGTCCAACCTACACTACTTGCTGCTAGCACCACCAAGACAATATCTGATATAAAGGAGGAAATGGCGAGAAAGAAGAAGGCCGCGGATGATGAACAGGAAGAGGTTTACCATGTTGGTGAGCGTCGCGTGGCTCCCATTCGCGATTCAATTCTCAAAACAGTCCTGCAGAGGTTGTTACGAAGGCTCGGGTTAGTGAAGAGGGAGATTGGGTTGGTGTCATTTCCACAGAAATCCATTGACCAAAGCTTACCTTTGTAACACATAGGAGTACCTCATAAAGGTAAAACATCTTTGTCGTCGACCCACGAATTATCACTTATGCTCAGTCAGTGGGCAGGATACGGTTCTGACGCGGATAGGTGAGTACCCTAAGCCGCTCTTTGAAGACACTCATAAAGTTTGGGTACTAGTTGGGAACCTGCTGAAAATGTCAAGCAATGCGACCGTCTACTCGGCAGTTTCTGGAGGCATGTCGGAATAGATGACGAGGACTACCCTATTGGGTACGAAGTAGCTGCCCGGGAAGAATGGATTAGTCTGTCACCTATTACTTTCTAAGTTCTGGGCGTCTAACAATCTGTGCAGACAAGGAGAAGAAGTACTTTGCGGAAACATTTGTCAAATCCGCAGGTGCAGAAAAGACAGAGAAGGAGACCAGAAAGAAAGACGTCAGTGCCTCCATTCCTCGGTTCACCGCTCTCATAATCATGAATTGCAGGACAAACGAAAGTCACGGGTAACAGCCTCGAAGAGTAACGATAGTCATTCGGAGAGCTCAGACGATGTTCCCTTGGCTAAAGGCCTCCCCAAAAAGCGAAGGGTCATTCATCTCAAAGTAGGTAACTTGATTCGCGGATTTCTTTGCCCTGGAGTGACTTGTTTGTCAGTCTGATTCCAACTCGGATGCCAACAAGTCGTTCCATCCCCCGTTAGTGTTGAGAAAACCAGGCACCCTTTCAAGCGGCTCATCGAATCCGTTGAAATCACTGTCTTTCAAGAAGAGCAAACCGCAAGCTCCCGCCATTCAAGCGAAAGATTATACGAAGTTAACTAGTACAAACGCGACACCACTCCTACCTGAAACGAGCAAATTACCTCCACCATCTGCTAGCGGGACTGATAAAGAAGATACGACAGATATTTCATTTAGTTCTCTCCCAGAAGACATACCAACGTGAGTCATTTGTTGACTTTCGGCAGGTAGTGTATTAACACGCTATAGCTTCGAGCCGGCAATAGAACCTTCGGAGCAATTCGTGGCCGAACAATTCTTGAAAACAATTGACCTCCCTGCGTGAGTGTTCTATGTGGTGCTATGCCCTGTTCACGACTGAATGATTCCCAGTCTTAGTGCGCCAATATTGTGAGTCTGCAAGTATCGCATGAGATGGATGCTTATTGATGCTGTCCCAGGGAATCTGAGAGCACAGCAGGCTCCGTCAATGTGCAGAAAGTTACAGCCATGAAAGTGGGCCCTCTGCGAATCCCAAAGAAATGGAAGTGGTCTGGAGATTTGCTCATCAGTACATCTGACAGGGTTGAACTTCTGTGCAATGTCACCATCAAAAACTCTACGGGTTCTGGCGATGGTTCCCCAATCAGCATGCTGATGGCCCAGATGGACATGCTGCGGATGTCCAAGCTTTACCATGTCTCTGAACTTTGGCCACTCTTACAAGCATGTGGCAAACCTCAATACTTTGCACAACTTGAATCCACGGAATGTCAAGATCAGGTGCTGATACAAGGGCTGATCCACCACATGACTCACCAACAGCATGTCAGTTGTTCTCTTCTGGCCATAGGATTTGACTGACTTTTGTGCATGTAGGTAGCAATCATAGTCCTGTCCTTGGATTACAGTGAAGTTGCAGCACTTGTGATGTTTCCAGTTGCCTTTTCCCCTTTGGTCAAGCTCTTGCAGGTTCCTGATGACCAGGTTGTTGAGGGTTCACTGCAGGTTGCCCTTATACCCTTCTCAATTCCATTGCCACTGTTGGTAAAGATTGGGCATAAACCCATCCAGGATGTCCAAGCACTGTCCCCATCACTTGGGAGGTTTCATTCCCTTCACAAGAAGCCCATTATTTTCCAAGCAATTGTCTGCCTTGGGTTTCCTGCCAGTTTGCTGGAATTCTTGGATAGCCCAAACAGGACCTATGCAGTTTGGTTTTCTCTCTCTGACTGTGGCCAATCAACCTCTGGATTGGAAACTGCACACCTCCAGCTCATCTTGGGGGCTACAAAGGCTACACCTTGCAATGTGAAGGATGATGTTCGAGTGGTTTTCATCCATATTGGCTCTATTTCAAGGATACAGACCTTGCCATCTGTTGCCAGCAAGCTATCTGAATATCCTGAAACCCAATTCTTCACCTATGGGACTCACCCCAGTGTGGATAGTCAAAGGTGGGGTGTCCATGAGATTTTTCCACTGGGTAAGCTACAAATTTTGACAATGGGCAATTATCTGAACACCTTTCATGCAGGTGGTATTGTAAGCTTTACACCAGCTGCACTAGCTGAAGAACCAGTGCATTGCTACCAAATGATGCTCAAGATTTCTGAACATCCAATTTGGGACTGCTTTGTCACTCCAAGTGTACTGGCTGCAGGTAACTTCCTTGCTAAATCAAATAATTCCTCAAGGTAAGTGCACATGACCTAAGCATGTGACACCTGAATTGTTTGATAAATATATACAGCAGTTCATCATCTCTGGACCACATTCTGGAACTCATTGATGCTGGCCAAGTATCCCTAATCAGGTTTCCTGGCAGGGGGAGCAAGCAGCCTTGGCTGCCACTAGCTATCCAAGAGCATACCCTTGCAGGGGATGAGCTACTTAAAGCCTGTTCTGCAGATTCTGATGGTCAGATGGACACACCAGGGATTAATAATGAGCTTGTTCAAAACATGGCCAAAATTCAGCAACAACCCCATATTATGGACAACTACCGAAGATTTGTCATTATAAGGGCACCATCTGAAACTGACATACCTTATGATAAGGATGGGGTGTGTGCTTCTTTCCCCTAACCTGCATGACCACTGATATATATATTTAGTTTGAGTGGTGTTCCTTTGACTCGTTCAATTTCAAAGATAACTTCTTTGGGGATTGTGTAGTTCCCTCAACGGACCCCTAAGATAGTTACAATGTTAATTCTCGACACTTGTTGGGTTGTGCATTATTTGGTTGATATTTTTGGTGTTGTAGCCTACATGTGATTGTCATGAAGTGTGGCGGTAAAAGTGTTCCGGGTCCGGCAACGATGCGACCCACAGCGATTCCTTCAACTGTTTTTCTATCATGTCTTCCATCGATACGTGGTTGCTAAATCCTGCGTTCCATGACTATCTCGCCATCCTCAAGGGTGCTCGGAATGGATTCATCTACGGTGTAAAAATCAGGTTCCCTCATGCCGTAGTTATGTCGGTATTGTTTGGGCGTGGAAAGTGAGTGGACCATATCTCAGCGTTCAGATGGGCAGAGTCCTCATGGCGGCCGTGACTTAGCTGGATAACGCGTTTACAAGCGATCCTGCGAGCGACGAAGGACCATGGGTTCAGTTTGGCGAAGTTCGTCTCACTGTACAAGACTATTCTTTTATTACAACGCAAGGTCAACGGAGGAAAGGAACGCGAATGTGACGCATTCATTGCTGGGTTGATCGGCGGGTACGTTGCCTTTGGAGATAGAAGCGCCGTGAATGAGCAGGTACGTTCCTCCGGTGCGACGTCCTTTAAGTCCTTTTGACAGCTCGCATATTGTCAAGATCGTTCTTTACGTCGTCTCGAGAGTGCTGGCATCTTTCCTCCCTCGTGCAAGGCCCAACAACCCTACGTCGTCTGCGTTGGCCACAGAAGCAGTTGTCCGACCTATACCCCCAGACGCCCGATACTTCTCGGTTTTTGCGGCCCTGTCTTGGGGCGCCGTTATGTGGCTTTTCAAGCACCGGGGCGAGACTATTCAGCCAGGAATGTTCAATTCCATGACCTATTTGTACAGAGATTCCGAGGTCTGGACTAACTTAAGGACGTTACTGTGGCATAACAAGTGACCCTCATTCGTGGGTAACTGCTACAGTGTTTAGTTCTAGAGACACTTTACGTGATCCTCAGGTTACCCGTCCATTTGATGGAAGATATCCAATAGTTCTTGCAATGCGACGACATTTATACTCAGATTGTAGGTTTGAGTCGACAGAACAAGGCGAGCACCACATGTACACACCTCGAGCATCTCGGTTGCTGCTATGCAAGCTTTCCTGCACACTTGACAGGATGAGAATTGATCCATCAATGTTCGCATCTCTGCTGCTATATCGCTGGCTGGAGGCACCCGAAGAATTAGATCTCTCTGTGTTGAGGAGAGAACCCTGTACGGCTTCACTTACCCGCCTCTACTTTCGGGGCAAGCTGTACTCGCCGCTCGTTCCACATTCGGGCAGTTTCATTGCAATGGAGGGTGCACAAGCCGTATCCAAACGGAAATATTTCTTCTGACAGTAAAATCTCTCGCAGTTTCTTTATCCTATGCGCGTGAAGTTGTACAAGATCGTGGTAAGCTGCGACAGTTGGGATAACCGAAATATCCTCCCCGCTGTAAGATGCAAGAGGCGGATGGAGCAGGTAAGTGCTTGCCTCTACGGCGACATCCTCAAATCCGTTTGCCCTGGCAAAGCCGTACACCTTGAGGGGATGCAAGAATGCATTCGCGACCAAGTGCGAACGTAGTGAACGAATCAGCGGGTCCGATAGACTGTACTTATCGGACAAGCGGATCATTCCAGGTAAGAGTGGGAATGGTATCACTGAATCATGCTCGTATCGTTGAGAGAACGGTAGTTTCATCCAACACTCTTGCGCAGACACGCAATCAGGGAGGGAGAGCTGAGGCGGGGGAGGTGGCTGACGGAGCAATTCCAACAAGGTTTTCAGTGCCTGGGCAGGTTCATCAAGTTCGACATAGCAACTGTCTGCAAGGGTCTTGACCCCGTCAGCGGAGGCAGATCCCTGATTGCAGACCGCAAACATATCCCCTGTACGTACACGTTCTCAGACTCAGTCGCACACTGTCCATTGACACGTACTGAAGATTTCCGACTTTTCAAGATCACAACGTCGTACGTTAAACTCGATCTGGTCAGGGATCGACTTGACGACGAGGTCTGTCTGTTGAGCTGTCGGTATATCCATCGCAGAGGGAATGAATCAAAAGAATACGGAGAAACGAAATACCCTTTGTACCTGGGCTTCATGCCACGTCCTTTCGGTAGCATTGCAACGTGGCTGATCGGCAGTTAGGTTGGTTGCACAGCAAGCATTGCGACAAAATACATCAGAACTTAATCAGTACGTGGGACATGGTTAGGACATGATGCAGAAATGAGAGAAATGTTTCCCGTGAGTTCAAAATACATCGTAGGCCTAAATCGCGTATGACACAGTGGTACGACAGAACAAATGCGATGCGGTTCGGTTAGAAGTGGAAAGACTTGCCAGGAAGTGAGAGAAAACGAACTCAATGCTGAGCAAGCGACAAGAAGCATAAGTCGGTGGAGGTATCATCAAACGGAGGTAAGAGACGAGCAGAATCTAAATCACCGAAAACCCAAGAAAGTATTCGTCACATCACTACGCATTTGGGCTTCTTCGGGTCCTTTAGTGGCTTGTCCTGCTTGCCACTGGAACCAGTCGATTCCAATCGTTTAGTCTGCCGCAGCGCACGGACAAGGTTGGTAAAGAGAAGCTCCACATTGTACGCCGTCCTGGCCGATGTCTCCATGAAGTCGCATCCAAACGATCGTGCCAGCGCTATTCCCTCTTCGCGCGATACCTCACGCTCATATGTCTTGTCGCATTTGTTCCCGACCAACATGAAAATTGGTTTTTGTCGTTTAACTTTGAGCATTGACTGCCGGAAAACTTCGAGTCGCTCGAAGGTTGACCGTGAAGCAATCGAGTACACAAGTATAAAACCTTGACCCTCTCTGGAATGCACTTCATTTACGAAGCCGCGGCGCTGTTTAGCAAGTTACACACCTCACCCATTGATCACGAAGGGTTGCGTATTCCTCTGCGCATCTCTTAGAACAGGAATCTTTGGAGTAGAAAAGTGGCACTACCTTGACCAGCAGTGTCAATAACTTCCACAAAACACATCTTGTTGTCCACAATCAATTGTTTCCTATACGCGTCTTCTATTGTGGGGTCATAGGTCTGAGTAAGGGGGAAAAAACGTCAAAACGGGGTTAAAACACCGGATGGGAGTCGCCCGGACCTCTGTAGCAAAATGGTCAACGCAAGTTCGACAGCGGACATGATAGTGAATGACCTACCAACGAAACAATTCAGAGTAAACTAGGGTAGGTAGTCAGTGGGACAAGTCAGTGGAACAGCGAAGGTGGAACTGATTGAGGTGCTTACCTGAACAGCCAAAGCAGTTTTACCTACACCGCCATCACCCAGAACAGCGACTCTCCAGCTATCCATCGTTCCAGAAACGCTCTGCAGAAGGATCTAGTTGAAACGGACGACGAAAGGACAGAAGAGAGCGGGGGATAAGCCACAGAAAGTTGTACGGGTCTGAGGTTGGAAGGTCGATGAGTTGCGGGAACAGCTTGATACAGACAAAGAGAACCCAAGAGAACAAGACGTCGTAAAAAATCGTGTAAGGTCGTAAAAAAAAAAGAGGTTGATGAGGCCCTTCGCAGAAGACTTGGAAGGATGTGGCAGTGGGAAGGGAGAGTAGGCGGCGTTGATGGAAGTACGGATGTCGCTTAGAGGCGGTTAATTCTTTTGCTGCTAGCAGCATGCTGCACAGGCTAATAATTTGCACTTGCTTGTGACACCCTTTTTAGTACGAAATATCCAAATCAGGCAATCTTCGTCATATTATTCTAGATTGCGGACGACGCACTGAAGGACAAAACACGGAAAGCATCAAGACTAGGGTAAGGGGAGGATACAAAACAGGGTATTGTACGACTATCACTACGTGGCACGACAGGTGGGGTATATGGTAGTACAACAAAATGCAGTATGGTCAACCCACCACAACCTCAAAAACAAAACGAGAAGCATCAGGGAATTTTGGGTGACAGACGAACAGAGGACACCTTGCGACGGTGTGGGATCTTGGGACGACATGTAGGCACGACCGTCAGTCTTGTCGGCTGAATTCCCCCTGCGTCAAGTCCAGAATGAACGTCGTCTTAAAGTTTTTTGGCGGTTCAATGATTTTAACCGGCCTCTTTGACGTGTTCTGAGAAAGAGATGCGAAGGGTCGCAGAGGGCGAGACTGAGGGAAGTTGGAAGCAAGTTTTGATACAGCTCCGGGAGATGCGGAGGACGTATGAGACGACCCAGCCAGGGGTGACGAGACATACGGAGACGTTGTGCCAAATGGGCGACGCATAGACGTCATGGTGAGGGCAGCTGAATTCCGGAAGAGCAGGTGGGTCAACTGCACCCTCGGACGGCAGGTAAAATATCGACTTACCCATCGCAGGAAAGTTCGAAAGTTGGAGATTGAACACTTTGGAACTATTCAGGTGCAAGGGTTGTGGAGACAAGCGGGAGGGACCGTGAAGACACCAAGTCGCGGACTGGTTGTCGTGAGCTAGTATGCAGGATATTTATATCGGCCCGCTACAATTCTCTGGGGCGGGACTTCGCGAGACGCTAGTGTTAAACACGCTTACGTAAGATTGGGGAGCCAAACATCGCCCAATATACCCCTGGAAACTTCCACCGCCCCAAAGCGATGGTGGAGATGCCAACTGGATCAGTGCACTTGGCAATTCAGTGCAACTGCCCGATAGTCGACATATCATGATCCGTGCACACCGTCGTTGGTATGGGACTCCAGACTTGCAAACGACATGGCTGTAGTCTGTGCCACGGCTTACCCGAATCAGGTGTAATCTTCCCCAAAGTTTCGCAGGACCCCGCTGCGGCGAAGGGGTGGTCATTAATACTGTGTTCGCAGCACATTTGCATATGTCAGTGAAACCTGAGTCTCAGTAGCTCTCAGAGCACACCTGGCTGACTGCAATACGCATAACAAGAGTGTGATGTGACGGATTGATGTTAGAGATTCAAGTCAGATTGGCATTGCCTTTGTGCTACGGTCTGCCACGCCACCCGGCATCTATGGACGCTAACTCGGGACGTGCGATGATTTGGTAATCTGGCCCTCCAAAAGCGAGGTCTCGCTTGAACAAAGAACCGTAAACTCTGATTTCAATGCCACCTCGATGTACAAGCCGACGTATAAATACAGTGCCATGTCAAATATACAAGATCCACAGACAACCTGGTTGTCCTCTGCCGGCTATGGAAGGCAAAGAAATAAGGTGGAATGATAGTTAGACAAAAGTGCAGGCTGAGACTTCATGGCTGCAGCGACGAGGGAGAAGGGGCAAATCAAAATGGAAACAAGAGAGATCCTGGTTTCATTAAAATGTCAGTTGGTAGGATTATCCGATGGAAATGTGATGGCCGCTGATCAGATAAGAGAAACCGATCGGATTGCATTGAGCATCTATGTTCGCAGTGACGCGGCGCTGGCTTGCGTATCGGGACGCCGATTACGAAGAGAAAGACGATGCCCAGCTCGAGGAACATCGCGTATAATCTCAGTGTGTGTAGCCCGTACGAAGTTATTTACGTGAACTTGGAAAGATTAGGTGTTTACTTGCTGTGCGAGGAAACTTGGGTGCAGTTTACGAAGTCAAGGTCGTTAGCGAGGGCGATAAGCGGGTTTCGTCACTAGGAAAACCAGGGTGTCGGAAGAGGTCGAGAACCTCGACGATCAAGGAGCCGCCCAAACGACTGGCGTGTTTGAGAATTCATTGAACGTCTACCAGAAGATTGCGCTCGAGGATATACTTTCCCTCTTTGTACTTCTGCGTGGCTTCGTACGCACGGTCCTGTCATTAACAATTTGGATACAGAACCCAGGAACGAATGGCACTTCAGCACATACATATTTCCATCCCAAGATGGTAGCGCACTTGATACAGTAGATATCTCGAACGGTATGATTGCCAGTGGTCATGAGGCGGTCACTTGGCTCCCCTTCGACGACGTTGACGCTGCAGAGTATCTAAGCACTTGAACGAGCAAGTTGGGTTGAGACAGAACGCTTACACGCCGTCGAACAAGTAAGCGCGACCATGTTGGCCATTGAATGCCTATCGGAGCCATTAGTCGACTAGGCGTGGGGGTGGTACGAAGGGGGACACTCGCTCGTGATACCATCGAATGTATTGTAGCTAAATGGGTCTTGCACTTCGAGCAGCCGTAGATGCGCTCACCGGCAAGATAGCGACGATACTTCATACCCATGGTGGTGGGTGCGGCTAGGTGGTAGGCAGTAGCAGTGTAGTACAAGGTTGAGGTTGCTGGAAGGCCAGCAGGAGGAGAGATCGTCCTTTATAGAGTAGACGTGTGAAGAAAGGTGAGAGAAAGGTAGGAGGAGGAACGAGTCGGAATGCGTGGAATTATGGTAATGTGCCGCAAGGAGCGCTGCCGACGGGCACTGCCAAGCCGTCCAACCTCATTTTTCCGTCGTCCACTCCATGTCAAATCCCCTGCACCTAACACAGGGGACCGTACTTATGTCTCTCCACTTAGACGACGTATGTTTCAGTCGCCCACCTAAGCTGGCTTTGGCATTCTACAGGATCACAAGTAGCACGTCTAGCATGCAAATGCAACCGGAAACCTTCTAACAGCGCTCTAACGCCTGACCTTTCCAATCGCCCACAATCAGCGTGTCCCACTGGGCTCCTGCGGCAATGTTCCCGCGTGTCTTGGGCATGGCACCCGCGGTGGTAGTAATAATTACGCATGCTGTATTTGCCCACGTAAACGGTGAGTCCTAGTGAAGTCATAATTAACCCCTGATACCCGGTGGGCGGGGTCCTGACTACCCTGGTGACAGGGGTCTCTCACAAGCACCCAACCTTTCCCCAACGTTTTGGACGTAGATGCCAAAGGCTGTATTCCTGTAGTACTTCAGCCTAGAGCAAGTAGATCCCTGGTGACAAACTACAAAATGGACCAAGGTAGGCTGTTGGCTTGGCGGTGTAATTCGCAAGAATCATGTTGACCACTACCGCTCCCGTCATAGGGAAGCAAACATCCGTCGTACAGTTGCTGTCGCGTGCGCTACTCGGTATCCGCACCACTCCCCCTCGCATCATCGCATCGCCCGCTACTCGTAAGTCTCCTCTGCTCTGCCATCCTACCAGCTACCACTTGTTGCACAGAACCTCGTCGTGCTGCCGTCGCGATCGTCATTCGCGTGGTGCCTTGTGCTGCTCCCTTTCCGAACGACACATCTATACCTACACTTGACCAGTTCTTTGACCTTGAATGGGTAAATCACCCGTCTGTACGCCCGGAAATTCTCTTCGTAAGAAGGTCAGGCTTCGCACCTGATGGCGTACCCGGTCCTACTGGCGATTCAGGCTCAGGACCCAAGGCCAAGAACAACGAAGAAGTTCATCTTGCCTTTCCTGGTGGCCGCACTGAAGACGGAGATGAGGGGGGTCTGTACACTGGTATGTGCGGAGGTGACCTCACTAAAACTCGACTGTTCACCCGACGTACAGCTATGAGACAGACATGGGAAGAAACTGGCCTGGACCTTGCAGAAAGAGACTTTATTTGCATCGGACAATTAGACGACAGAGAAATCACCACTTCGTTGGGAAAGCGCCTGCTCATGATACTCTCCCCGTTCGTTTTCTTGCAACTCACGCCTAATACACTACCCACCGACCCGGCAGAGGGGACAACGATTCACTGGATTCCTCTGGAGTCACTCGTAAACCCTGTGTTACCCCACGCGGTTCCCCGAACGGCCTTGGCAGGAAGGTGGTCCAGCGTGACAGTAGACGCAGCATCAAGACTAGCACCTCGCCATGCTGCCAGCTTGAAGGTCCTCGTCAGACTCTTATTAGGCAGCATGCAATTCCCCGCCATACTCATTTACCTACGGGACCCCAACTCTCGTGCACAGCCGGAGAAGACGTATACGGATACTGTACCTAGTCAAACGACGAAAGCATATGATCTCAAACTGTGGGGTCTCTCCCTTGGCATGACGCTCGATTTACTTGCCAAGATGGTTTCTGACACGGAATTCACCACTGGATATCCCTCTGCAGCCTTACAATTACCATTCCACCCTGTAGGAGGTGAAGGTATGCGAATTGATGCCGTTGCACCAAGCCTGGCGAGTGTGTTCCCGCGGTTCTCATATCCCGACGTCAACTTCTGGATCTGGTGAGCCATTCAAAAAGTAGGTCTCGCATCTCTCCCCGATGCTAACTCATTTCAGGGTCTTTGGGAAACGTTACCGCGAAGTTATACGTAGCTGGGAGTCCAGCATGCGTGAGGGCGGAGCGAATGACAAACGGTGGGTTGCTAACCGTTGACCGCCGCGCTTTGGCTAACGCGCCTTTTCGTCAGCCTCAATTGGGCAGGCACTGCACTAAGTAATTTCTATGCCGCCGTACGCAAGGCACTTCTCGTCGTCCTGGTTCTCAGAGCAATTGGTGTCCTCTTTGGCTTAGCCATGTTAGGGTGGTGGATCTCTGCATGATTTTGACCCCGGTTTCAAGGTCTTTGTGCCTTGGATTTGCGTTTTCGAGCCACCTTGCACCAGAGGCATCGAATCCATGGAATGTGCTTGGTAATTCTTCAGCATTATCTTTCGCATTTCCAGGACAGCGGGCTGCCTCATGTTTTGTTTTCCCTGTTATATCGGGTTCATGTAGGGTAGTTAATATGTCATTTGTCTTACTGTACAACAGTGCAGTGTGTATTGCAAAACCTGTTAGTTTTCTACAGGCTCAATTCGCTAGCCCAGAGGTAGGCCGCAGACTTCACAATCATTTCCACTGTGATCGTTCTCAAAAGTACAATGGGGACAAATTCTAGTGCGAGACTTTGTGCGAACTTCGCGGGACGCTGCTTCTTCTGCAGCGATTTGGTCGAAAATCTCCTGTGGGATGTCTTGGTCTTTGCGCGAATTGGACGGTTGAGAAGCTATGAAAAAGAGACTACATGTGGCCATGAGCAGGACGAGTACGCATGCGACTTACGAGCACTCTCGTGCGCAAATGTCATTAGCGTTTGCCAGCCCTCCGTCTTCACCAGCGCGTCTAGCAATTTTGAGTCTTCAGTCAAACCTGGTGACGTAACTATCCGTATGAGGTTCTTTATATCGTCCTAGTATCGGACATCGTCAGGACGATAGCACTAATACTGATACCAGGATGTCACACCTTTGACAACAGTTGAGTAGAGTCTAAAAAGACGACGAGGTGCCAGTCGCTCAACCACTTGGCTAATTCAACACGGTTAGACAATTCGCGGTTTCCTTGGGCCGACACGCTAAGCTGGTTTAGAGAGCCAAGGAGATTCTCAACATGCTGGTCTTCGAGACCTGGGCGGTTCTCGATGGCGAAGTTAGTAGAACGGAAGAGGGGAGATGGATTTTGCGGAAAACCATGCGTAACCTGCGAGCTTGCCACGTCAGCGAGGTTTGAAAGATTAAAACGGATCGCCTCACGTTCACGAGAAGGTACTCAACCGGAAAGCACGGTTTCGCACTCTTCTTCACCTCGATGCCATACTCGTTCTTGTATCGGTAAAACACGTCTGGGACATAACGAGCGGACTCATGATTTCGATCTTCCTCTTTAACACGTACAATTCCAGGCTCGACGCTAGCTTCGATCATGTCGGCTTCTACCATTGCGCACGCTTGCTCAGACACCTGATAAGCAGATATGTCTACCTGCCCGTCTTCAGAGGCTGAGAGTATAGCTGTGACCATACGTGAGCCAAAGTATCCAGTCGTCGAAGACTTCGATGGGGTCGGGTAGGCGTTCTGAACGGTGGCTGCGAAGATAGCTTCCAAAGAGGACACAAAGAACGACTGCGAATGTCGCTTATACACGTTCTTTGTCCTGTCTTCTGCAGTAGGCTCGAGATCCGTAAAGATGTACCCGACAATTGTCAACGGAACTGTTGCCGACTGGGCGAGCTCTCTGACGCGAGGCTCGTCTTCCCATGGGAGGCCAAGAGTCAATCCATCCAGTTCCCCTTCTTGTGGAGGTTCATGAATTGCTTCAACAACAGCTTTGATGCCCATAGGTACCTTTTCATACGGCTCGTAATGTCCTATCAGCCAACCAAAGCGTTGCAAACCTGTTGCTCGCCAGGCCTGCAAGAAGCGTTCCACAATATCCTGGGAGGCAATCTCTAAGTGATCCACCATCCGAAATGGTTGGGACTGGAGAGTGATCGGAGACGGTTGACAGGCAGTACATATCCCTGCTGGCCACGATGGGTGTCCGCCGCTCGGACAAGGAACTTTTACCTTGTATGAAGTGGGTGTCAAAGGCGGAAGAGCCTGAGCAGCACTTGAGGATGTCTTTGGATACATTTTACGCAGATACGCATGGAATGATAGATGCTTGATACTGTGCTCTGCTTGATAGGCAGCATCGTAAGGCTCCACAGGCATGCAGTAATCGCACATCCCATTAGGACCGTGTTTGCAAAATCGAGAGTCACGGTTTCTGGGAATTTTCCCGTCCTTCTGTCGCCAATACAAGTCTACTGGATGCTCCTGCACACGGTCCCAGACGTTGGTGGCGGAGTGGGGTGTCGAGGATACTGGCTGGCCAGGATCGGTAGTGTCTGCGCCGGGGGGCGCGGATAATGGGCCAGACTTATAACCCACAAAAACCATATCACCGTGTCTGAGATGAAACTGTGAAAAATTTCTCGGCGACCTGTAAACGCAGCGTACTTCAACCCAAGCGACTGCAAGGTCCGCCCCTTAAGGCGGGATACGGGTGTTTCGTTACCACGAGGCTGATTTGATATGGTGATCGACGACGGATCTGCACCCTGCGTGGTTTCAAGAATCTGTAGAGCAGTTGCAGCTGCGCGTTGCTAACTAAGGCCCTGCCTGCAACGTACCTTGTCCACCAGCTTCGATATATCATCCTTTGGGTTCAACTCAAAGCGAAAGTTCCCGTCCTTTGATCTGATTCTGACCAACTTTTCTGAGGCATCTAATATGAACCATGAGATAGAGCCGATTTATCTTACCATGATACTGGGGTCTGAGGACTATCTGTTTTGGTGAAGCAGTTGGTTGGACGGTTGCTTGGGACGCGTAATGTCCTTTACTTAATCTAACCGGGCTGACTAATCCATGGATACGTTCCGAGTCGCCAATGTGAGTTATGCAGTGGCAGTCGTATATACTCGCAGTAGCGTACGGCGATGTCTACAATGCTGTTAAAGTCACCCAGAAGTTCTCGCACACGGCGAGCTCTGGGTGAGTTGTATCCGGCGTGGACGGATCTCGGGAGTAACCCTCCCCTCTCCCCTGCTGCCATACAACTCCTCCCAGAATCCCTAGTAATCACCACCGGAAGACACGTCATCCTAGTGCTCTGAAACTCTCCTTGCCTCGCCGCATGTATGAGCAGCCGTCCGTCGTAAGGCCAGAAGATAAGGATTGAGGTGGTGGTTATGTAATATATCGCAGGACGGGTTTTTACTTACCAACCTGGCCTTGTCGCAATCCTGAGAACGTATTGCGAATTGCGTACCCTTGAACACGTTATACGTTTACAAGTTCTTCGATGCTGCAGCGCTCTACCACCACGTATCTTTCCCCGAGCGCTGCAGCTGGATATGTCCTTAGCCCTTGGCAGCGCCGCAAACGTCAACCTTGAGGAGCTTGATTCCCCTTCTCTGGAAAGTATCCAGGCTGAACTAAACAACTGGCAACATATCGCCTTCTACGGAGACATGAGCGGCTCTTCCGAGTCAAATGAATCAAGCAACGACCAAAACAACCGTCCCCCTCTGTCAGCACCTTCGTCATCCACGGTCGCATCCGCGCACGATGACCGCACTGCAAGGAATAATGTAAGAAACTCCCGTACCGTCCGTTTCACTCGGGAACTGTGGGAACTTACCATGATGAACGCGTGCTCTTCGTGGCCAGGCTCAGCAACCACTGATTAACAACAATCCGTTCTTGCCGCCTCCGCTGGGTCCCACCCCACAGATCGCCCCTGAAACATACAACTACCTTATCCACGCCTTGCTTGCGTTGCAGCGTTCAGCTGGCCATCAGCATCCTCAGCTCCACTCCGGGGATCATCATCCCCTGCCTTTGGGACAACAGTACTCACTGGCTGTACCACCTACTTATGGATGGCCGCCACTGACAGCTGGTCCTGCTGTAACAAGCATGGCTGGACAGTCCCCCGTGGGGTACTCACAAGTGTACCATCATAACGCGACTAATGCGACACCATCGTTCCAGATCCCGCCTCTACAACCGACCGAGGCCTCGTCATCGCCCCCGACATCACAGCCTGTAGCGGTACCCACCCAGGTGGTGGAAACCGAGCAGACAGATGAGAACGTATCGATCACGGAGGATAAACGACGTCGAAACACTGCAGCGTCAGGTGGGTCTTCATTTGGAATCTTACAATTTCCACCTTGAAGGATCCATCATATTAGCTCGCTTCAGAGTCAAGAAGAAAATGAAGACGCTTAATCTTGAGCGTACCGTCGCCGATATAACAGGTCGTACAGAGGAGCTTGAGCGGGAGGCTGCAGATTTGAGACGAGAGAACGGGTGGTTAAAGGAGATAATCTTGCTCAAGAGTCGAAGCATCGGCGGGCTTGGTCCGACCGAGTCCCAATCAATACGGTCAGGTAGCTTTCGAGAGTTGCAGGAAGGCAATGACGATGGCAGTCCGACCATGGAGAGGAGTAGCAATCAGAAGGGTAATGGTAAGGACAGTGGTTGATCGGAGAGGGCAGTCATTCCAGTCCGCAATTTATATGGAAGGGGCCGCCGTCCTAATAGCCCCACTTAGATAAACGTGTAATACACTCTTTAAGCAGGTGAGCCCGACATTGGCAGGCCAGGTTGCTGTTTATGTGTGCTGGAACCGAGGATCTAAACTTTCTGGGCACCAAGAACTCGCAGGAAGTCATACACTCGTCCCTGTGGTATTAGTAAATCTCGAACGTGGAAGTAGGGAGTTGGCTCATTGGCATGAATGTCGCATTCTCACGTCCGAACTGTTGCTAGTGTGGCGTTGAAGCGCCTGAGTACGCTTGGCCAACCGACATGTCTTTCGGCCGACCACCATCCATCAACGTTGGGTTTAAGACAACACCACCAAACCGTGGATCGTTTCCTCTCGACCATTATGGTCAGTCCGTGGTTGATGTCGTTCTTGCGAGTGCGTTGACTTGTGGCCTCAGGCGAATGCAGCAAGCAAATGAAAGAATACATGGAATGTCTCAAGAAAAACTCGGGTACCTCAACACATTGTAGGACGTTCAGCAAACAGTACTTGGAGTGCAGGATGTCAAAGTAAGTTTTTACTTTTCCTAGTTTATGAGCGTTCGGCGACGACCATCGGTTCAGGGGTTTGATGGAGCGTGATGAGTGGCACAAGCTCGGTCTAGGCGATGTCGAGGACGCCACGGGCACAAAGGCTAGGGTGCCGTCACAGTTCACTAGTACGTAGTTCCGAGCGGAATTGCACGTCGCCATGTCAATCCATCTTCACTGTTAATCTTGCATCTCCCCATGCGTGATCATGTACGTTAACTCGCGTCCACCTCCCAGACGTCTACTCACTCTTGGGACAGCAGTAGTAAAGAGGGAGTAGTGTGTTGGGATAAGCACTGTATCTGCCTCGAACACGCGATCGACTAGTGCAGCCCTGAGCCACTCTTTGGCGATTCAAAGGTTGGTTCTTCTATGAGTGCGTGCTTGACATTTGGGGTGACTTTGAGCCAGCCATTTTTGTCTGACCGAATAGACTTGATTATATAGAATTTTCTGGGAAGTTCGAGTGGCCGTTGTTAGACCAGCCGTATCAGTCGGATTATTCCGTTGTGACCCCTCGGTCGATATTCCATGCTTCCCTCCTCCGCGACCGGAACACACCGTTCACTAATCCTTATAAATACAATTGAATGGCCAGTTACCCCTTTTATCTTCGGTGTTGGCAACCTGACAAGACTCCATGTGCTAACTTACGGTAACACCCGCACGTTTCCCTGCTGTCCTGGTCGAGGTAGTACTTACCATATTAGTCAGCGCAAGAATCTTACCCCAAAGCAGTGAAGAACGTTCGTCCCTCCCTCACAGCCCGACGTAGGCGGCGCCATTAAGAATCCATGTCACACCCTAAAGCCCACCTATATGAACACCGACTTGCTTTCATTTTTCGCACAGTGGGACTCGATGGCTCATATCGCTTTCCTCGCTGTACTAGGCTCCTTCCTCGTGTCGGCCTCGCCTACACAAAATTCTTTTTCTCTCAACTCCAACAAGAAATTTTATGATGTCCAGGTGCGTGCCCCATTTCCCATGAGGTAGCTGTTACTCACGTGCAGTCGCCCAGGCCCACCGTGGCGGCAGAGGGAATACTGTTGAGAGCATTTTACCAAGCTTTGCATGGTACAGTGGTAACAGTGGTCCATACCCCCGTCTGTACCATAACTGAGCATAGGGGACTCGTCGATGGCTCTACCACTCTTGAACTAGATAATGGCATCACTCTTGTAGGTATTCCTGCAGTGCACCGAGCTAGTGGTCACGGACGTTTTCCTTTTTTTTTTCAGGACGGAGAAGTTATCGTCTGGCATGACGTTGGTATTATGCCCGAGAAGTGTCGAGATACCAATCCCGTCGTAAGCCGAATGCGTGGTGATGTGCCCGGTTTTCCAACAATTCCTCAGGTTCCGAATGACCCCATGTTCCCGTACGTTGGGAAGTTGGTTGCTAATCTCACTCTGGCCCAAATTCAAACCCTCGATTGTGGTTCGCAGCGCCAGGCAAACTACCGTGAGGAACCGTCCACCATCTGCTTGTAGCGTAGTACGAGTAACCTTTGGATGCAGCTCAACAACTGCTTTATCCTGGCGCACGAATCCCAACTCTGAGGGAGGTGTTCGACTTCGTCTCATGCGCTGACCCTTCACATTGGGTCTTGTGGAACATTGAGTCGAAGATTGACGCTCGCCTCCCTAATCGCACAGCTGGCGTCCAAGATTTTGTCCAGAAGCAACATTCAATTTTTCGAGACAGTCCCTACTACCGATCCATAACGGTACGTAGCTTCAACAACCGAATAGACGTCTTTGTGAACCACGCTAGCAGTACCAGAGTTTTGACTGGAGGACCCTCGTTGCTATGAAGGCAAGGGGACTGTTGATCAACGATACATCAGTACATATCCTAATCTGGTCCCACTAATAGGAACTCGACCCGACGATAACTACCTCCGCATTGATTGACGAGTGTGTAGACTAGTTGCTTCAAGTGCTGCTGGCACTGACGCAAAGCAGGGACACTCTATTCGCGCCGGAGTGGCTGGCGGGTTTGCAACTGGACAGTTTCCCAGGACCATCCCTCGGTGAACAGATGGCCCAGGCTGCGCACGCCATCAAAGCCGACATCTTATCACCCATTGCAACTGTTCTTATCCCTTCTCCTGAAGATCCCTCGGAGAGCGTGAAGTTCACCACACAGAGTCTAATTGACGAGGCTCACCGGCTTGGCATGCAGGTGAAGCCATGGACGGCAAGTCGCACATACTGCTGCCTACTGCCTGTCGCAGATTTTGATTCTATTTAGGTAAATCGTCTGGACATTGCTGATGAGCTCCATATGTGGGGTGCAGATGGGATAATTACGGACTGTGAGCCAGTTAAATCACATGGCAAGATGTTTTGAGTACTGACGAGACGACTCTACGATGCCGTAGATCCCAACGTGGTTCGCAGGTGGGCGAAACAACAAGGGCTTTCCGTGGCACCAAAGTATCCCAAGCAGCGTGTCTTTTCCTGCTTGGAGAAGCACATGCAAAAAGTTTAGAGTCGACAAGACGCAGTATGTATGCACTCCGGTACATGGGTAGGTGGTATAGACGACCAGGCATTTGTACTTTAGTATCCAAGTTATATCTGGAATTAGACACGATTTTTAGAAGTACGTTCAGAATACACATAGACGTGGGCTTGCTGTCATGAAGATCCTGTGAGAACTACGTTGAAAACACTCGAATTCAAGATGGCCTACTTCTTCCGTACATGTCTTTTGACAGCAAGGTACTGCTGACGTTGTCTCTCGGCAGATATCGATTACGATTGGAGGCTCAAGCGCTCGTGCCGCAAGCCGTGATTGCGTGTCTCCCTGGTACCCGGTCGACGATGATGTATTGCGCCATGACATGTTGACACCTGATCGACGGGTCATCGAGTACTTCCGTACTTGGTCACCACACATGCCATGCCTTGATCGCAGTTACGTTGCTGCGTACGCGTCTCGCCGGCACTACCATGCGGAGAACACCTGAAGATTAACAGCTATGGGGCTGTTGTCTCATGAAAGGTTGTGAGCAAGTCACATATAAAACGCAGGAAGTTGTGGTCCATCCCGTCGTTACATCTCGTATTAATCTTTTGCAATGTCGCAAGGAGGCGAAAGGTTTCAAGTTATCGTAGCGGGAGCAGGCGTTGCAGGAGTGAGTACAGACTCGTACATATCCCTGTGGCCCGACTAGCTCACCGTCACCAGGCTGCCATGGCTCTCTTCTTGTCACACCTGGATACTCATCTCACTGTCCTCGAGAGTCGTCCCTGTCGGCCTAACACAACCGAAGGCGGGATGATTATGCTCGGCCCAAACGGGACGAACGTCCTCCATGGACTTGGGTTGAGCAGCAAACTACATCAGAGAGAGACCGGCATCCAAGTGTCGCATATTACAATTAGAGATGGCTCGGGTGACCTTATCGGTCAAGTGCCTCAGGGAAGCGTGGAACGCCATGGCTCCGCATCCACCGCGCTTTTACGGTGGGATATTCATGAAGTCTTGTTGGATGCCCTCGAGGAGAAACGAATTGACATGCGGTGGAACTCGCGCATCGAGTCGATGGAGGAACTTGACAACGGTGTCCTCGTTCGTTGGTCTGAAGCAGGTGAAACGGAGGAGAAAAGAGCAGATCTTTTGATCGGAGCAGATGGTATTTGGAGCACCATTAGGCCCAGGTAACTTCCATTCCGATATACGCCATGGTGTGTGTTTAACCTTCTCTCATGAAGCATGTACGAATGCTTGGGATTGACGGCGCCCAAGCCAAGGTACAGCGGCCTCGTTGGAATAGGGTTTATCCTTGACGTTGACTCTGTCCCTGGCCTTGCATCTTATCTTACCCTGGAGAAACCAATCGTTATGGTGCATGGTCATCTCGGCTTCGTCGGTATGATGTTATATGACAAGAAGGGCAAGAAAGTAGGCTGGTGGGTAATTTGGCTACCTTTGCGACTTTCTAGTTCTTGACCGCGACGCGGATGGCATAGGTGGACAACTTATGAAGCCGCTGAAAGGTCTCGTGAGGAATGGAAAGTTCCACAGGAACAAGTATTTCGTGAAGTGAGGTCTTTGAGAACAGGCTGGAAAATGGAGCTGACTACCAAGCTACGCAGCTTCATGAACGATACTCCACTTGTGTATTTCCCATTCCCCAGCTGATACAAGCGTCAGAAGCTTCCGGCGAAAAGCCCTTTATCTGGCCGGTGTACGAAGTCGAGAAACTTGACCATTGGCATAGCCGAAGAACGGTGTTGATAGGCGATGCTGCTCATGGTATAGACAGGCCTCCTTCACGATGGGTATAGTTCGGGTGACTGATGAGCTCTTAGCCATGCCACCACACTCGGGCCAAGGGGCGTCGCAAGCGCTTGAAGACGCCGCGTACCTTGCGCACCTCCTCCGCCAGTACCTCCAGCACCGCGACTCCGCAACGGACTTGCAATCCGTCTTGGATACCTTTCAAAAAGCGCGGCAACCTCGCGTTGACGAGATTGTCGAAGAAGCTAACAGGCGCGGAAACATGAAGCGCGAGACCAGTAGGGTGGGGATGTTCGTCCGGAAGTGGATGATGAGGATTATCTTTTTCTTTATGACACAGCGATGGATGGACCGATGGTTTGCGTATAAGGTGCCTGGCATCGAGGACTGGGAGACGCTGTGTCCAGGTGAATAGTTGGTCTCGCTGTCTTTGTACGCTAACTTCATCACCTCTTCTCTGACAACTGACACGAGTACGTCCGTATATCCCAAACTTAACCACAGAGTGGATTTTGGAGCGGACCCCGACGCTGTTTTGTTCCCATTTCGCCCGCACTTTTCTCTGCTGCTGTTGCTGTTCGACTTCATTTCATGTGTCTTCCTCTCCCTTTCCAATCTTCGGTTTCCTTCTGCTTATGCTCCTCTACTGTAATGTAATGTTGGTGCTATCGAGTTATAATACTTGTCAGCGGCGATGGCCAAATAAAGGTCAACGTCACCGGGGAAGACCGGGTTTGCAAAAGTGTGAGTTGAACTCCGACAAGCAAGTAGAAAATTCAGTCGAGAGCTGGTTGGCAACAGGATAATCATGGCCTCATCCTCAGCGGTTAGGAAAGCCATCAACCTCCCTCCTACCGTTCGCACTCTCCCCAGTGGCATTCCCAGCGCGCCCCGTCTCAATTTAGCGGCCCGCGCGCCCTCAGACGGTCACCATGAACATGGTCCTACCTTGCGTTCAGACACTCCGAGTCGTTTCACGGGCGGTCTGAAGACTACGCCCGTGGGTCCTGTCTATAAGACAGTTGTCTGTAAGTCATTTGGGCGACCCTTTCTGTAATGGCGACAATTCAGTGTTTGCTTAGCTCCACCAGCTGCGACACCGTACCAGCAGCGACACATTCACACTTCCGCTGTTGCAAAAGATGCTCCTGAAGTCCCCGATTACTCTGCCTACCGCCCACGGTCGGATAGCAATAACCGTGCCCTGTCTTATTTCATGGTTGGCTCACTTGGTGTGCTTTCCGCTTCCGCGGCAAAGTCCACCCTCACCGGTTTCCTGGAGACAATGGCTGCTTCCGCTGATGTCCTGGCTATGGCCAAAACTGAAGTTGACCTCGCTAGCATCCCGGAGGGCAAGAACGTCGTTATCAAGTGGCGAGGGAAGCCCGTTTTCATTCGACACAGAACCCCAGATGAGATCGAAGAAGCTCGGACTGTTAACTGGAAGGGTTTGCGAGACCCTCAACCTGACGAGGCGCGGGTTAAGAAACCAGAGTGGTTGGTCATGCTTGGCGTTTGCACTCATCTTGGTTGCGTTCCCATTGGCGAGGCGGGCGACTATGGAGGATGGTTCTGCCCATGCCACGGTTCACATTATGATATCTGTGAGTGCTACCAGGGCAACCAAAATGTGTTTGTATCTAATGTTTCATATCTTAGCTGGTCGCGCGCGTAAGGGACCTGCCCCTGTAAGTCTGTTTGCCGATGAGAAATTTTCGACCTGACCTTTTAAATTAGCTTAACTTGGAAATACCTCCCTATGAGCTGAACGAAGCTGATAATAAGCTTGTTATTGGATGACAGTCCATACCGCTGCATTCTTGTAGTAGCTCCTCGTTAGTATACATGGGTAATATTCTTAGATTGCCTTCATAAACGAGTACAGCGCGGAAAAAGAAACAGCCCCGACAAACTGAAGAGCGAGAAAGCTGCAAAGCGGTATCAAGTTAGGGTATATGTGAGAATACATCGTTGCACTTATGACAGGAAATTGGGACGCTGAGAGTACGGCAAAGATGACCCGCGCCTGCCAAAGAAACGTGCAATTCCACCCATCTTACTATCCTTCGCAGGCAATTCATCGCCCTTCAGGACATTGCGAGACGCGCTGCGAGTAATCCTGCCCCATACGCTCGGTGCAGTGGCAGATATCGCTGTACTTGGCATTTCCGTGTGGGGCGAGGATGAAACAAGAGATATTGACATTGAACGCAAGCGCCGACGAATTGGGATTGGGGCGGAAGTGGAGACACGCTGATTTTCCAATGGGATGGCCGGTTGTTGCTCCAATTCCTGCATTTGCGAGGATTTAGATCGTGAAGATTCTGAAGATGCACTTGGCGAAGACGAAAGGGGCGGAAATAATGATCCTTGTATATCTTTTCCCCCTTCATCTCTCAAATCTACAGCGTCCAACAGAGGACCGCTTGTGCCTGGTGGACTCTCTGCGGCTATAGTGACACGTGGGTCAGAAAGGTCTTCCTCCAGTCCATCTTCAGGTGTCACCAGTTCAATTTGTGGGTGAAGATCTTTGTGTGACAAAACGGAACGTTGGAAGGAATCCAATTCAAAACATCCCCTAAGGCTAGGTGAGGACGGGAAGTTCCTTGCACCCTGTGGTACTCTCGAATTGACCGCCCCATTCATGGATGGGGAGATGGACCCGATTGCGGACAAGCTGAAATCCCACGAATCCATTGTACCTTGGCTTGTAAGACTCGGTGGAGATTGGCGTCGCTCCTGACGCACCGCAAGAGGCGGAAGACCAGCCAGGATCGTCCCTATAAGGTACGACTTCTTCTTTGCACTTTTAAAGAATGGCGTCTGCAAGAGCTGCGCAGCTGTGGGTCTGACATAAAGTTTTGATAAGGCGACGCCAGGTGGCTGAGTATTACGCACCGCTTGGCAGGGTCCTTTGTAAGGCAAGCGTCAACAATGTCTTTGAACGTTTGGGAGTACCGGTGAACGCCACTCTCTCGGTCCAGGGTAGGCGGCTTGCCTTGGACACTGTAACGCAGGCAGAATGAATATCGATTGGGGATGAGGACGCAGGAAAGACTCGCATCTGCAACAAAACAGAATGAGGGCTTTCACGCGACCTTGGAGGCCGCCCTTGCGTCAATTCGATACAAGTTATCCCAAACGACCATATGTCGGCTTTGACGTCGTACCGTTTTCCTTCGATAAGCTCCGGAGCCATCCAACACGGCTGTGGCGCCGTTAGGACTTGAAACACGAAGTGAAGGGATCATTCACACCGTCCCAACAAACGACTTCCGCTTTCCCACTTGGGGGCGTGAACGCCCAGTGACTGAATTCAATGGCGCTTGAACACGGTCAGAGTTCTTCGTGCCCCCCTCATAATTTAGGGTGGGCCAGCAAGGAGTGTCTGTCTCTTCTGTGAGAGATGCCGCCACGCCTAGATCACCCAAGAGAACAGTGCCGTCATCGTCGATTAATAAGTTGGCTGCTTTTACGTCGCGATGAATGAAGCCGTTCACATGCAGGTAACTTGAGAATTGACTGATGAGAATCTACAAAGCACGAGATATCATGAACATACTTTAGGCCCTCAAGAGCCTGCTTGAGGATGCATTTGACTACTTCCTCTTCCATGCCACCTGGCCAGCCATAGTGCATGATGTCCGCAGCACTCCCTTTGTTCATGAGACGAAGGGCAATGTGTAATTTGTGGCCGTCCATCCACGAGCCGCGTACACGGAGGACGTTCGGGTGTTTCGAAAGAGACATGAGTTGTGTTTCGCGCTGCAGCAAAGACAGAGGACGAGGAGAGAGGATATCGAGGTCGAGGACCTTAAGAGCACATTGTACCGGACGTTGCGGAGGCGGGGGACGGTAGACAGCGTCATAAACAATGGAAGATGCTCCAAAACCTATAGGTGCGCCGACGCTATAATCCCGAGGGCGGTCGCTGAGGTCCTTGAGGTGAGGTTGAGGGGTCTACGTGGGCAAACTTGAAAGATACCTAAACATCTGCCACTCATCCTGGACAGCACCGATAAACTTCCTAGACAAGCTGGCCATGGCTAGCCCACAAGATGGTGGTGGTAACAAGAGGCAATGCTTTACCTAGAGATAAGGGGATCTTGCAACGAGTCCTGCAGGTAACGAACATATAGGGTCTGGGTGGAGTGGATAATTTCATAAATGGGGAAATCGTTCCTTGGCAGGGCCGGGGACTTGGCCGGGCCCGGAGGACGCCCTAAACGTTGTAACGTTGTCCAATCGGGAGACTACCACTATTAATGACGCATCAAGGAGAGCAACAGAAGTCCATATCTCTCATGCACTATCTCAGTATTGTACTGGTGCTCTAAATTCTAAAACTTGCGACGTTCGATAGATAGATGTTCCAGTGCATCTGCAAGCACTTCTTCCGCCGAGAGTGAGGGACTAACGGGTATCGCGAACTGAGCACCTTTCGAAGTTTCCTCACCACTGGGGATCAAGCTCGCCATAATGCCGGTCCTCTGTGCCCCAGTCGTCTGTCGAGAGAACAACGGAATGAGTTTGCCAACCTTACAAACACCGCACACTGGCAGAGAAGGTCGTCAGTACGCAGAGACGTGGCAATCGTAGTACAAGAACTTACTGCACTCCTCCGGTTTTATGGACTTGGAGTATCTACCGTACCTGAACCAATACCGTCACGCCTTGTCTACCTTTTAAAGATGTTCCACTTACACTTTTGAGCATAGGGTACATCCTATCAGATAGTTATCAGTAACCATCCTCATCCTGACAGAAGGGGATATACACTAACTCCACTGATAAGGGTGCATAATCTGGTAGTTATGACGAGTCTTTCCGTGACAGTCAGTACATCGTCCAGGCGGCGGGCGTAACTCTTCTTACTGAAACTTGGATGCCGGGGTACCTGAGCGTGATTTTGTCCGCCCTCCGGTAAATGTGAGTCACGTTTGCATCGATACGTCGAATCTGAGTCATACCACGACTTAAACAGTTGCCCGTGTCCTTCCCGTGGATTTTTATCGATTACCCAGCATGCCAAGTGGCACATCTCATGAGAAAGAGTATTGCGAATACGTTCTATCGACATGTCTGTAGCTTCGACAGTCTTCCAACACGCTCGACTCACCATCACAGTCCAAAATCTTGGTGGCAAGTTCAATCTTCGTGGTTTGTATACCATCTCGCGAGCTACATTCACAAACGTATTGGTCCATGATTTCCAGAGTCAAACGACACCCACCGGTACCAGCGCGCTCGCCCTGCTGTGGTCAATAACCGTTTGTTCCATTCTAACTTTGTATCCTTAGGAAGTCCATCGCCAAAGACCGTGTGGTTGAGCTCTGCAAACAGATCTGCTGCGTGTTTCTCCCTCCGAAACTGCTCCGCTGCATCTCGCACTTTCTTTGACATTCTTGTTGCTGACTTTTTAACGGAGGTGGGCGCCGTTTTTTTCCACGGGGAGCGTACTGGAACTGGTAAGGTATCACTGTCCCCTTCTGGCGCTGTGGGCAACTCGTGCTCTGTGGTTTTTTTGGTTGGGTAACTCATCCTTTCTGGCCTGCGAGATTCCGGAGAATTGTCACTGAATCCAAATACTCATTGGATCAAGGGTAGTGGATTGGACGGAGGGACACGTACTGGGTGAGAACCACATCGTCATCAGAGCCATCGTCACTCATGTCGGCGTAGAGTGGCATATATTTCCGTGTAGTAGGGCTCGTTCTCCCCGGAGTTTTCGGATGACGTGATCGGGTAGCTATCGGGGATAGCAGGTCAGGAAGCTCCAGAGAGCTGTCGCTGTCTGTCAACTCAATTACATTCCTACACCCCAAACCATCCGTGTTCCTATCGAACAGAAATAGAGTTGTTAGAAACTTGTACGCTAGCATAACCGATAGGGCCTCACGCAGTGCATCGAGCACTGTTAAGCGAGGAAAATGAGGCTCATAATGACGCTGATGGTTATTTCAAGGACGTACGCATCAGAATCTGAGTCCGACGAGATCTCTATGACTTCTATAGGTGGGTTCACTGTACATGCCCTAGCACGCACGTAGAGACGGGTTAGCCGGAGTGTCACGATGATAATGTCCAACTTGCCGTGGATCCTCTTCATCTTTTGAAAAGCTCGCCTTGCTTGAGTTCCCTGGCATTCGAACCGTGTTTTGGTTATGTCCGAGCCTTTCTCCGAGATCGATAGCGCGTGCCGCGTTTGGTCCCGTGACTCAAATTCAACCTTGGAAGTTTGGTGGACTCGTAAATATTCAGTTCATAGAAATATACTGCCCGCCTAGCTCAATCGGATAGAGCGTCAGACTTTTACAGTTCGTACAAGTCGTACGTGGCGGTGATCTGAAGGCTGCGAGTTCGACCCTCGCGGTGGGCTATGACTTTTTCTTCTTTGTAAACATATCTCTGAAAAGATAGAAACGTATCTATCGCGGCTGCTTGGACAGCTTCGCCTACGATTAATATTATGTGTGAAGCCTTGTCTATCGCACAGGATGAAACTCAGTGCTTCGGCAGGGGAAACATCTCACTACTCTGATATCTTTCGCAGATACTCGACCACTACGCAATTCGGTGAGTTGTAGACTTGCACGGTATCCCTCGTGACGTGAGTGCTTTGGAATTCTTGGAGGTATCTGCCATGCCAAGTGCAAATGACTACGGAAATCTACAATACTTTGTAATACACGGCATATATATGGATTGCCCGAGATACAGGAAGCTTAGGAACATATGGAACAACTCCAGTGGTTCATACACCAACCCTACGCGTACACCATCGTCAGCGAAAATACCGTCGAATAAGTGCTCATTTGAGCTCACCTGTGTACGACTTTTTTCTGCGACCCATGGTCAGTAAAGGGGGGGCGACTTGCATACTTTCATGCTTACCTGACTTGAGTATCTGATGACCTCCCGTTTCTCGAGAACGTAAAGAGTACGCTCAAGTGCATGGCTCGAGTAGCCCTGCTGGGTTACAAACTCACGGACTAAACTCTGATAACTCGTGCTCCACCCGACAGGGAGCCGTCTTCGAAGTTCCTTCTCTATTCGAGACATCTCTTCGTTGAGCTCACCGCGCGACATGCCGTCCACTGAACCAGCTGACACAGCATCCATGGTCGAAAACTTGAAGAGTCGTATTGCCTCTTCCACATGGAAATTTTGTACGACAGCGGAGAGCGTAATCTTGGCCAGAGATTCGGATATGCGAATGATAGCTTCCAGTTGGCTGAGCATCTTCGTCAATGATAGAAGTGGCTACCTTTCATTGGGGACTAACCGCACAGTAATGGGTATAGAGCTCCGTTCGTCATTGTCGCGCTCTACTTGTTGCACTTGCTTTCGCAAACTCACAAAATGGCTGCTCAGCATCTCCTGCGCTTCAGATGAAAGTCTGGGTGCGCATTTACTAAAGACAAGTTAGCAAGGTGTTGGAAGACTGAAGGTTAGGTCACTCGCCTCTTACAGTAGGCAATATACCGCCTCATTTTATCGATATCAATTTCACCCACAGCCTCGCCATTCTCATCGGTATTCTGGTTTGGCCTGTTCATATGGATGTTCATGACGTGTTTGGCGATCATCTACTAGGGTCTCAAGGCACCCAGACCATTGAACAGATTGAGAGACATACCCTGTCCCGCTGTTCATTGTGTTCATCCTTGACAATGAAGATCATGTCGAAACGTGACAAAATCGTGGTTTGGAAATCGATGTTCTGAAAGAGAAAGATCGCATCGGCAAAGTCTTAGACAGTTTACAGTTGTTATACTTCACCAGGACTCCGCCCTTCGTCATAGCGGCCCCATACAGGATTTGCCGCGGCAAGAACACTTGTCCGCGAGTTTAATACAGTGGTAATGCCAGCTTTCGCGATGGAAATGGTTTGCTGCTCCATGGCTTCGTGGATGGCAACTCTATCCTCGTCGCGCATCTTATCAAATTCGTCAATGCACACCACCCCGTTGTCGGCAAGTACCATGGCACCACCTTCTAGGTAAAATTCGCGCTGTTGAACTTCCTCAACCGAGCTGCACCTAATTGTCCCATTGAAATGACTTACAGAAATAGCATCACGTTGCACTGAAGCCGTTAAACCAGCCGCACTTGAGCCCTTGCCTGACGTATACACCGCAATCGGTGCGACCTCGAAGCGATATTAACCACGAGTTCGTAAGTTGATCATGAGTGAACTTACTTTCTCAACGAATTTCAGTAATTGACTTTTCGCTGTACCAGGGTCGCCCAACAAAAGAACGTTAATGTCTCCTCTTAGACGCATGCCATCGGGCAGGACCTTTTTAGAGCCTCCAAATAATAGACAAGTGATAGCTTTCTTGATGTCTAAATATGTCCTCAGGTCCCTTCTTCTTGTGCGCGCAATCTAACAACTGACCGAGGCAGCCGAATATACTAGGAGCCACACTCTTCGCAAACCGTTCGTAAAAGTTATCGCTCCTCGCCATTTCAGCAAATTCTTCTTCCTCCTCCGGGCTGAACTGGGTCCCGAATGGATTCGAGGCGCCCCCAGCCGATGGTGACGACATTTCAATGTGTACAAGGCGCAGATAAGGCTGTCGAAGTGCAGCAGGTCCGGCAGATTTCTGAAGAAGGATCATCGTTAGTTGAATGACACGAAAACACCGAAAACAAACGTTTCGTGAGGAATTGAACGTCGAGTAGATTCCTGTGGCAATAATGCGTGAACCGGGGACTACCCTCCCAGTGAGGTACCTATCCGCAGAAAGCAGCATATGACGAGGCATTTCTCCTACAGGAACCATATCCGGGGCCTCTTGAAGCTTGAGGGTTTGCTGATCTACGAAGGTAGACTTGTTATGATTTATCATATAAGGGTCCAATGGGCAGTCCTTCTTTTGGTTCTCTAGCTCGGGAGCGTCACAGGTTCTCGGGAGGCCGCGATCCGATCCACCCCCCAATCCACCAAGTCCACCAGGAGGATATATTATCTTAGTAGATTTACACGCCCGGCACTGAAGGTGGAGTTTGGTAGCTCGAGAAGACAGTACCGAAGCAGATATCACGATGCCAGGTATGCGGACAAGTTTGTTCATGGTGTCAGCTGTTAGATCACGGAATCGTTGCATATTCAACCCTGATTGCATCATGATCTGAATTCTGGGAATGGACTGTAGTGCAGCTTCCGCTCGATCGTCCGAGCTACTAGCAAGGGGGAATAGTATCGTCCGAGCTGCCTTCGTAGCTGCATTTTCGAACTGAGGCGGAGGGGATCAATTACCCCGCAAACCTGAAGGGTGGAGCAAGTTACCAAAGGCAGAATATCTGCAGGGCGGTCTTGCATGGCATGGGCGAGTTCATCGTTATACAAGCTGAGATGGCGGAGGTCCACCTCAAGTTGATACTGCTTCAACAACAAGTTTGCGCGCAACTTGTCTCTACACGAGAGTTCAATACGTTTCGGTAATTCGTTGCTCGCATGCACTAACCTATAGACGAATTCCTCTCCGACCCTATACTGTAACAAAAAGTCCAGAAGCAGTTTCTCTAATTGCGAGGGCGTCTCTGTAAAGGGAATGGCAGCCCTGTCCCGCACGGACACCGAGAAGACATGGTTTGCGTCGAAACCGGACATGACGAGCGAGAATGAGTGAAGAGCTTATGCTTTGCGATGCAGACGCGACAGCCGAATGAGTGAAGGGCAGGCTCTTTCGCGCCCGGCCGCAAGAAAGGGAGCGTATTCGCGGACGAGCAGCTGTGTAGTGTGTCCCGTTTAGCTCAGTTGGTAGAGCGCGTCACTAGTAATGACGAGGTCAGTCGTTCAAGTCGGCTAATGGGAACTTTCTTTTTCCATCCAGAACTGGCGGGCGGCCCCTTTCCACGGTGGCTAATAACACCATAAATATCTGTAGTTGGGAGATCTGTCCTCACCACAACATGGCATCCATGGACACCGACGAACAGTCAGTTGTATTATCCTCTAGTGCAACCTCAGGGCTTTCACTTTCGTTGTACGCCTTTTTGCTGTCCCTGGAAATGATTTGACTTGATAACGACACGTAGACACCCCTTACCCATCTTGAACATATCAGAGCATTTGACACGATTGAAGTTGCAAACGAAATCGACTGTACCTTTTGGTCGGTGACCTCTCCCGCTACTCTAACTGTTGCCTACTTTACGTAGGATCGTTATAGTTTTGGGTGCATTGCTCGGTACGCAAAATGGCCGAGAAGTGGAGATTGTCAATAGCTTCGAACTTGCTACCGAAATCGGGCGTGATGACATTGTAGATCACGGTTTCCTGATTCAAAGGAGGGATCAATGTACGTGCATGCTCGTCACCGACTGACTTCCGTTACCAATGTATCGTAGACAAGCAAGTTTTCCCCTCTCTGGAGTTCATCGGATGGTACACTGTCGCATCCACAGTCACTTCGCGACACATAGCACTCCACGAACAGGTATATTATTCATAACTTCTAGCTGAGTGATTAACACTCGTTCTACAGTTTACAGGATACTGCTCAACGCCACTTCTCCTTGTTCTCCAATGCTCTACAAGCTCATCGTCCACGACCGACGTTACGGGTCAAGCCCTTCCCTTCAGGGCGTATGAACCCTCGGTCGAAATCAAGGAGAGGAGAACAAGGTCTGTATTCATTGAAGTGCCGTTCAAGGTAGAGACTGGCGAGGCCGAGCGTATCGCTGTGGATTGGACAGCTAAGGGTGGTGGAGGAAGTACCAGTTGTAAGTGGTCAACATGGTGTAACTGGTGTCCATCTCATGTTCGCAGTGGAATCACATTTACATACACAACAGGCTGCCGTGAAAATGCTACATGAAAGAATCTTGGTGCTGGTGCAATATGTAGCAAATGCTATCGCAGGTTCAAACTCCCTTGATATTTTTGTTTACAGTGAATCATGACGCTTACTTCACTGTGTAGGTCAAGTTCCGAAAGACCATAGCGTTCTCCGATCACTTTCTGCCTTGATTGCTTCTCTTCCTGCTAGCGAGAACAACGCTTTCCGTGAAGAGTTCAATACTGTGAGTCTGGTTTCTCTCAAATTCATGTCTGTTACCTGGTACCTGCTGTCCGCTGCTTTTCTCGTGTGTCAAACGATGTGTTATCACAATATAACGCTGACTTTTTGGGTAATTTCATACAGGAATACGAGGATGTCAAGCTCACAGCTTTCCTCTCCGTACTCACTCAATCCACGAACACGCTGAACAACGTGAGTCGCCCAGAACCTTCCACCCAGATCGCACTGACCTCGGGGGTGCACAGCTTGTGGACAAACACCTGATAATGAGTGGTGGCATGCGTGATGAACGGCCCCTGATAGCTGGCCCACGAAGGCGAGTGGGAAGGCCAGGAGGTATGCCTGGAGACTGGTCTGCGCATGCCTGAGTACCATGATCACATGGTCTGTCAACAGGAGCCTAGCCTGGCAGGTACAGTCGATGAACCACTAGCCAGCCAAGTACGACATATACCGGTGGTATGAATAATACAGTTTTCTGGTTGGTTCCCGAGCCCAGAGGTACTTGCACATTAGGGAAAGACTACACTCTACAACACGTCATGCGCCTACCGAGTCCATTCCCGGCACATAACCTTCCTTAAGGCTCCTTTCTAACCTCCTGATTTCTTCGATAGAGGTTGCTTTTGCAATTGCTTGCTTGACTCTCTCCGCTTCCTCCTTCGTCATCAGACGACCTGCCTTCCCAGAAGGCATGGTGGGTTTGGGCTCGTCAATAGTAATACCGACTTTAGCGCCATGTTTGGAGACGGTCGTTGAGATCGTCGTTGCAAGGGCAGTAGGCTGACCCTCAGCTGTGAGGAACAACGATTTGCCCTTCTGCCGCTCCTGCATGTACGATCCCCTTGGTAAGTTGCGCCGTGCCAACAAGCCGGTGTCGTCCGCGCACCTTATCCCGAATCCTCTGAAAATCTAGAACTCTCAGCGATGGTATTCTCCATGCAAGCCACTCGCGATACCATTTTTTCTCCCTTACAGGGTTTCCAAGCAGGGAGAGGTACTGCAGTGCTCTTAGTTCTCTCAACGGTTCGAGATCACCCAGTTCTGAAATATTGTTCCCAGTGAGAACCAGTGATGTAAGGTTCGGAACGGATAGATGAACGGAGGAAGAGATGGACGTGATTCGGTTGTTTGCGAGAAGTAGGGTTCGTAGTCGCTTCAGTAGGGGTAGATTACCCAGTACGACAATGGAGTTGTCCGTCAAATCGATCGCATCGTGCTGATCCTATATGCGAAAGCGACATGAGACTAGCCTGAACGGAATGCCACTCGACTTGCCCTGGTGACACCGAGATTCTCGATGGCGGGTATTTTGTAGCCTTCAAGGGCATGAATGCGACGTCCGTGAGGGATGTGATCGTGGAACTTACCCCGTAGATCCAGCTGACGTTCTTTGACGGGGTTAAGGCCGGCAGGTGCTTGAGCCAGGAGCTCTGGAGTGAGCTTGACCATGGTGCGTTTTTGAGGCGTGTCTCGGCGTTTCAGACTCAGCCATCCGTTGATGCGCTTGGTGGCAAGCAAAACAAGCACGTCCGTCCACTTACCACCAACACATTGCCCGACGCGCTCGACGTTTGTCCCCCATGAAGCCATTACACCAGAGACTCAGTTTGTGCGTACATACCTGTCTATTACTTGGCCATCCATGGGTTCTGACTGTCTTTCAGATTCGTTGACGGCAAGGACGCATACACTTTCGTCCCAATCGAGCCGCTCGGTGCACAGTCTCTCACTATACACAGGGCTACTGGAGATATTGTTTTGAATCGTAAGTACAACCTGCATGCGTTTCAACTGTCTTCTCAGACGCAGGCAAAGCCCCAAACAAGGCCATTCCTTCCACTGCCGCGAGATACGAGAAAACCGTCTATGGAATACTCGGGATGATATCGCTTGCTCTTTGTAGGCCCTAATTTCGCCATGTTTACAAGTAGCTGACTCGTGATCCTGCAGCTGAATACGTCGTCATCATGACCGGTCGCGAACACCGGGCGCGTTTCTTGGGCCACGACATATATCGTGCAGCTGACTTTGACATTCTCCCTCTCAACCCGAACGTCTCTGCACAGAACCCTTCTCATCCGGTCGAGGGTCACCTGTTAGCCCTCGTACGAGCACACCTATTTGGAGGTTACTTTTTGTTCAGCTACACATTTGACCTGTCACGCCGCCTTCAAGCACAGTGGAGTGAAAGTGAGAGTGATACTACGAGACCCTTATGGAAACAGGTGAGTTAATAGTTAGCGAATGACTCCCCGCTGATTCCTGGCAGGCGGACGACAGGTTCTTCTGGAACAAGTGTGTTCCTGCCTCCCCTAAATGTCGTTGTTCTTGCTGAGCTGCTGTTCCAGGTTTCTGCAGTCCAGGTTAATCGACACTGAAATTGCCCAAGAGGTAGGTGATATCTTTTTCATATTAACAGTTCTAAGCTCCAGCGATACTACAGCTTAGTCCATACATACTTCCGACCATTTACGGCAGTCGGTGGTCTCTTGCTTGTGATTACTATCCTACCACTCATACGACAACTAGCATTCGACCTGCGTACCTCCTATATACACGGCCACAGAATTCAGTTGTGCCTCATAAGTAGGAGGTCACGGTACCGCGCGGGGACACGGTACTTCCGCCGTGGTATCGATCATGAAGGGCACGTTGCTAATTTCAATGAAACGGAGCAAATTTTACTTGTCGAAGAGTCAGCTGCGGGGCGCATCTCCAACATCGAAAATTTCACCCACAAGCTTAGCTTTGTACAAATCCGAGGCAGTGTGCCAGTTTTCTGGGGAGAGATAAACACTCTTAGATACAAACCCGACCTCCAAATCATGGATCTTCAAAATACAGTTGGTGGATGTCGGAAATCAGGGGAAGACGTTCGTTAACCCTTTGGCAGGTTGATGCTATGCGCCTGCATCTAGAGGAGCAAATTTCACTCTATGGGGAACAGTGTCTTATTAACCTAGTCAACCAGAAGGGTCATGAACAACCTGTGAAAGAGGCTTACGAACGTGCCATCGCACAGGTATGTTTGCTGTCTTGTCCCGTATATCACTCTCAAGCGCCTTTTTCAGACTGAGCTGCCGGAGGCCAAGTACCGCTACTTCGATTTCCATAATGAGTGCAAGCATATGCGATGGGATCGCATAAACATCCTCGTTGAAAAGATGCAGGAGGATCTCGTCAACTTCGGGTAAGGAAAATTGTCGTGCATAATGTGTCCCTCCATATACCTATCTTTTGGTTAGATACTTTCACCTCAACATGTTACAAGCGGAGCCGGCGGTGAAAATACAGAAGGGTGTTGTCCGTACGAACTGCATGGACAACTTAGATCGGACCAATGTTGTCCAAGCCGCTCTGGCCAAGTGGACTCTGAATTACCAGCTGAAGGATCTTGGTGTCTTGACGGAAGGCGAAGAATTAGACGACTTCCAAGCGCTCTCCCAGGATTTCCGAGAAAGTGGGTTTGCCACTCCCGTCTTCATCAAGCTTACTAACATACAGTCTACTTCAGTGTGGGCTGACCATGCTGATTTGATTTCGAGGGCATACGCAGGTTCTGGTGCTTTGAAGACCGATTTCACGCGGGCGAACAAACGTACTAAAATGGGGCATCTGGAGGATGGCTACAAGAGCGTAATGCGGTATATCAGGAACAATTACTTCGACGGAGCAAGGCAAGATGGTTTCGATCTTGTAACAGGCGCATGGACACCACGGAAGAATCCTATCACAGCTGTCTCGTTATTAGCTGATACAAGACCCCTGATAATCCGTTCGGTAAGTATCGCAGTCTCCCGAAGGCTCCTCAGCCACTCAGATGACCTCTCAGGTTCCTTACGTTGCCTCTTTCTCGTTGTTTATGATCTGCGCGGGCCTCACTCTACCAAGAACTTCAGGCAAGTTCGTTTCTTTCATATAGCCACACACTGCTCAACACGACTCCAGATTACTCCCTCCTTTACTACTTCACGCTTTGGTTCGTGATCGCTGCGCTATCGATAATTTTCATCATGTTACATGGTATCGATTACGTCTCTTGGCCTCGATTGATACCTCCAACGGACATAATCCACTACAAAGGACCTGGCTTCCGCTCGGCACATCATGGGAAAGGACTCATGGGACCGTGGGGCCAGAAGTTCACAATTTCTAGGAAAGCCGTGACTGCCAATGGCGTTGTTCATGGCGGACGGAAAAGAGCTCCTACAAACTACATGGAAGAGATCGAGAAGGGGACGAAGTCGAGGGTTGATTAAGCCTAGAAGTGCTTACCGTCTACTTCATGTAGTGGTATGGCAAGCTCGTTATTTTTTGTTTAGATACGAACTTTGTACACACTCGACCGATCTACTCCTTCCGTTTATAGTAATACCACGCCACAGCGGAGTTCGGAATGATATATGTCCAACATTTCGAAGACCTCACGCTCCCTTCAAGTCTCACTTCTCCTACAATGTCTGGAAAAAAGCGCGCGTCTCCTGGTGCTGATGAGGAAAAAAACCCACTCGAGGGCGTTGAACTTAGCGATGAGGATGCCAAAAAACTCCAGGATGTTCAAAAGCAGATTGAACGCGTTGACCTGTTGATCGGTAGGCTTTTCTTTCCACCGGTCTCCTCGAGAGACTAAGCTCCGTTTCGTAGAACGTCACAGTCAACAGCAACTTCTGCCCGTATATGAAAGGAGACGTGCCGTAGTCAAGGCAATTCCTAAATTCTGGCCCGTTGCACTGATGAACAACCCCTTGATCTCTTTCCAAGCTCAACATAATATCGACCGTATTGCCCTGAGCTATTTGGAGGACCTGTGGGTGACTCGTGACCCAAAGGAGCCAAGGTGCTTTACCGTCGAATTTGTGCGCGTCGTTTTTGGTTCGTTCGAGCTTCTTCTGACCTCACCGCATTAGTACTTCAAACAAAACCCTTACTTCACGGACTCTGTCCTGAAGAAGGAGTATAAATATATCACCCCACCGGGTGCTGCTGATGAAACCCCCGACGCTGATGGTTTGACGCCTTCCATGTTGGATTTCTCCTGGGAACGCGACGTGCGGCCCTCAGTAAGTTAATCCAGTTGTATACGTACTTTGCTAAGCCGGAGGGTAGGCCATCAAAGTCAATTGGAAAGATCCCCAGAATGCTTTGACTAAGTTACACCCTCGCATCGAAGATGAAGACGAAGAGTCAGACATGCCTGCTGAAGCTGGCAGTTTCTTCAACTTCTTCGAAATTGCTTCTGACCCCTTCGATGTGAGCCATATTGTGGACGACAGTTGCACTTCTACGCTGACATCCGTGCTACAGATTGGCACAACAATTGCTAACGAGGTCTTCCCCAATGCTACTGACCATTTCCTTGGCAACATTCCCAATGACGACTTGGATACCGACGAGGAGAGTGAAGAGGATGACGACGACGACGCGGAGGAAATCGACTTAGAAGAGCCTAGACCCAAAAAGCAGAAGAAGGAATGATACTAAGTTCTATCTGCACCCCTGTATACAGGACCAGTGATGCTGCCTTATTTAATTGTGATATCGTCGGTTACATGTCTTGGATATGGTATGAAATGTTCTAGGTTGATTGGCCCTTATGTCAACTGATCCAGATGTGACCCTGCCTACTTAGTGGGAGGAGGATGAGGAAAATGGACCGACGGATTACTGGATGGGAAGGGTCATCCCTGAGCAACTGAAATCTTTTGGCTGAGTCTATTGTACCAGCGGTAAGGAGTCGCTCACAGCGGGGCGGTCTCGCTGCGGGAGGACAGAAGTGCACGGCCAAGCACGTAGACTTTCTATCCGAATGTTTGAGACTTGAAGCGTGTCAGATAACAAGCCTGTATACTCAGCGCGTCTATTCATCTGGGTAACATGGAAAGACCCGATCCAGAGCGAAATGGTGGGTTCTCTAGTTTATACTCTGTACAAATGAGATCGTCGAGACGGCAGCTTTGATAGTCTCCAGATTTTGGATGGCGTGTCAACTGGCCACATTTGGCAACAACCGGTAATCAAAACAATTCAGTAAACCAAGTCGTACTTGCTAACCCACAACTCCGATATACTTGTCATACCTCGACAGCTTCACGGAAATCATCCAAAGATCTGCGGTTCACAGAGTCCACGTCCAGTTTAACCCGATATCCTGACCCCGCATGTCAAGCCCTTGGAAAAAGACGTCTGCGAAACGCACACCTCAATTGCGCCATAGGACTGGTAACGTCGCCCCGGACGTGATGGAACCACATATATCTCATCATAAAAGTGCTGTTGCCTCATCTCTGGATGGTATAATAATTTCTCCTCGTGTCCCATCCACAGTGCGGCCGGCTCGAGAGCCTTTGGATATGGTCGAGGGCGATGAGGTGGAACTGAGTTTTCTGGATGGAGATGAGAGGCTTAGGGCAGAGGAGGGTCCTGACGACGACGACGAGCTCTTGAAAATGAAGCCAAAAACGATCTCTGCGAGGGACAAGCGAGCCATGACCTTGCTCATTATCCTTTGTTGGTGTACTTGCGCTTCAATTCACTGATACGTGCTGACGTGTCTGATTCCAAAGATTTAATCCAGGGCGTTCCAGTAAGTAGTGTCCATATTCTTGGATGTGAATGAGATGATCTTAAGTTTGTCTACAGTTGGGCCTCGCGCTCGGTAGGCCTCGAGTCTCTGAAACAATATATCTCACTTAATGTGACACAGGCTCAATTCCATTCATTTTAAGGGATCATCTATCTTACTCCCAGCTAGGGGTATTCGCTCTTTCCAGCTATCCATATTCACTCAAGCTCCTATGGTCCCCTCTTGTCGATTCGACTTTTTTCTCTTCGGTTGGCCGTAGAAAGTCATGGATTATTCCCATGCAGCTCATCATCGGTTCGATGATGTTATACATCGCCGCGAATGTTAATAGGTTATTCGAACATGTGGGTTGGCTTAGATCATCCCGTTAGGAGTATGAACCATTCGTAGCCTGCAGAAAATGTCCACGAACTCACCTTCGTGTTTACATCCCTCGTCTTCTTTTCCGCCACCCAAGGTACGCGCCTTCATGCGTCTAACAAGGTTGTACTCACGGACTTTCTTCAATAGATATTGCAGTCGACGGTGCGTGCAGCAATTACCCTTCACAATGTCGTGTCTCATGTAGTACAGGTTGGGCTTTGACTCTACTCTCCAAGGAGAACTTGTCATTCGCATCAACCTGCCAGACGATCGGATTAAACACTGGATTTTTTGCTTCCTTCACTGTGTTTCTAGCGTTAAATAGTGAAACGTTTTCGTAAGTCACGGCCTTTAGATTACTTACCAGACGTTGAACGGGGACCCAGCCAGAAATGGGGGATACCACGCTTGACTTTGAGTGGATACCTTCAATCGTGTAGCGTTCTTTGCTTTGTGGTGACCATATGGCTCATCTTCGAGAAAGAGGTAGGGATGGATATATGTTATTTACTTGGCCATACTAACTGTGTCCCAGGGTCAAGAATCTATGGATCAGTCCGAGATGACCGTAACTTCGGTCTACAAGACTATCTGGGACATATGCAAGCTGAAACGTTGGTACCTTGGATGCCTATGCCAAAGATCTTGCTCACTCCGGTTGCAAAGATGTCCGTTCCCTCATTATCATGCATTGCTTCGCAAAGGTTGGATTCCAGGCTAACGAAGCCGTGACCAGCCTGAAGATGATTGAGAAGGGCTCGGGCGTGAAGACCTTGCGATTGTCGTCCTGATTGACTTTCCCTTCCAGATTGTTGGCGGTTGGCTGGCGGCTAAGTGGTCAAGTGGAAATCGGCCACTCCGTCCATGGATATGGGCATTTTGGCCAAGATTGGCTTTTGCCCTTCTGTCAACTCTTATCGTGTATTGGTTTCCAACGCCACCGCTGTCTTACAGTTTCCTGGTATTCCTGGTAGTGCATACTGTACTGCAGGGACTTGCATCGTATGTGGTTCTCCTACGTTCGCTGATGGTGACGTTAACACAGTGTAGCACAATTCAGTTTGTTGGTATATCAGCGTTCCACACAAGAATCTCTGATCCCTTGATCGGGGGAACCTACATGACGGTCAGTCTTTGTGGATTGACGGGGCTGGCCGGATGTTAACGAAACTATTCCTTATAGCTTCTCAATACATTCACCAATCTTGGAGGTACATGGCCGAAGTATTTCGTGCTAAAGGGTAAGCCAGTGAAGATGTCGTTTTGATATAACAACGAGCCATGTCGTAGGGGTGGATTTCTTCAGCGTGGCACATTGCACTGTCAAGGACTCAGACACGGAGCTCGTTGTTAGAGGTACGAACGCCTTCAAGACGTGCGTCCGAGACACTTACCAAATGTTCAGCGGCGGAGTGTGTTTCTGAACTCGGCAAAGAGCAGTGTTCGAACATTGGTGGCGAGTGTGTAACTGAACAAGATGGTTACTATTATGTGTCGGTGATATGTGTGGCCTTTGGGGTGTTCTTCCTGATCGGTTATGTCATTCCCACTGCACGCAGACTCCAAGGTGAGTTCTTATTACTGGAGTCATGCTGTCAATCACGATTGTGTTGCAGCCCTGCCGATTCGCCGGTGGCGAGTGGGGTCCGAGTGAGAGATAAATAGGCACGATTCGTAGAGTTATTAGGGTGAAAAACATGGACTACTCGAGTCTGTAGCACGTTGTAGTACGGTTCAGAGAGTCAGGCCTGACTTGCCTGCCCTAAATCTATTTAGCGTCTAATCATTTGTGAATGCACATAGTCTAACGCTATTTTCCACTGGAAACGTGCAATTCACCGACCTTCAACGGAAGCCGCGATTTATCACTCTAAAACACTCTGCTTCAGCCGAGCTACATCCAGAAGAAATGACTACCACTATGCATTTTGGCCCCGAGTGGATGCGCGCAAAGCCGCAGACTCCAGCTCGCCAGCAGCCTCCGCCATCGCCTCAGCTGCAACAAACCGCACCTACTAACCACCAATCTACGGTATCAACTTATTCTTCTCTTGTTACCTCAGCAGTGCAAGAGCAAGAGAAACATGATGAATCTCGTCCGTTCAGATACACTAAGGAAGAGATGCTCAGGATTTACAAAGAAGGCGGAGGGAAGGGCGGTCTGGGACTCGAAGTGGAGCGATGGGAGGGAATAGTACATGAGATTGGCAGTGAACCTGCGAGTCTGCGTGAAATGGACGAGGCTGAGAAGAAGGTCAGACGAGGGTTCGTAAATTATATCGTGCACTTTTCACTCACACGAACATGTAGCTGTTTGCCGGTCCACTAAATTCCGAAATTCGTCGACGTCAACCAAGTGACTTAGTGAATGTCTCATCTTCGCCATCTGATAGATCTAGAATGACCCACGTAAGTGGTGGGAGTGGTCCGGTGCGCGAACGCTTTGGTTCCATGATGAGCAGAAGAAGGGAGAGCACAGGTGAACCCCAGCTGGTTGTCCTCCCTTCGACAGTCTAACACATATATGTTCCCGATCAAGATCAACCTGCATTGATGCCCCGCAAACTGTCGCTGTCCACTGCGCAGGGCAGCTCTCTAGCTTCCCCCCGTGAGGCACTTTCTTCACCGCGCAACAGGATGGGTACCTTTGGTTCTGGTTTCGATGGCGTTCTCAATAGCGGGGATTCTTGGTCGAGAAGACGTCCTTCTGCGACTCTCGTTGGAACAGCCGGTACTCCAGTACGACCAGAGGAGAAAGATGTGGAGCCCAGGCACTCAAACATCAAAGAAGAGGAAGTTCATGTTCCCTTGGATGTCGGTGAAGATGACGCATCAAGAACAGACCAACAACTTTCGCCAGCCCGTCCAGATGGATCACAGGCAGTGTCTGCGGATGACGGTCAGCCACCCACATCCGTTCTAGACTCTGTTGTCCAGGATGTTGCTGATATGAATTTGGGAGAACCAAGTAATTTGGATGTGAACCTGCGAATCACGACGGTTACCAGTGCTCCGGTAACCGGTCCTCCTGGTTTACCAGATCCCGCAAGCGTTGAGTGGTCTTACTTGGATCCACAAGGTCAAGTACAAGGTCAGTCTGACCCTCGAAAAGTGTTCGATGTTCTTACTTACATTGTCTAGGTCCATTCCGTGCGGATGTTATGCAGAAGTGGTTTGATGAGGGTTATTTCACCCCCGAATTACTCATGAAACGCACACATCTGGATGTCGAATGGATTCCTGTTGCAACCCTCGAACGACGCTGTAACGGAGGCAAAGTCTTTCTTTCGCAACCGACCTCAAACTCTGTCCCACCGGGATTGACTCTCCACTCAGAGTCACCTCACAGTTACTCTCCCGCCCATGAGCATAGCACCTTCAATGGATACCAACCTGTACCACAACGAGCAGTACGAAGCACGACCTTGGATCCGTCGTACCTCAGTAGTGTCTCTCCTTCGGAATCTCCATCCTCATCATCGGGAGCTGCCGGATTCGGTGACGGTTCACCGGACGCAACAATGTTTGTCAATAGAATTGGAGGTAGCGCATACTCCGGTGATACTAATTATGGAGGTCGCGGACTTGCAGCACGGGTCCAACTCCAGGACCCAGTTGCAGATCCTAGAGTACCATTCAATAACAGGGTACCCGTCCGGGCTACTTCCATTGATGCATTTGGCAGCTATAATGGAGGACCACCGTGGTCGGCAGGCCTGGGCCCGTTGAACCAGGGCTTCAGTGCAAATGAACGACATCCTTTCACCGATGGCTATAGCGGCGTAACCTCGAATGTGAAAGGTCCCAATGTTCCCGTAGCCCAAGTCCATGGATTCAACCAGGAATCGTTCAACGATGCGCCATACAGCGACGCGCGCGGCCTCGGCGGCTACCATGACGCTCCGTTAGCGAAGCAGGCTACTGAAGGTAATGGAACGGTATTTAGTAATAGTTTGATTAACGGTATCAGCGGATCGCAATACGGCTCCCCGACTCAGTCCCAGTACTCTCAGCCGTCCGCCTCGTTCCCACCCTCTTTGCAACATCAGGTCGTGCCACCCTTTGGGGAGGCATTGACGCAGACCTCAGTCTCCCCTCACCTACCTCACACCCCTACTTCTGCCGTACAACCTAATAGCGGTACATCACCCTGGCCCGATCCATCTCCCATCCACCGCACGAGAACAGTTGATACCTCTGTTACTTCATCACCTGTCGCAGCGCCTGCTCAAGCTCAGCAGGGGTTCAACTGGGTCGGACCGATTCAGCCTCCCCAGGCTGTGCCTAAACTGCAGGATCCGTCTCCTTGGCTGACAGCGTCTTTGGGTGGTACTGATGACAGATGGAAAGAGATACCTGACAGCCTCAGTGATGCGGGTCAGTGCACCAAGCTTCGTGGACAAGGCGAAGAGGGAGTTCTCGTAGCTGGTCATCCCGCTAGTGGGGGAACCCCTGCTCTTCCAATCCTGCAGGCACCGGTGGATGAGCTCCCGTTGGCTTCTGCAGTTCCGACATCCGCGTCTCAACCAACGCCTGCTAGTAGCGAACCCCAAGCAACGAGCAAGCCCAGGCGTAGGTCAACAGCACATGATGCTCACACATCAGTTACCGTGCAGAAGAGTACTCCAGCAAGCGTTGTCAAGGGTCCATCTCCTGTTCCTATAATCCCCCCACCGGCGTCGAAATCCGTATGGTCCACTGCAGACGAAGAGAGGAAAGCAAAACCTACTGCAACAATGAGTTTGCGCGAGATACAGGAGGCAGAGGCAAAGATGGCAGAGACGCGTAAGGCCACCGAAAAGGAGCGGGAACGTGCCCGCACTAACACTGCAGCTTTTGTCGCTGCCCCTGGTTCTGAAGACCCTCAGTCGTTTTCCGTGTCTTGGGGATTGCCAACTTCTCAAGCAGGAGCAAGGAATATCCCCCCACCGAAGGAGACTTCAACGCCTGCTGTCCCGAGTGTACCTGTCTGGACGACCGCTACGCCAACGTCTACCTCGAAAAAGTCCATGAAGGAGATCCAGGAGGAGGAGGAAAGGAGGAAGAAAGTAGTAGTGAGGGAGAGCGTGGCGTCCGCCGCTACCCGTCGGGCCTACGCTGAGACTGCCTTCAAGGTTGGTGTAAACCCACTTCGTCAGCTGCTCTGCTACTTACACATGCTACACTAGCCTGTGCCTAGTGCTCAGAGTACTGGCAGCGCTGCATGGATGACTGTTGGGGCGAATGGTAAACCAGCTTCGCCTGTGGTTGCTCCCCCGCGACCTGCGGCGACTACGCCTGGCTCTGCTGCTGCCACATCATCGCCGGCCGCAGCACCCCGTCAGAACGGTGCCGTTGCGCGTCCGGCAGCGGCGGTGGCTACATCAGTACCTATCAAAACTGCCGCAGCGCCACGCGTGGAGGACTTTCCTGTTACTCCGTCCCATGATTTCTTGAAATGGCTGAGCGATTCGTTGAAGGGCTTGAATAACTCGGTCAATTGTGAGTAATGTCGTCAGCAAGCATCGATAACCCGCCTCTGAACTCTGTTATAGTGGAAGAGATCACTTCGATGCTTTTATCCTTCCCGCTCGACCCGGACCCATCAACGGTTGAGATCATCTCTGACCTTATCTACGCCAATAGTACTACGCTCGACGGTCGCAGGTTTGCTTCCGAATACGTAAGCAAGCGCAAGGCGGATGCTGCTGCGAGGCGAAATGCTGCCGGCACGGGTGGTAATGGCGGCAAGCCTGTTTCAATTGCAGATGTTGTGAAGACACAACCAAAGGCCGTCCAGCAGGAGTGGGGTTTCAAGGTGGTCAACAAGAAAAAGAAGGGGGGCAGGTCGTAAGCACAGGCCGTGGTGTGTTGGCCAAAGGTCACGTAGACAACGCTAATGGCATATACTACTTGGGTAACCGACGCGTCGTTCCCTTTCTCCTGTGACCCCCTCGTACACTCTAATAGTATTGCACCATATCTACGCACGATTCAGCGGTTCCTCCCATGCGCTCGCCGTGTTACATCTCCACAGTAACTCTAACCACATTGTAGTATTTGCAGCATCGCAAACTTCGACACGATATTCCCCACTCATAGAGCTCATAGGACTGCTCGACTATCACTCAGAGCCTAGAGGATTCAGCACTTCACTGAAGCGTCTCTGAAGGCTAGGATAAACTCCGGTAGGCACCGTCAACTGAGGGACACATCATCATGATAAGAGAAGGGTGATTGATTGATCATCGACTGTCGATAGATATTAAGAAAAAATGAACTTAGGTACATAATAGTTTGGTGGCTTTACTACAGCTAGTGTTGCCGCGAACCAGACCAAGTCGAATTGAAGTGGCAGTTCGGCCACACTTCGACTGCCGAAGTGTAACGAATTGAGCTCGAACGAAGTCGCTAAGTGTTCCATCCAATCGCGTTGCAGTATGATAACAAGACAAAGTGTCAACTAGATAGTAGGGTTTATAAGGTAGAGTCGTCAATTATGTAGGTAGTCAAGTATCGTCTAAGTCCAAATCATCCCGGGCATTTGCTGCAAGCTCATTCAATTCATCCAACTTCCCAGTTGCTACCAGTTCGTTGATGGCACGGACAGTCAAGTGACCGGATATGTCATAATCCTCTTCACATGCAAGTAAGTCTTCTGTGAAGCTAAGACGGTCTCCCCGGATGGAAAATTTGAGGATCTGAAGTGCCTCCATGACTTGAGGAGACAGCCGACTGCGTCGAAGTGTTGAGGTTTCCTTGCTGGAGGAAAACACCCGCTCACAAGGAACAGCAGAAGCCTGTGCCGGGAGGACGTCCATGGCAACATGGAACAGTAGCGGGTAGAGAGTTTCGGATTGCTGGCAACGACAGAATCATGGTAAACGAGTGTCAACCAAAAGTGGAGGTGACTCACTTCCCAGTAACGGACAAGATCTGTCACCCGTGTTCCCATGCTGCGTGTCATTTGTTCACGCTCGTACCGTTCAAGTTCACGTTCCGCATCCTTCTGATCCTCTGCCAATGCCTGGGCGTTGTAAGCAGCCAAATCCTCACCAGTCAAGACCTCCGTCACTATGATATGGGGTGAATTACTTGTGATGGGAGTTGAAGTTCCAGATGGTGTGCTCAATGAGGCAGAAGACCGGCGGATGTTGACATTGATTGAAGTTAGGCGTGAAATTGCACTTGCTTGAGCATGAGCTGCAATAGACGAAGCACTTCTGCATGCATCATTCAGAGCCGGATGCTGCTTCTTTCCAGCTTCCCTCTCAGCCGTTCGAAACTTTGTCATCTTGGATGAACTTCATCAGTGTCAGGTATCCAAGACATGATCACCAATGACTCACTGCTTCCAAAATCCACTTCCGTGCATTGGCAACATCCTGTGGCTCCCAATATTGTTGCATCCACTCAAATTTCACGTCCGGATTGACAACTATACAAATGTAAGAGGCAGGTAGGAAAAGTGAATGTCTTTGCTCCTTACTCATTGCAAGTGCATAGATGCGGGTTTTGCGTGCTTCCCTTACATAGTTTTGTAACTTCTGGAGTGCGACATTGATATGGTGAGAAAGCTCAGGGATTGTCTGGGAGGCGAGAACTGTCCACTTCTGAATCAGAAGTTCATAAACTGGGAGAGCCATTGAGAGTGTTGGTGTGCGTTCTGCAGAGAGCGCTTCTTGTGCAGAGTGTGGGATCTCGAGAACTTGGTGTATGTCTCTTAAAACATTGAGTTCGTCTTTTGTGAGGTGGTAACGCTCGAGTTCACTTTCTTCTCGGTCTATGATGAAGGCTCGAATCGCCTAAAAATGTTAGGATCATTGTTAGAAAGGTGTCTGAACTCTGGGGTAGGACTGACACGTACAGGATACAGCAAGAGAAGGCGCTCAATCATGAGAAATGTTGAAGACCAACGTGTCTCACAGTCACGAAGTAGCTGATAGAGCGGCAATTTGTCACCACCGTCAGGGAGCTTACCAGCCCATCTCCCTGATGAATTCCCCTCAGCAATAACTTTCCTGAGATCTTGACGGCGCTGCCCTGAGGCACGGCACACAGAAACTATGCCACGCACAGTACCTATAACATCACGTTGCAGTACTAATGCATACTCATGGAGCCGCTCAGCTGAGAGTGGGTGTACACATCCATGGGATTCAGACATTCCTGCCTGCCATGAATGAGGTGACACGGCTTCGTCGTATGTGCCAAATGGGTTTTTCTTCACCTCCTCAATGAATGCTTGGCAAGCAATGTTGACGACATGGGGAAAACACCTGCAATGGCAGTTAGCCAAATGGTAACATCACACCTGACTCTCATCATGCCACTCACCTGAGCCGGTTACCATCTCGATGGAAGGGAATCCCACGTCTTGTGAGCTCTCCTTCAATTGCAACCATCATTGTGTTATTATTTGATGCGTTATCCACAGTAACTTCACCAATCTGCACCACAAGGGAAGGAGCAATGGGGTTTCGGGTTAGAATCCCACACTGTAGATGTAGAAAAAATCTCACTTTATTGAGCGTCCCAACCTCCTCAAGTATTCGAACAAGCTCTTGTCCAAGGTTTGCACCGGAGTGAACTCCACTAATGAATTGAAAGGCTATGAGACGAGTCTTCAGGTCAAGTCGTGTGTACCCATCCTGTGCCAGGAAGTGCGCTGTCACAGCCATGAAGCTGTCTCGATTGATGTCGCTCCAAAGATCTGCTGTTATGGAAACACGCCCGAGGGAATTCTGTTTTAGAGACCAGGCATTAGATGTCCAGTACTTCATGCTGCGACATACACACCTTGAGATCATTCACAATTCTTTGATGTTCCTTCTTATACTCCTCAAGTAATAGTGTAGTCAACTTTGTACGGTGTGGTAGGTCCTTTTCATCGATCTTACCCATTCCTAAGTAGAGGAGTAATTCACGAAACTCAGGACATTCCACCACATTAATGGACTGTCAATGTTCATCACCACCACATCAAGTGCTGACATGTTGGAGTTGCTCACCTGGTCATCGACCACAATCCACTTCGTCAGTAACTGGTAGAACATCTCAAGAGTAAATGTGTTGTGTATGTGTTGCATATTGTTGTGGTGGCGGTCAGCATTTTTCAAGTGTTCGGCTTTACATGTGCTAACCCATTGCTCTGAATGTACATCCTTCAGGTGTCTCCGGTAGCATGAAGTCATGCCATCACCATGTTTCCAGGCTTTCCAGCACTCCGACTCACTGTAATGTAACAATGAGACGGCTTCTCACAATATTGCAAATAGAAACAGACATACATGCACAAACGACAAGCTAAGTATTCGCAACCTGGGTTTGACAACAACCGCTTCTGAGTGAGTTCAGGTAGTGTAGCTGGCCAGTCTGCAGATGCCACTGGAATCAGGAACCACCAAACATCTGTTGCACTACCCTTCGTCATGCCATGAGATCGAGATTGCGCCTGACTGAAACCTGTAGAATCCGTATACAAATGGAGGGGGGCAACAGACATAGGTGATGTGTTCTGCTCCAATGCACTTGGTTGGGTTACTGCAGGCAGCGGAGTTGGGCCCACCCCACACACTTCAGCAGCCACAGTCAGAGTATTGGATACTGGTGATGCCAGTGGGTTTGCCTTGCGCTTCTTCCGACCTCGGCCAGTGCCTGCTGCTGCACCAGTGGCAGTCACTGCACCCTTTCGCTTTCGTGTTGGATGACTACTAGTATTTCCTTCCACAGGTAATTGAAGGTTTGTCGGCCCCGGAATAGGCTGACTGGCCATGCTGTTAGTGCCATCAAGTGGATTCCAGTGAGGAAACTGGAAGGTTACTGGCGGGTTGCAGGGAAGTGGTGTAGAGACTCCAGACAGCAAAAGAGGGCTGTGACACTGTGAGTTCACTCCACCTGGTCCTCCGATGAAAGTATTGCTCGAGAGGAACTGTGCAGCTGGTAAGAACTGATTGGGATTTCCATTCAGCAGTGGAGAAACGAGCGGTGAAATAAGTGGAGAATTTGCCTGTGCAGCTGGCCATTGTGGTGGCTGCAAGCTGACAGTGGAAGAAGCTCCAGCAGCTAACCCATTCCCAACATGGGGCACAGACGATGCATCCATGCTAATGTCTGTAACGTATGGGCAATAGAGTTTTACACTTGTAAACCACAACTTGAATTCAAGCAATTGTTAGGTGGTGACATGGTGAAATTGTTCGCTAAGGTTGCTATTTGCAAGACCTTGGTTTTATATGACTGTCCAACACAGCAACATGAAGGGATAGGTAGTTCAGCAGATAAAATCAGGGGTTGGATTAGAATCAGTGCTACCAATCTACAATCAGTCGCTTGTCATTGATAATGCCACTTCGGTTTCAGTTCGGTGCTATACTTCGTTCTGCTTCACACCACCGAATTGTACCGAGCTGACAAAGAATTCGAATCGAACTGAACTTACTTCGAGTTGAGCTCGGTTCGACGGCAACACTAACTACAGCGGAACAGCACTGGTGAAGATTTCGGAACTAGTAGCGTTATGCCTCTACGTCAACCCATGTATCGTCGTCCTGTTCGTGCTCATTGTCGGGCATTTCCACAAGTAACGCTTCCTCCTCCATGTCTGAATTAGTCGACGCCGAGGATGCTGCTGTCGGCGACGGCGCTGACGAGGACGATTGACTGAGTAAGAATGCGTCAACTTCAACCTCGTCCTCCACACTCAAATGTGATTCTGACGACCTTTCAACTTCCATGGAATGACCCGTCGGCATCGACTCGGTGGATTCGGGCTCGGGGGTATCTGAAACGTGCTCTTCGGACGTCGATGAAACTACAGTGACTCCGTCTGCGAAGAATCCCGCGCCAGCCTGGTCGCTGGCCGTTGGCGATGGGACTGATGGCGTAAGGTTAGTCTGCACGCCCTGAGATACCGACTCGATCATCGTATCCGTCTCATGTGTGGAAGTAGAATGCGGTGGGGTAGTTGCTGGTTCTGCCATGTCGGCATCCGGTGCGTTTCCCATAACCAGCTCATCGTGACTCTCTGTCGGCAACGCGTCCTCTTCCATTTCGTCGGTGTGCCTCCCTTCTTCCTCACCCTCCCCAGCCTCTAATTCTGTCGGGCTACCTGGCATCTTGTCGTCCATCTCCACATTTCCACCCTCGACAACCTTATCGCCCTCTGGCTCTTCCACCACCGTTGCATCGTTGGCGACCTTGCTTAGCTTCCAGGTAGCGAGTTCCTTTTTCGCCTCGATATCCTCTTCCAGCTTTCCTAGTGCCCTCTCTATTTTCGTGACAATGGCCCTCCTGGCTTCCCTCACCTTTGCTGAACCATACGATGGAACAGCATCCAACTTCGACAACAACTCCTGCAGTGCGTGATCGTAGTATCGCACAGGCGCATTCCGTGAGGTATAAGCAAGCTTTAATTCAGCTGACGGGGATGACTCGAAGTCGAGTTCGTTGGGGAATATGAACTCGTTCTCAAGTTTCTCGAAGGATCCTTCGATTTCTGCGATACTGGATATCGATTCCTGAATGACGCGCGGATCCGTGGCACGCTCAACCTCGGAGTCCGTCCCAGATTCACTGGTATAGTTCGGTTCGTCTGCAGGGGAGGGCACGTCCATGCCGACTTGTTTCGATTTCCCTTTGGCTCCCTGATCTTCAATTGGGATCGTAATCGGACCCGGAGTGGGCGTTTGTGGGTTACCAGGACTTGTTGCTGTGGATCGACGGCGGTGAGGTAGCGAAGGCTCAGCACATCCCTGTTTTTTTTTGGCGGCTCAGACGATGCACGTTACCAGTCGATACGTGAGGCACTCACCAATGATTCTTTCATGTCGCGTTCGTCCTCCCTTTCCCTTGTCTCTGCGAAGTTCTGGGGGTAGGTCCCCTGTGCAAAGTACGGATCACCGTAATGGTTCCTACATCCCCAATTGGGATAAGAGGTAGGGGCATGCCAAGGGTATCCCTGTCTCGGGGTGTTGTATGCCAGTGGGGGTTCGTACGAATCGCCGACGTCATCGAATTCATAGCCTCCAGGCATCCGTGCACGGAGGGCATCAAGTAATGCCTGTCTCTGAAGGCGTTGTTGGCGATCCCGGGCACGAGCCTCCTTTGCGCGCCTCGCTGCCTCTGCCTGGGCGAGAGCTGCACCGAGGTAGCGGTCTCGAGTCCACGGGGAAGTATATGGCGCGTAATAGTATTCGTAGCTAGGTCGGGGGTCTACCACGAACATCATCGTTCGAGCTCTGAGTTAGGTCCTGTGATGATTTATGTACTCCTCATCCCCCCTTGGTGCCCCTCTTTTATATCAGTTATCTTGTCAAGTTCGACGCGTCACCTGCCAATTCCAGAAAGATCGCGAACGTCCATATATGGAAGGCGTTTACGCGTCGCCGTGTATAAGTAAGTTCCATTGGTTTCTAGTACAAAGTAATACATTCCACTCCTAACATTCATGACTGATATTGATATATATTTACACTCGAAATCTCCCAATCTGTCCAGTGCGACGTTGGTCGAAGTTTTTTTAGAAAAAAAGTTGGAATGGTACTTACAAGCCTCCGCAAATGACGCGCCGCTATTCAGCACGAAGTCTGAACATGAGGAGTATCCAGTCAACTGAGCACAACTCTCCGACTGCCCAGGGACACCAGTTCCATTCCAGGCAGTCCCAGCCCAGTCACCGCTGCGCATGCCGCAGTCAGGTCAGCAGTTTTCCGTCAAAAATATGTGATACTCACCAAAGTGTCGTGTCAAATATTACACTGTGATTATAGAAATGCGAAGCCATATTGCAATCCGTCGAGGGCCAGCTGGCCATCGGCGTAGACCAACTTTGTGGTTGCGGTGCACCAGCGGTGATATCCGAGGGTATCGATCCTCTAGGGAAAAAATAAACCTGTATACCCGAGTTCTGCCATAACACTGCCCCGAAGTCGCTCAGTACGTACACCGCCCAGTAATGAAACAGAGTCACTTACTTGCATAAACACCACCCGAAATATGATTAAACCCGGAACCAAATGTATAGTTATAGTTGGAACGGACGCCACATCCCTCATTATTGGTTTGATCCGCAGCACAGTTCGTCCCACCGACCACGGTGCCAGTTATATCAAGCTGCGTCGCGTCGGACGTCGGTAAAGAGCACCCGTCACTCGTATGAATTGTCGCCTGGTTGTTGGTATAGTTGTTGACACCCTCGACGATATCGATTTCGCCACCCGCTGGCCAGTTTGGACCATTCGTCCAGAAAGCTAGTTATAAAATAAAAGCAGTGCAAAACCGCACGCATGTCAGAATAGCCGCGTGGACGATCATGGTGTATCAGGAGACGTTGCTCACCGGGCCATGTTGCACATCCTGTGGGCATGTGCACAGCGTCCAATACAACAAGACCCTCCGTAAATATCAAATCAGTGGTGATCCGAACGCTGTTTCTGTTCGTAGACACCGTAGGAGTCGTGTCAACTCGCATAATAGCGTTACCTGCTGAATTGATGTCGACCAATCCTGCGTTCTGTGCGTCACTCTGTGACAGATACTGTACTGTTCCATGCGTCGGATCCGCTGCGGTATAGAAGGACCAGCCATTGAAGAAAGTGGAGCCACTATAAGTCGACACAGGCTTCCAAGGCGACGATGAAACAGAAGCGGTAGGAGCAGCTGACTTTGTGGTACTTGGAGAGACATGGCCATCCGCAAGGGTCGTGCTCGAACTGGTGGGTAAAGAAGAGTCGTTTGTGCTCGACGGAGAAACACAGTAAGCCTTTTGTGCTGAGTTCGATTGGGGCTCAGAGACAAGGATGCCACCGAATGCGACGCGCAGATCGCGAGCGAGGCCTGTGCTGTGCCTTACGGCGATCTTGTGAGCACGAGAAATGAGGGATGAGCCTGTAGCGGAGGCGAAGGCGGAATGAGGCGCGAGGACAAGCGTGGCCGCGATAACGAGGACAATGTGGGTAAAGAGCTGCATGAAGGCTGCACGGCAGGGGAGAACAGAAAAAAAAAAGAGAGGACGAGCAAGCCAGATGCCCTAGGCTCAGCCTGAGGGCAGTCGATGGAAGACGTACGAAGAAAACGGTATTAATCGACGTTGGGCAGAACAAAGGAGAAAGAAACAAAAAGCCCGCACGAAGACAGTAAAACCAGGACGTCCGACGGATGGCCGTGTGCTCCCCCGCTTATCTATTTATTGTTTGCGTACACGTTGCAACGACGTTTGAGGCAGCCACGACGAGACCGCGCGGAGTCCGGACGCAGTTCTTTGCAGGACGCTGGCACTCAAAACATATCTCATACAGGCATGCAGTATAGCATTCATTAACATTCTCGGCATGAACGCGGCATTTACGCAGTCGTCGTATCCAGCAGGGAAAGAAGATTGAAAAAATAATTACTGCTAAAGAGGGGGAAACCTGCAGGCCCATCGAAGAACACCCCTCGGTCAAATACAACAAGAATGCACATAAGAAACGGAGACGGAACTCGGAATATGGAAACCTCATAGCGACAGATACCCACCTCGAAGTCCATGCACAGCCGCCCCCTCACCGTTAGTGGTATGATCCTGTGGTTGAAAATGCTTCCCGAACACTCCGTCTCAGCTCCTCGTGCTCCCGCCCTGTCGAACTTGCCACAGATGACGTGGCAATGTGTGAACCGGTAATGCTCCGCGAAACACCTGCATCTATATCCTCCTCAACGATGTCCTGTATCCGCCGCGCCAACAACTGGATCTCTCCACGCCCATCCCCCGCCTCGGTGTCCTGATACGACTGCGTTTGCGAGTGATGCGATCGAGGAGTACCAACGGATGCCGTTGGCGTTGGCGTACGCGACGTTGCCAATTGCCGGATAGCCGGAATTAACATGTTCGAATTTCGGATGTTGCTGATCAGCTGCGGATCACCTGACTCGAGTAACTGCACAATCGTCCATACAGCGATGTGCTGGAACGTTGCGTCTACGCTCGTTAGGAAGTTATACAGGTACCGATGCATGCCACCGTCGGGTTTGTCCCATACGTCATTGAACGCCGAATAGTCGTCAGATGCCATTCGTCCATCTGTGTTGTCCGTTAGCAGAATGCGATTGGTCAACGTTCAACCCACGCTTACCTTTGGATGACAGGTTACCAAGAGCTGCCGCACTGTTTCCCTGCACCTCCGAACTGGGGGAATTCGTCAATGGTATCAACACTTCACATATACCCATCTCAAGAAGTCGTCCCTTAAGCTCATCTGCAATAACATCAGTCCACATGCCACCCGATACATGCCATCCTCCGCAATAACTACCCACCGCTCAATGCCAAGACGGCAATACAAGCCGTCATCTCGCTCTGCACGTTCATTGGCACCTCGAGCACAAGCTCCTTGATCGTCTGTACAGCTCCAGCCTTCACAATCGCTGTCTTATTCTTTTCAGAACTTGCCGCCAAATTCCGGAGTGTAGAGATCGCGTGACATTGCACCTCCTCGTTGTCCTTGAACGAAAGCAGCGAGATCAGTGGCTGCAGGAATCCCGACTCGATGATAGGCGACTCGTTCTGAGGGTGAATAGACACATTCCGTACGCACGCCGCAGCTGAAAGTATGAGCGGCAGATATGTCGACTGCAGCAGGCGTAAGAGCGGCGTAAGACCATCTGCTTTCACAATTTCCAATTGATACTTCTCTTCAGAGCGTGTCAGTGCTGCACGCGATGACGAGGGAGAGGGGGCTATACCATCGCTAGCTAAATTCCTTAAGGCGAGTGCCGCCTGGCACTGGACCTTGAGACTAGAACTGTCCATGAGCGCAACAAGACTCGAGACAAGTTTAGGTTCTGTCTGGGCAAGCTTCTTTCTGTTGATGCCATCGACAGCGATGTTACTCAGCGCTGTCGTGCAGTAATACTGCACGTCCGTATCCACAGAATTCAATAGAGTGACAAGCACAGGAATCGCACCCGCGTTGACAAGTTGCTGCCGGTTCTCATCTAAGCGGCCCGTTTCAGTAGAGAAATAAGGAGCCGGTCGGGATTGACATACCAGAGTGTGTCATGTTTAGAAGTGCACCCGTCGCGTTGCGTTGTACCCGCATGTCTTTGGAGCGAGCTAATCGAGTAAGAGGCACGAGAGCACCGGACTTGGCTATCTTCGTCTTGTTGTCATCTACACGTGTAGTGGACGGAAGCGCAGGGATGGTCGGAAAAAGAAGCCCGGGAGAAAAGGGGGCGATATATCATTAGATTGTCCATTAAAGAAGGCACTTACGGAAGGAAGTATGGTGCACACGGGACAGGGACAGGACACTTACCATGGGTAGCGAGATTGGTGATACACCCGACGGCGTTGCACTGAACCTCTACGTTCGGGGAAAGCATCTGGCGGATGAGAGGTTCCAATCCGCCCAATTTGACAATGAGGAGCTTGTTCTCGGCTAAAGCGAAGCGGGTAAGAGAAGCGGATCCGAGAGAATGGGGAGTGGCGGAACATACTGTTCACCGCTAAATTGCCGAGCGCAGCACTGGCGGCACGTTGAACTTCAGTGTCTTGACTGCTCAGGAGGAAAAGGATGGGATCGAGTGTATCCCGGCCAACGGGACGGACCTCCTTCTCGGTTATCTCTGCGAAAGCGAGGGCAGCACTCCGTTGTAGGTCCACATTGTCTGAGAACGACAAGGTGGTGAGCGCTGTGAGTGGTGAGCCTTGAAAGAAATTGGTAGTAGTGCGGTCTATGAGGGGTAGGGGTCAGAGGATATCCGGAGAAATAGGGAGAAGACTGACTCTCGAGATATTGGAGGAGGTCGGCTACCGCTTCCCGTTCGTTCTCTAGCAGGAGTGGCTCGTACTGCTGAGATCTCCGTGAACGGACTGTTTGCCAAGGAACAAGGTTTGTAAGTCTGACGCAAAGGGGGCGATGAGACTTGGAACACTTACAGCAGTAATCACAACAGCTGCTCACGACGCCCATGACTGAGCCGGCGAGGCCAAGGGGGGGTAACCAACAAAGAGCGGAGAAGACAAGGTTAATGAACGTACAACTCACCGCACAACGGCGAGCTCAACTGCTTACCCGTGGGAGGTTAAGTCGCACATTGCCGAATATCACTTATGTCATCAACGCCACCGAAAGTGTAATCGCGCGCGCGCACTGGGGCCAAGTCGACTAAACACGGGTCGCGATGGCCGAACCGTCGTGGCAAGAGACGATACGCATCCGACTCGTCGAACGAAATGCTAAACAGACTGCGTTCGCGTCCATCATCGAGCAATGTAGGCCATCTCCAGATCAGCACTGGACCACCTCACATGTCCGTTAGATCGCAGACTGGCTCAGCAGACGAAGCTGCTCAAAGAACGCAACGCGTCGCTCCTCAAGGCGGTTGGATCTGTCCGCCCCAATCCATCTAGTTCGACTGTCTACATACCCGGCACCGCCGGACCAGGTGAAGAGTATGTTCTTAGCCTCCCTCACCCTCATCACGTTCACCGCTTCCATACGACAGCAACCCCGTCCGTGCAGCGTACATCACGTCTCTGGAGTCTCAGATTTCGTCCCTTCGTGACGAACTTGCCTCGGTATACAAGACGCAGGGACAAAATGCACAACGCCTGCTCGCCATGAACGAGACCCTTCGCGAGAAAGAGGAACTCTCTCGTATCGACTCTGAGAACCTTCGCAAAACTCGTGATGAGATAGCTCATCTCAGGCGTAAAGTAGACCAACATAATGAAATCATGGCGGAAAAGGACCGCACGGCGCAGGTGGGCATCACGTGCCACCACACTCCTCACCTTATGCATTCTGCCCATCCACAGGTCCTCCACGACGAAATCAATACACTCCAACTCGAGCTGGGCCAAATCGAAGAGCGAAATCAGGTCCTTGTTAAGGATAATGCCAAGCTTTTGCAGCGCTGGCTCGACGATAAACAGGCACAGGCTAACAGGATGAACGAGGCAAACGACTTTTACGAAGACATGCGTTCTCGGCATCAGGCCGTGATAAACTGGCAAGGGGAAGCACAGCCGCAAAATGCGCCTGTAGGAGCCGCTTCGGGGACAACGATGACATCTCAGACGGGAAATGGGGTGCGCGAGGGGGAGGGGAAGATGGTGGCGACAGCAGCTGGGCAGCGCCCTCCACCGGAGACGCGGCAGGATCAGAGTCCGAATGGTTGATAGTCGACGCGTGAAAACCCTCAGTTACTCTGTGACCGCACCCCCTCACGTCGTTGACCTGACTATAACTCATGCGGTGTCCATCATATATAACAAGGAAAATTGCTGTTGGAAACGTAATTCAACGAGAAGCCACGCATCTACCGTGGCAGAGTGAGGATATAAGTGAAGGAAGCAACCGCTAAAAAGCACGTAGAGAAACGAAGGTAGAGACAGTAACGGAATAACAAAAAAAGAAAAAAGAAACGCTTTCAGGAGTATACAAGCTACGCACCGCAACACAGACGCCAGGAAACAATGGGATCAACAGCTCTTGCCATACCATACAAAATTGGTTGTTCATCTTTTGATTCAAACTCTTCAGGATGTTAGAAAGAACAAACCGCAAAAACGAACAATTTCAGATTGGGAAAAAGAACTTCCATGGCTACATTCAATGAGAGCGCGGATGAAGCTTTAAGCGTGTTTAGAAGGCAAACGATACACTTATGCACCCTGGCCATCGGGACCCTGTTGAGCCTGCTGACCGTAATATCCTTCGTGCCAAGTCAGCGCTGCGGGACAAGGCAAATGTCACAACGTACCTCCCCAATAATTCGAGTAATAACTGGCATCGCCAGTAGGCCACTGGGCCTGAGCACCGGCAGCAGCGCCAGCTGCAGCAGTAGGGTCCGCTGGGGACTGTCCAGCTCCAAGACCAGTGCCCACGGCACCAGCACCGGGCTGGGGAACACCGGGCTTCCCGGGTTGGTAGTACCAGCGGCCTGACCAGGGAACCCGCCGTACGCACCGAACCCATATTGACCGTAGGTGCTGGGCTGCGGCATGCCGTACATAGGCTTGAGAGCGACATCATCAGTCCAACACCTATAGTGTAAACGGTTGATTCACTCACCATGTTGCCATAAGGAGCTGCGGTGGGAGAAGGAGTCAGAGCACCTGGCTGGACAGTTGCACCGTCGGCTCTATCTTTGCCCCAGCTGCACTTGATAGGGCGGCCATGCACCATCTGACCCTGAAGTTGTACGATGGCCATGGCAGCATGCTCATGAGTGTCGAGTTTTACAAATGCGAAGCCTCGATCAGCCTGCATGCGGATCTCCGACAAGTATCCGATAGATTGGAAGAGCGGTATCAAGTCGGCCTGGGTACAATAGGGAACCAAGTTACCAACATAAACGGTGGTGTTGTACGAAGGCGTCTGCTGAACGACAGACTCATAGGAGAGGGGTCCCCCTTGAAAGTTAATAGGTGCAGGCGCAGTACCGACGCTGGCAGCAGGTCGAGGGGTAGGAGCAGCACCCTGAGTCTTTTGATTGGCCCAATTGACACGGATAGCACGGGAACCGAGCCATTCGCCGTTCATCGTAGCGATCGCTTGTTCAGCGTCTGTCTTGTCCCTGAAGGCCAAAAAACCATATCCACGCGACTTTCCCGAGTTCATATCCCACATTACGCGAGCATCCGACAAAGTGCCAAAGGCACTGAAGGCCTTGGCGAGAACATCATCGTTAACCTCAGGGCTAAGGTCGCCGACGAAAACGTGGTAGTGACCAGACGTGTCCTCTTTGTTTTGTGAGCCTTGGTAGGCCCAGTTAACCCGAATCTCGGTGTCGAAAATCTTGCGGCCGTTGAGAGTTTGCAGGGCGGTTTCTGCGGCACGCATATCGAGGTACTCGACAAAACCGTAGTTTAGACCGCCATGTTGGTAGTTGCGGTCAGGAATAATTTTAACGTGCTGGACTGGGCCAGCGACGGCGAAGATCTCCGTAAGCATGTACTCGGTAACCCGAGGGCTCAGGTTTCCGACGTACAGATGGGCCCGCCTCTATGGGGAAAATAGGGTGTGAAATGGGATGACGGGTGAGGTGAAGCGTACGAACCGGAGCTTCAGCAGGGCCTCCCATTGTACCTATTGTATTCATGACTTAATAGACAGACGAAACCTAGAGAAGCGGGGGTGAACGGGCAGTTCTTCGGAAGAGATCTGAAGGGCGCTGTACGTGTGATACGTACAGGAGGAAACAGAGATTATGGCTGATAGGGATGAGACAGAGAGTGTCCTTCAGAGATCAGAGAGAAACCGAGAAATTGAAGGAGAAAGAGAGATGAAATGAGAAAAAGAAAAGAGACAACAGAACAGATGGAGAAAAAAACTGGCTCGACCTTGGTGTCGTCCTCGACAGATCAAGACAACGTATATCTGCTGACTCACAGCCACAGCCAACTCAACCATCTCCCACCGGATATTCCCGAATCTTATGACTTGGACTTATCATTACCAGGCTAGGCTACCACTACGCTAACTCACTGCTTCGTAGGTACGTTGAGCAACACGTTACCGCCGCTACTCGGAATGTACGATACGTTGCTGTTACTGGCCAGCGACTGCACGATAGCTTTGCTGGCCTCAATCTTCCTGAGCGCAAGGAATGCGTCGCCAGCCTTCTCCAATGCTCTCGAAACCGTAGCCGCGGCTTCTGCCTCACCCTCGGCACGAATCACCGCCGCTTGTCGCTCTTGCTCGGCCTAAAGCACAGTTAGTCATACCACTTACCAAACGCCACAATAAATCACCTTCTCGACGATAAACTTGGCTCTTTCGGCATCTAAGATAGTTTGCCGTCAGCTCGTCGTCACCTGCAAAAAGAATTACTGCACACCTTGCTGTGCTATTTGCTTCGCCTCGACAGCCTGCGGAAACCCGAGTTCACTCATGACATACACCAATAGCGTGAACACGAACCTGCGTGAATTCCTGGGAAGACGTTAAGCAATGCACACGCCTTTTTCGACGAGAAACTCACCTTTCCAAATGTTAAATGTGTAATGGAGACATCTTCCAGTTTGATATGGAATTCGTCAGCACGCTGCAACAAATCTGACCGTATTCGCGCAGACACCTGTCCAACAACCGTTCACGGGTACGTTACCGGCAAGACACCCATTCCACATACCACCTCCCGTTGGGTAATCAGTTCAGCGGCATCGAACTGGGCAACGATGGCCTTCAAGACCTCGTTCGCAATTGAGGGCAATACACGTTCGTCGTAGTCCAAGCCCAAGTTTTGGTAAATGCGGGGAAGATGGCCGACGTCCGGTCGCGACAACACACGCAAGGTTATGGAAACCATTTGCAGATCTTTTGAGCCAGTGGTCGTCGAAATGTTCTAGAATCATGAGCAAGTCACGAAGCCATGAAATAAAAGTCGACCGCAGACGTATGGCTTACCCTGGGCTTGATGCGACAGTCGTAGAGGATAGCTTTCTGCAACCATGGAATAAGGAAATGCGTTCCTTCGCCAGTTGCCTGACGAGCCGTTAGCATGTAAAGGTCCTAGACTAGTAGCATACCAACCTGATCCTTTACACCCGCGAACCGGTCGAACATGACAGCCCGAAAACCTCCTGGGACATCGTATATACTGCTCTGTATCAAAACTACTGCAACGCCCAGGGGTACTAATTCAGCAAGTTAGCTTTGACTAGTTTGCACTCGCAGCGGATGGGTTCCTTACCGATTATGCGGTTCAACCTGAGCGGCAGAGACATGTCGCGAGCTTAGAGTAGACTATTGACTTGGAGGATTTCACGAGCTTCACCGGACAAACATCCGAGCAAACAACTCTCGTTTGCATCGACAACGTGACGCAATGCATGCTGCTATCTACGAGTCATCTAATTACTAAATCTCCCCTTCTCTCTCCTTCACCAGCTGTCATACGTGCAGAATGACTACCAAACTGCATCGCACGCTTCTTTCTCGCACTGGCTTCGACCAGCCCAACTCTGCGTGCAGCAAGTCTCAGTAGCGTCTTGTCCCCCTTCCCAACATCCAGGCGCGGATCCAGCTTAAGGTACACCGGTAAACCAGCCAGGAAAGACACCACCGACAACGATAGGAACGGATGTCGCGTCTCCTTACCGTGCGAGGAGATGATGCGGTCGTCCCGTCCAAGGTTGCGGGTTGGGATGCGGTCGAGTTCTAATTGAAGCTACGCGAATATCAGTACGCTGGTTGCATAGAGCTCTCGTTCGGACTCTTGCACCTCGTCAATGACACCGTTCCAACCCCCCACAGTGAACGCCGTCCTGTGCCGACCATAACCACCAAGCAACTCATCAGAGCCAAGTCCGTTCAGCAGTACCCTTGCATGGCTCGTGTATGCTTTATAACACTCCGACGTCGAACCGCGTATGCGTCCCACACCCCGAGATGCAAAATATAGCGCCATTGCCAAGCTCTACATGTCCTTGAACGAACGTTACGGGCTTGGATTGTGTCAGCAACCACTTACCAGGTCCATAACGGTCCTGCTAGGCCACATAATCGCCTCTACAGCAGATCTTGCTGCTAGACTTTCCTGACAGCCCAGACAATGAGAATTTTCTAGGTTAGTTATCACTTAAACTGACCTCGTAGGGGACATCTACTTCCACCTTCAGTCACCTCTCAGAAGGATATGGCAACAATACAAGGGAAAAAAAAACTCACAAAATTCCACGTCCTCCCCGGGCACAGTTTCCGCAGCTCGTCCACTTCTTCTAAGCCCGTCACACGATCTGGTACCAGGTACGACGTAGTTCCTCCATTAGTAACTTTAGTATTTCTCCTGCTTTCCGGCACTTCTTCCTCTCCCTCTTCGGAAGCATGTCTGAATTACCTCCAAGCCGCACTTGAATCTTTCGAGGGTTCTCGAAGGCAACGTTTATCAGATCAATGGCCTCATCTTCTGGAACGTGACTAGCAAATTTATTTAAGAGTTGAAACTATGCATTGTCGACAATGCACGTACCGATGAGCGAGAAACTGCCAACATAGTCGAGTCAATTCCGCCGCTGAAAAGGACGGCTACCCGTGCCTTCCCCTCTTGACCAAAATGAACTGGAATATCTCTCACTCGTAACATTACACTTTGATCCAGGTGTGCTATGAAGTCATCCTACTGCGTCCGACCAGGCTTTCGGAAACGGCTCGCATTCGAAGGGATCTAAAAGAGGAATGTCTTCCAGAGGGTGTGCAGTATTCACTCTGGATATTTCTGCCTGAATGTTGATCAAATACTAAGCCTTGTGCAAGTCCTGCCACCTACAAATTTTGCGGCGGACGCCCTTCGAGGTATGGTAGATAAGCAGTCGTCGAGTCCCTTCATGAACTACAGTAAACCTCGAGTCAGCCCTTGCCGCATCGGTAAGTACGGTACATACGTCACTCGATTGGCGTATTAAGCCGACGTCAAGGCAGAAGATACCTTCTGTAGGTAGCTCCTCGAATTGGTACGCAGGATGATCGCCTGCCGACACGGACGAGAGGAGAAAGTACGGGCCGGACGGGCTCGGCCTGTGTATTAGTAACGACCGCCTGCCTAGCGGGTCGCGTGCAAAATAGAGCTTCTCCGAGCTGGACTATAAAGCTGCAGCACGGCTTCAGTTTTTGACCGATGGAAGACCTACATCATAAAACACAAATGCATATCTATACTAAGATCGTTAGCACCGTAGCAGTCGGAGGTTAACGAGAGATCACTGACGGTCCCTCGACACTGCCAAGTAAACTAGGCACCGAATCGGGAGTACAGTCAAGTCGGAGTCGACCGAAGAGCTTAGCGCCATCGTTCTCCTCAGGGTTGATCTGTGCTCGGGAAGGTCGAGATGAGGTCGTGGCGTCACGTCGGAGATGCACATACATCGAGCCCTTCAAACACCTGGTGGTCGCATGATCAGAATCATGCAATTTCCAAGGTCCTATTCATGGAACCCACCTCTCCATTCCAGCAGAACACGTCCCCTTCCTGCTGATGAGGCTGGACTACAGCATCGCGACCCCTTAGCAGGAGCTCTGACGCAAAAAATTCGATTCGCAGCTCGCCGCTACGCGCTTGTTCCTTCGACGGGTTCCGTGGTGGGTATGAAACAGGCAGGCGAAGTGTGCACAATGTCTGCGCATCCGGTCCTGATGATGTGGGCGAGTGTAAGCAGATCTTCTATCTGGGAAGCAGTGTCAGGGAGATTTGAGCCCACCCCTAACACCATTCACGGTCCTCAACTGTTCCGACAAAGCCCCGAAAACTTCTGCGTCGACACATTGACCTGTGGCATCGGCACTGCTCACTCGTATAGAGCAGTATATACCGCACATGGAAGTTGGAGTGAATCGGGCAGCAGTTAGTATCAACAGTCACTAGTCACTACTGACATCGTCACATCCAAGCCCATATGTCTATCATGTAATATATTGACACTTCGATCTAAAGCAACTCGCGCGAATGAAACGCTAGTCATCATAAACAAACTGCATTTGCTATGAACGTGGTTGAACCATTCCGAGCATAGCAGGTGTTATACAAAATGGCACGAGGAAGCGAAAAGCACAACAGATGAAAGGCAAGAAAGTCTAGAGGGGTGCACATAAATCGGACACACAACCTGGGTTTTATGCAGAGTATGTGCTGGCAGAGACGGTGCCTCCTCGTCCAGTCCAATTGATGTCTAGAGAAATCATGTGAAGCTAGTCATGGAACTCAGTGAAGACGACGCACGGATGTCGTGGTCCCTCTTGAGCCTGTCGTTCTCTTTACCAGGAAGTACACGGAACGTGTGGGCACCGAAATAATCACGCTTGAAGAGCCGTGACTCCGTCAAGACGGGTATTCTACGTATGCAATAAACATACCTGGGCTTGGATGATATTGGCAGGAAGAATCTCGCTCCGGTAGCCGTCAAAGAATGCCAAAGCCGTGCTGAAAGCGGGAGTTGGAATACCCCAGAGAACAGCCTGGGCTATGATACGTCTCCAACCTGGTTGCGCGTTGTGGACAGCTAAGTAGGACCTAAATGTCAGTATTGATACAAGTGAAATGGCTTAGCGGTGACCTTTGTTAAAGAAGTCATCGAATAGGAGTGATTCGAGGTCCTTGTTCTTCTGATAAGCAACTGCAATGTCGTTTAAGAAGACACTCTAATATTGGATTTATCAGAGACAATTCGCTATTGAGTAGGGTATATTTACCTTGATGATACAGCCGCCTCGCCACATGCGAGCAATTCCAGCGTAATTGAGGTTCCATTTCAGCTAAATGTTACACAAAGCGTAAGCGTGTGGAATCAAGACTTCGCAAGACACGTTCACCTCCTTGGCAGTTTGTCTCATCAGCATAAAGCCTTGGGTGTAAGATATGATCTTCGAGGCATACAGTGCCTGCTCGAGGTCGTCGATGAACTGTTGCCTATCTCCACGGAAGGGTTCCTTCTGAGGACCGGCAAGAATTTTGCTTGCACGAACACGTTCTTCTTTTGCAGCGGACAGGAAACGTGCGAACACCGCCTCACCAATCAAGGTAACTAGGAAAGTTGATGTCAGATTTCATTGATTGGGTGATTGATAGGGATACTAACCAGGAACTCCTGCGTCCAAGGCGGCCACGGCAGTCCACTTGCCAGTACCCTTCTGACCGGCCGAATCGAGAATTTTGGTGACGAGAGGGACACCGTCATCGTCGTTGAACTTGAGGATGTTGGCTGTAATCTCGATGAGGAAGGAATCCAAAACACTCCTGTTCCACTTGTCAAAAATGTCTCCGATCTCCCTTTCGTTGGAGCCGAGGCCACGTTTGAGGATGTCGTATCCTTCGGCGATTAATTGCATGTCACCATACTCGATGCCTAGATAATAGACTAAGTTTCGGACTCTGTCGGAGCAACGGGTATATTACCGTTGTGAACCATCTTGACATAGTGACCAGCGCCTCCTTCGCCGACCCAATCACAACATGGCTCCCCGTTAACCTGTGCGGCTGTTGCTTGGAATATCTCCTTGATGGCGGGCCATGCGGCTGGTGAGCCACCTGGCATAAGAGAGGGGCCATGTCTCGCACCCTCTTCACCGCCAGAAACGCCGCAGCCGACAAAGAGGAGGCCCTTTTGTTCTAGCTCTGCGCAACGGCGTATGGTGTCTGGGTAGTGTGAGTTTCCACCGTCGATGATGATATCACCCGGCTCAAGGTGAGGTTCGAGTTGTTGGATAAAGTTGTCAACAGCAGGGCCTGCCTTCACAAGCAGGATGATCTTTCGGGGCCTCTTGAGTTTTGCGACGAGCTCCTCGATAGAGTGAGCTCCTTGAACGTTTGTTCCTGGGGGGTTCGATTAACAGGGGTCCGTTCACTGGATGATATCATAGCTACCTTTGGCCTCATTGTTCAAGAAATCGTCGACTTTGCTGACCGTGCGGTTATAGGCGACGACGGTATAACCCTTGTCATTCATGTTCAAGATCAAATTTTGGCCCTTAAGGTGCAAGTCACGTCGCCAAGCACGGGGTGATGTCTAGGCTTCTTACCATCACGGCAAGACCAATGAGGCCGATATCGCCACTGAAAATAGACGTCATATGTCGTTCGAGAAGGCAGAAGGGAGGATATACATACGTTGGAGCCGACATAGCTGGGCAGTGGGTGGTTGGGTGGTAGACGAGTGGGCAGTAAGGTGGGGTGGGGCTGATGAGTGACCGATAGGCTGATGGATTAGATTATATGTTGTTGGGAGGTGTTGGCAGGGCGAAGGCGTGAGACTACACTCACCCGATATGGCTGCTAGTCCCTGGCTGAGCGTGATGCTGATCAAGATTGTCTCGACGTCGCGGCCGACGACGAACAGAGGCTGAAGATATAATACCTGTCCAACCTGATGAGTTCCTGTGAGAGACAGCCCTCCCGGGGAATTACCTGGTCGTCGCTGTCCGGTGGGTACCTGCCTCCCGAGAGCTGCCGTGCACTGCAAGAAAAGTAGTCGCAACTATATAGTCAGCGGCCCGCTGGTAGTTTCTCGGCTGCCCTCCGAATGCGTGTTGCTGTGTGCCATGTCTATTCCTCACTCAAGGATCTAGCTTGCTGCCCGTGAGACGTCGTGTGTTCAGCAAATTCTCCCCTTGTTTGTCCACGAGCACGCTGTTCGCGTACCTCGACTCTCAGGACCAAGGAAATGTCGCTGTCATATTTACATCAGTCTCCTCACCTCGCTGCCAGTCCTGACCAGGCTGTCGTCTGTGAAGGATGGCTTCTCAAGAAGAGAAGAAAGAAAATGCAGGGTACGCAACCGTTCCATCGTACGCGTCGGCCCTGACACCAAGCCTCGTCACAGGTTTCGCTCGTCGCTATTTCGTGCTGCGTGAATCTGGCATCCTCTCGTACGCTATCAGTCCAAAGCACCCAGTCCGTGACCAAATTGCTATACCACATGCTGCTCTCTCTACCGCAGTGGGCCGCAAAGATATCCACGTAGACTCAAGCAATGCAACTTTCCACATTAAATGCCTCACCATGGAAGATTTCAATACATGGATGGCAGCGCTTAGGTTGGTCGAGTTCCTTCAGGAAGCTTGACCATTGTGACCCTTGCCTAGAAAGTTCATCGCAGTAGACGGACGCAAATCCACAGCAGCCAGTAGAATATCGAGATTCGGCCACTCGCATTGGAACCGATCCAGTATTATTGCTGAAGACATGGGTTCGGTGTGTCTGTATAGGTGTTAAAATCCCCAAGATCTCTGACCATCATCAGGTCATTGCCGAGCTCGAAGCTGCAATTATACTCCTCCAAACAGATGACCCACAGAAGAAAAACAGCTCCTTAAAATCCAAGTCGGACAAAGAGAAGTTTAATCACAAGGATAACAAGTTTAGCATGTTCAAGAAAGGCGAGCCTTTGCAATACTTTGTACATCTTCTGTGTAGTGACCCTGCACCACGAAGCTGGGGGACATCATGAAGATGGAACATTGCCCAAACCGATGACCGAAACCAGTCTTCACGCACGCTACCAGCGAATAAACGCAGTGGTTGAAACACTGAAAACCCAACATACCGCACTGCTTCGGGCTCTCAGTGGGATGCAGGGCGATGCGACACAGCCAGCAGCTAGGACATCACCTCTTCCCGCAACCGCAGAAGATAAGTCTGAAGAGTTGTTGTCTCTTTCGCGGTTCTCAACGGCATTGACGCGTCGGTCGAAGAGGGCTTCATCGATAAGTAGCCTGAGTGATGGTGGCCCAGTCGAGTGGTTTGATGCCCAGGACAACGTCGGAGAAGAGTTTGTACTAGAGGAGCCGACCCCAGATGAAGAAAGAGGCCCTATAATACTGCAGACTAGTTTCTCCGGCTACAAAGAATGTGAAAGCTCGTCCAGTGATGAAGAGGAAGTGGCACAGCATCTCTCAAAGCCGGCGCCGGACTTGACGTTGCAAGCGCGCCAAGTCGCACGGAGAACATGCCTGCCATGTGGGCTAGCAGGTGATGAGGGTAGTCTGTTCACAATGCTGAAGAGGAACGTGGGCAAGGTATGTTGTTCGTTGGCGAAAGTTTACGAATCCTCAATTTGGCGCAGGACCTGTCGACAATAACCTTCCCGGTATCTTTTAATGAGCCTTTGACTATGCTCCAGCAGACAGCAGAAGAGATGGAGTATCACGAACTTCTTCAACAGGCTGTCAATAGCAAGGATCCTGTTGAGCGGATATGCTTCATTGCGGCATTCGCGGTATCTGGCTACGCACATACGAGACATCGTTCTGGTCGGAAAGGATTGTAGGCACCCACACGTCACTCTGCACGCATGTGGTTGACCCCATGGCAGCAACCCCATGCTTGCGGAGACTTTTGAAGACACTCGCATGAGGTTTATCGCAGAGAAAGTTTCGCACAACCCAGTCGTCGTTGCCTATCATGCCGAAGGCAACGGATGGCAGTTAGACGGAAAATCCGCGGGCAGGACGAAATTCTGGGGTAGATCAACTTTGATATATCGCCGTGACGAGCATTGACGGTTCTTTACAGGGAAAAGCCTGGAAGTTATACCTCTCGGGACGACTCGGCTCAAGATTGAGGGAGACATCTACGAATGGCAAGTATGATGTTCTGTACATTCGACAGTTTCGGGTGACCCCTCTGCCTTGTTTCTAGGAACAAGCCATCGTCGTTTATACGAAATCTGATGATGGGGACGAAATACTTTGAGCACTGCGGCAAGATGACAATCAAGAATCTCGTGAGCGGACTCAGTTGTGCCATTGAATTTAAACCGGCTGGCTACTGGGGCGTGTCGAACGAGGTCGCAGGTGCGGTCATGTCCCGTCCGGAGAAGTACGTGCACGCATCGAAGGTAAATGGGACGAACAACTCGCTTTGGCCCTTGATCCCTCGCACCTTCACGTGCTATGGCGTATCTCGCCGTTCCCGAAACAGGCTCTCGATTATTACGGGTTCACGGCATACGCCATCACACTTAATGAGATCACCAGTGACCTAGAAGGTAAACTCCCGCCAACTGACTCGCGACTGCGACCGGATGTTCGGGCTCTGGAGGAGGGGAACGTTGAATTGGCGGAAGAAGAGAAGACGCGGTTAGAAGAGCTGCAAAGAGAACGGCGAAGAAGGGGCGCCGAAAGAGAACCCCGGTGGTTTAAACAAGCTGGGGAAGATTGGTTATATGTTGGAGGGTACTGGGAAACAAGGGCGAAGGGATGGAGGGAATCGCCGGTTGAGCCCTTGTGGTGATGAGCCTGTGGCGTACACGTTGTAAACTAGTAGTAGCACGAACCTAATCAGCAACGGCAGGGCTGCCAACAGGTCCACACCACTACTTTTTTTTTTCTTCTTGCTTTGGGTTTCAGCAAGTTAAGGAGGCCCGTTCCGAGCAACAGAATCAAAAATCACGTCGAACGCGGCGAAAGGCAGGGTGTTCACGATGATGTCCTTAGCCCTTCGGAAGGGCGTCGTCGCCAGACGCGCTGTACAGCGATGTCTCGCAACTCACGCGCCAGTCGAAAAGGACTGCACTTCCATCACGCCACCTTATGGAAAACTGCTGGGGAAACTCGAGCTCGTACGGGAGTTACTCAACCACCGCCCACTCACGCTGGCGGAAAAGATATTATACAGTCATCTCATCGATCCCGAAAAGAGCCTTGTCGGCAGAGGGAAAGTCAGGGGCGAGGCTTACCTGCAGCTGAACCCTCAGCGCGTAGCCATGCAGGACGCCTCGGCACAGTCAGTTATTCTCTTCGGGGGTTGATATGGAGCTAATTGTCACCGTACAGAATGGCTCTGTGCGTTACGCTATTCGTCAGAAACCACCACAATCCTCGCTGATGCTCCTCACAGCCTACAGTTTATGAGTGCTGGTCTACCCCGTTGCGCGGTTCCTACGAGCATTCATTGTGACCATCTTATCCAGGCTGCTGATGGAGCTGCTTCGGATCTCGAGGTACTTCGTTGCCTTCGTCCGTTTGAGCTTATCCTACATTTTAAATACCTAGAGATCCATTATTTCAAACCGAGAAGTGTTTGACTTCCTGGAGAGTGCCGCGCGCAAATATGGCATCGAGTTCTGGAAGCCAGGGTCAGGAATCATCCACCAAATCGTCCTAGAAAACTATGCTGCTCCTGGAATGCTCATGTAGGGTCCTACTTTACTTCTTCTCATCTACTCACTCAGCGCTGTGCTAGGCTGGGAACCGGTAGGTCGTGGCGTATGGCATAAACGAATCGCTGACTTGTTTCGCAGACTCGCATACACCTAATGCTGGTGGTCTGGGTTTGCTCGCTATAGGTGTTGGAGGTGCCGATGCAGTTGACGCTATGACAGGGACACCTTGGGAGCTGAAAGCACCTCAAGTAGTTGGTGAGCCTGTTTTCCCCAAAAAAAATTACAATACCTAAGTTATGACGTGACGATAGGCATACATCTGACTGGTGAACTCGACGGTTGGGCTACTCCAAAAGACATAATTCTGTACTTGACCGGGAAGCTCACTGTTCGGGTGAGTGTGAATCCTACAAGACACGACGCTTGCTTGATCAGTAGATAGGGGGGGACTGGTCGCATCCTGGAATACTTCGGTCCGGGTGTTCATACCCAATCTTGCACCGGTAGGGGGCACACTTCTTGGATTATATGGCGTAGATGTAAAAATTTTTCAAGGACTTGCAACTATCGCGAACATGGGAGCCGAAGTCGGGGCGACAACGTCTACATTTCCCTATACTGCTAATATGCGTGCATATTTACACGCGACCGGCAGAGGCCCAGTAGCCCGTGCTGCAGATGAGGCTGCTTCCAGGGGTTACCTTAAGGCTGATGAGGGCTGTGAATATGATGAGGTCATCGAAATCGTACGTTCTGCACGCCCTGGCTTCAGTGAATTCTAACACCATTTCTATGTTTGTAGAACCTCTCTAAACTGGAACCTATGATCAACGGGCCTTTTACTCCTGACTTGGCTACCCCTTTGTCGAAGTTCGGTTCTTTTGTTCAAGACAACGGGTGGAAGGACGAGGTTTCCGCGTGTCTCATCGGCTCCTGTACTAATAGCTCATACGAGGACATGGTTGGTTTAGCTGGTTTCCGAGTGGCCTCAGCTCACGATATTTGAAGACTAGGGTTGCTGAAATTGCTGAACAAGCGAAGGCTGCCGGGCTTAAAACCAAGGTTCCCTTTTTATGCACGCCCGGCTCTGAGCAAATTCGTGCTACCATGGAGCGTGACGGAGTAACGAGCAGTCTGCAGGATGTAGGCGCTACGGTTCTGGCTAATGCTTGCGGTCCATGTATTGGTCAAGTAAGCAGTTGGTCTACGTTAACCCTTCTAGCTTGTGTTCTGATTCCTTCCACAAGTGGAAACGAGAAGATGCCAAGGGTAAAGAGAACGGTGTGTGATTAGGCGGCTAAGTTCTTCACAGTAACTGACACGTAGAAAGCCATTCTCACATCCTTCAACCGGTAAGGTCCATTCTGAGGATTTTTCCCAGATGTGTGACGGTCCACAGTAATTTTAAATCTCGTAACGATGGGAATCGTCATACCATGAATTTCCTCGCATCACCAACTGTCGTTACTGCAATGGCCTTTTCCGGAAACTGTCGTTCGACCCGACGACTGATTCCATAACTTTACCGAACGGAGAGCCATTCAAATTCTCTTCCCCGAAGGGTCAAGATTTGCCTTCGAATGGTTTTACCCTCGGGAACCACAGTTATTATCCGAGCCCCATGCCGCAACCTCAACCCGAAACTGAAGTGATTATTAAAAAGCTTCCCAACGTCTTGAACTTCTCGAGCCTTTCCCCAGTCACTTTGGGCCCCATAACCCCAGAGGTCTCGAGCTTCCTGCATTAAAAGTATTGATGAGAGTAAGAGGCAAGTGCACCACTGACCACATCTCTGCCGCTGTGAGTGATTCTTCCCTGTCAGGAAGTCGATAGTATTGACAGATGATCGAGGGTCCTTGGCTGAAATACAAGGGACACCTCACCAATATCTCAGAAAACACTTGTGTGTCCTCTCTTATCTTCAGATGATGAGCACTAATCAGCTTAACGTCTCCAGTGATCACAGTGAGAAGATGATGTTGCACTAGTTATTCTTCTCTTTCTGAAATTTGGCCTCAGGCGGTGAACGATGAAGGTGGTGATACCAATGTTGCCTTCGACCATGACCACGATACAACGGAGACCGCCTGCGATACCATTCCAACAATCGCCAAGAGGTTCAAGTCGCGTAAGCAACCATGGGCATTGATCGCTGATGAGAACTACGGGGAAGGCAGCGCCCGCGAGCACGCCGCACTGCAGCCCCGGTTTTACGGTAAGATTTTTGCTCGATCTTCCAGCCATGCAGACAGAAATCCTTAATTTCCTTATTAGGATGTGCCATTATTATTGCTCGTTCTTTCGCTCGCATTCACGAAACTAATCTCAAGGTAAGAGCAGGCTTCCTACTACCTACGGTACTTACTCTGAATATTATGTCTAGAAACAAGGTGTCCTCCCGCTTTGGTTTGCTGATGTGGCCGATTACTCTCATGTTGGATCTGGAGACACGGTTGAAACTATGGGTATAGCGGCTCTCCTCGGTGGGGATCCAAATGCCGCCATCAAACTTCGCGTTTTGAAACGCAGTGGAGAAGTCATTGAGATACCCGTCAAACATACGATGTCCGCTGACCAGTTGAATTGGTTCCGGGCAGGATCGGCGTTGAACTATATCCGCTCACAATTGACATAAAGGCGACGTTGCCACACAATCCCTAGTGCCGCTTTATTACATAGTAGGGACGCGCAATATATATTTACCTGGCGGGAAAAGTTGCCTGAAGCCTAGGGCCAGTAAGAACTGGCTTTCGCAATTCCACGAAGTTGCAAGACAGTACCAGAAAGAGGGTTACTCAGTAGTGGTCGCCATTTGCCCAAGTAGTGAAAGCTCTGTAGCACTCATATGCTGCTGTCCTTGAAGTGCACTTAAGACACTCGCTGCTATTAGCAGCGCCGACTTCGGCATACCTGCCAATTGAGCAACCTTGAGTCCATGACTATCGCGGTTAACACCTGGCCTGAGGCAATGAGAGTAGGTGAAGTAACCATCCTACAGGAAAATGAAGTTATGTTCTACGCGAGTGACGAGTTAACAGCACATACTTCGGTTTCACGTACATCCGTACAGAAAAACCCGACTCCTCCAAAGACTCCACCGCCACGGTGGTCGACCTCGGAGTAGGAGAGTAGATCGGCCAATTCATGGAAATGGGTTGCAAACAGCGCTCGACAACGGTTGTTTACAACTAGATGATGTACAGTTCCGAAAGCGATGGCTAAACCATCTCTGACAGTTGTCCCCCGGCCAACTTCGTCCATGATAACCTTCAACTTGATAAGTTTCCCGATTCTTGCATGGGCGCATGCAACCTACCAAGCTTTTCGGGGTCGCACGTCGAAGGATATCGGCTGTCTCTAACATCTCGACCATGAACGTACTCCTATCCCGGAAGAGGTCGTCTTTGGCGCCCACCCTAGAGAATAGCTTGTCGACTACACCGATGACAGCATATTCAGCAGGTACAAATGAACCAGTTTGTGCAAGAATTGCAATTATTGCAGTTTGCCTCAGGAATGTTGACTTCCCGGCCATATTGGGTCCAGTAATAATATGCAAGTTGTGAATCAGGTCTCAGGGACACAGAGTTCGGTGTAAACACTCGACCAGTGGTAAGAAGGCCGAGTTCAACTGTGGGATGACGACACGTATCACATCGTACCTGAGTACTGAAGAACGTCAGTGAGATTGAGCAGAACAGCGACAGTGAGCACTCACTCATCCGTTACGATTGGCCGCGTAAGCCGGAACTCCATTGCAAGATTAGCGAAACCAATTGTAACATCTAATTCATCCATAATCCTAGCGTTGCGTCTTAGCTGAGGAGCAAAAACCTTAACCTACGGAAGCTTCATAAGAAATCGAAAAAATGCCGTCGAAGGGGAATGACCTCGTCACGTAGAGTATCGAAGATTTCTTTCTCGGCGTTTGAAATAGCTATGGCAGTTTCAACGATTTGATTACCCAGTTGCGACCAAGGCTATCGTTGTTCAGCGTGAAAGAGGGTATCAACCAAAATAACGTACCAGATAAAAGAAGCTACTAGTAGAAGCGCTCTCCGATATAGTGATAAAGTCTGAGGAGGACTTTATCCTACTTTGATCCCTTTTCGCCCGTGCAAGATGGACGTACATGCCCTGACCAGGGGAAGTTCGCAGCGTCAGGGAGGGGCATCTCAGCTAATCTTAGTGGCATCTAACGCGTGCGTAAACCTAACATACTATGTTGAATTTGTAACTCTTGCTCCAGAGTTCGCCGACGGTCAAGGAGGTTACTCAACCTCCGGTGTAAATCCGCGAGTTCTTCCGAATAGCTAGGACAACACTTGAGTATCTTACTAGAGACATGAAGCGATCTCATGGCAGCTCACTCTGGTCTAACCGTCCACTTGTAAACGCCGTGGCATGCGATCGTTTGCGCGGTTTTATCTTCCTGGGAGATGTCATCTTCCTCCAGTGGTTGCGTGGAACGATCAGCGCTTTCGACGTTATGCAATGCAGATGCGATACGATGCGACAAACTCTTGAGGTCCGCAATGCCAGATATCATGGCATCAATGCAACCCCATTCACCGGCAGTCGAAGCTCCGCGTTCGAGAGTCTCCATCTTCTTCTCCAGTTCAAGCCGTCGTTGTATTGACATCCAAACTTCCGTTGTCCGATGGATGGACAACAGATCCCTTAGCTCTCCTTTTCGGAGGAGAAACTTTTGGACGATACGAATGGTGTCCTCGCATTCTTTCAATGACTGTACGATGTCTTCGCGGAGGTAGGGCCTGTCATAAAAAAAGGTCACCAGTGATTGGCGTGTTTCAATCTCCCTGACGGATGCACTGGGTGAACCTGACGAATTTATCAGTTTCCATGGGGGTAAACATCATAAACAGTGTACCCACAGAGCCTGCGACTCAGTAATCGCGCCCCACTACTGGTCACTGTTCTCTTCACCACGCTGAGTAAACTGCCTGTTGTCCCCCCTTCCCTTGTGCTCTCTCTGATCTCAAGAGCTTTAATGGTGTGAGAGTCGATGTGCATGCGTTCTTCCATACCCTCCCTGCTGGGGTTTGAAAGTTGAGGCATGTGCTCTAAGAGGTTTGAGCGCATGTAAGTCGTAAGAATATTAACAGCTTCTAATTCATGGGCAGTGTACGTTCCAGGAATGGAGGAATCCGGACCTGACGAAGGCGTACCAAGTGGAAGGGCCTGCACCCCGGTAGAAGGGGGTGTATACGCGACAAGAATATCCTCGTCGTCCACCGCATGTCGGACTGGATGATCGGCGCAGGCTTTGAGTTCGTTCGATAGAACGATCTCTCTGGGACATATCCGAGCCAGATGATCTTTCAAACCTTCTAGAGGGAGGGCTTTGGTAAAAAATTCCCCCGTAGAGACATCGATCCAAGCCAAGCCAACGGTCCCCACGTCTTTCCAGTGTGAGATGACAGTGGACATGCAATAGCGAGAAGGTAGTTGTTCTGGTAGTGATCCAAGAATGGTTCGTCTATAAGGGTCCCAGGGGTGATGACACGAACGACGCGACGCTCAAACGTAGGTTTCTGACCTGGCTTATGTAGGGGGAACTCTTCGCACATGGCGACGAAACGTTTGTGATGAAGTACGAGGACCTTAATGTATTTGTCAAGGTGCATCAGGGGAAAGCCACACATGATGATATTTTGCTTGTCCCAGACGCGAGAAGTCAGCTTGATGCCTAAGAGACTCGCCTACCTCCTCTGCTTGATCAAAATATGACTGGAAAGGCACGTCACAATTGGCCAATGGCTCCGCGGACAGTACTTGCATACCTCATAGAATTGGACCCACCCTTGTGAGTAAGATGCAGTGGGGAAAGTTTTTGAGATTGGTCAAGATTTCCTTGGCAAGCGCGTTTCTAGGCTGCCTGGAGGGGGAACTTGCGTTTCCATTGGATGGCTCAGTCGCTAGAATTTCTCCACCTGCATTTAGATGGGGAGATGACTTTACTTTGCGTCTCCTCGGCCTCGGTGTAGGCTCAGAGACGTCCAGAGAGCTCTGGCGCACGCAACCGATCGAAAGGGGCGTTACAGTTGGACGCGTGGACGTTGGATAACGCACTGCACGTCACAGGGTGGGTCTCAGACGCAGTCAACTGGCGAGCTACCGACTGCTGGTTTGCATGGAAGGTCAGAATACTTTTTCTTGGTAATTATCACGGATGACTTTTTGAGTTCAGATGCTCCAGCAGAGGAATGAAAGACGCGTATAAGCCTGACACGGTGTCGCAATGCCATTTAACTCAAGCTATGACACCAAGTACGCGTCGTGGCGAGACTCTGGGGGCTTCGCGGCGGTGGCGCCGAAGGAGCGGAGTTTTAAAAGTGGTTGGGACGAGTCGCTCTCTCTCTTGCCTTGCGCTCGCAAGTCTAGCAAGCTCACTGACACCTGACAACCTCCTTCGTCCACAAAATGTCTTTCGCTGGCAGACGCAGGGGAAACAAGATCAAGAAGGGTGTTCAGTTCACTCTCATGGTTGTCGGTTCGTATTTTACCCCCCTCTCTCTATGCAGACAAATTTTGAATTTTGTTCGCTTCCATCGCGGCCCAGGTGCTTCTGGAACTGGCCGTACAACTTTTGTCAACACCCTCTGTGATTCTGAGGTCCTAGCGCATAAGGTTTCGGACAACCCAGACACTGCACACATCGAGGAAGGCATTAGGATAAAGCCCGTCAACGTCGGTGCGTCCGTTTCCAACGGCGTAACATTACCGCGTTATCTTAATTTTCTCCCCACAGAACTCGAGGAGGATGGTGTCCGCATTGCGCTGACCATCGTGGATACACCAGGCTTCGGTGACAATATTGACAACGAGTTCGCGTCAGTACTACTCTGTCACTAAGTTAGATTCGTTCGACTCCTTTTTCGTAGTTTCCAAGAAATTGTTGGCTACCTCGAGCGTCAATACGACGACATTTTGGCGGAAGAGTCGCGTATCAAACGCAACCCCAGATTCAGGGACAACCGAATCCACGCTCTCCTATACTTCATCCCGCCCACCGGCCATGCGTATGTCAGCCCAAATTCAGCGTGACCTCCTTTGCTGACGTCCCCTTCCCAACAGTCTGAGGGAGATGGATATCGAGTTAATGCGCCGCTTGTCGCCTCGTGTCAACGTGATCCCTGTCATAGGCAAGGCTGATTCGTTGACCCCAAGCGAACTCCGGGGCTTCAAGAAACGCGTTAGTATCGGTCTAGTGAGTTTTATTCTGGCGCTGACGTGCACGGCAGATCATGGAGGACATTGAACACTACGATATCCCTATCTACAACTTCCCCTATGATATTGAAGAAGACGATGAGGAGACCATCCAGGACAACAGTGAACTACGGGTCAGGTATTTGGGAATGTATCCATTCCTGTTAGCCCTAACAAGTCGTGTAGGCCCTCCTTCCTTTTGCCATCATAGGTTCCGAGGAGGTGCTTGAAGTGGACGGGCAACCCGTTCGTGCTAGGAGATACCCTTGGGGTATTGCTGAAGTCGACAATCCGAAACACTCGGATTTCAGCAGGCTCAGAAGTGCTCTCTTGAAGTACGTTGGTTTTGAACTGTTGCGTGGACATTTTACGAGAATGAATGGGTAGCTCTCATCTCGGGGACCTCAAGTCGCTTACTCATGACGTGCTCTATGAAACGTACCGTACCGAGAAACTGTCCAGGACGGTGCACGCCGATGCGCAGTACGAGGTTTCATTTACACCCCGAGTCCATACTGACCAGGATGACTACAGTGACTCATCTATTCTCCCTGAGGAGCTTGCTACCCAGAGTGTGCGTCTCAAGGAAGAACAACTTCGCCGCGAGGAAGAAAAGGTTTGTGAAGGGTGGCACGCTGGTTCCGGAAACTACGACCTGACTCTACTTTTTTTCAGCTTCGTGAGATCGAACTCAAGGTACAGCGGGAGATCAATGAGAAACGGCAGGAGTTGTTGGCCAAAGAAGAATCTCTCAGGTATGATCTGTCACAAGCGATAACTGACAGGCGTTCAACGAACCATGTGACAGAAATCTGGAGAGCCGACTGGCTGCCCAAGGCTCACAGGGCGAGTTCCGAGACTGATCGAGTTTCCGCTGGTGAAAAACATCGGACTGTGTGGTCTAGAGTATACCCTGTGCCCGTCCATTCTTTACTGATATGTTCATTCTCCTTGTTCCGGTTACTTCTACTCTCTGCGACTCTATTAGCGGATAATGCAGACGCTCCTTGTGTTGGCTTGTCATATTTTCTTGTGTCCTTTGCCTCGTAAAAAGTCAAACTGTCACAGTACTTGACGTGTCGGAGTTGAGCTAGTTTTGAAATATTTGTAACTCCGACATTCCTCATTTGGATATTTCATGATGGCCAATGAGCACGCGCATGTCCCGTCGTTGTTGGCAGCGTCGAGACACGTCCGCATCGAAATTGCTCTGCATGTTCCCCGAGCTGTACGTTGATTGACACCACCGCCACGCTTATCGCACTCACTGCTTGGACACTGCCTGCAAGTTTCGAGTCGCTAAACGTGGCCAAAGGCTCGTTCTTGCTCGCCTCGCCATAGATATCTCTCAAGGTAAAAAGTTCGGTACTTACTCCCACGGTACACATACGGTTTCAGCTATATCCAGCCCCGTCTTCGAGTTGACCGAGCCACTCCATCCCGTATGGTCCTCGAACTCAACTCCCGACCCCCGTCCGTCCTCCATCGCTCCCGCCAATGGCATGATCACGTGTCGGGACCTCCCTCCCCGACTGCTGCGGCCTTCTCGCAGGCCCAACGCCGTCGATCGTCAGCAGCTACCGTCCCCCCCGCTGGCCCTCCCCCAACGCAACCCATCCCTAGTCTCCCAGCGACGTCCTCAGCTCTCACAGATGGTGATGATAGTCAGTTCAACGTGTCAGACGAATTTCGGCTCGCTTCAAGACACAGGTCTAGCGTCAGTGCCAGTCAAAACACCTACGGTCGATCTACCGCGTCTGCCAACCTAGCCGCCGTTGCTGCGTTCCCTCATGCTCAGCAAGCTTCTGTTTCGCCATACCCTACACTCGACTCTCAGCCGTCCTCAAGCACAGCTCATCCCTTGACTTCCTCCGAGGCTGCACCGAAGACTGTACCATCTCATTCGAAAGCGCATTCAAAGACGCAGGACATCATTCCCGATCGTCTGCTACTTTCCCCGACAGAGCCACAATCGAAGTCTGAATCACGGCCCTCTTCGCGTCGGGCATTGACCAGAGCACTCGAGTTGGCGCGTGAAGCCGTTCAACTAGATGCTACTAACCACGACCCTCATGCGGCTGTCATAGCTTACGGAAGGAGTGTTGCTCTTCTCAGTGAAGTCATGGAAAGGGTAAGGCGAGGTGAGGATAGCACAGAAAGTCGGAGACGGAATGGCCGTCGGCGCAGCGTAGTTGCTCAGGAGGAGGAAGTCAAGCGACTGAAGTCAATCGTACGTCGTTATATAATTACGACCCGCTGAAAATGCGAGAGGACGCTGACCGTTCCCTAGCACGACACGTATGCTGACCGGATGAATATTCTCAGCTTGATATACAGTATTCCATCAATACCGCACTCACCCACCTCCTGTATGCACTTTCCACCTCCACGGAGTCTACTCAACCTCCATCGCCGTCCTCACCGTCTCCGTCATCAGATTCCTATAGGTCATTATCTTACCCCACAGACCATACCCAAGATGAGCCTCACCCCATGATGCAAGATGATTCAAGTGATGAGCAGGATGCACATGAGGGCATCGGTTCTGCCATGTTGAATGCTGCCCACTTGTCCCAAGACTACTCTTCTCCCAGCACCCCTGTACACCCGTATGCTTCACCTAACTCTTCGCCTACCAGGCGCCAGACTATACTCGACAGAGCATCTACCGTCCTACCTAGTCAAACTCAACATACACCCCCTCCCGTTGGCAGACCTCGCGCTTCCTCTGTACAACAGCTTCCACCCCGCCTGATACCGTCCCCCCTTCCACCCCCTGAGATCGCATTGCCTCCTCCGCCCACGATACCTCCGCAAGCAAGTCGGTTGCTTGAGGCTAGTAGGTCACGCGGAAATTCGCTTGGACATAAGAGGACGGGATCTGGATCAAAGCTTACTTCTGTCACCGAGGAGGGTGTTAGGCTGAGCGAACCTTCACAGAGCGATGATGCCGAGCACGATGACAGGCTTGGGATCCATCTCATCCCTTCCTCGGAGACCAGATACTCCGCACACTGTGAAACGAGACTCTCACCCGCTTCCACCTCTCCCGTCCCCAACTCAAGTCCACCCATTCCGTATGGCCACTGTGGCCGCTAATGCGAAACCACCGGGTTCCCCAGCTACTGCACAGTTTCTCTCAACACGACCCCGCGGGGAGTCGATGACTGCAACAGGCACACAACCACTTATCAATCCCTCGATAGCGATGAGTGCGTTACATCAGCGACGGAACAAGCTGTCCGCCCCACCATCGACTACCACTACAGCCTCGTCATCCCCTACCGAGTCCTCTTCATCGCTATTTTCACCCCCACCGTCAAGACCGCCAGATTCGCCCACACCCTCAACTTCAACATCCGTCTCTGTTACCTGGACGAAGCCGTGCTTCGTCTCAACCTGGCCGTCGGCCGTCTGTCGTTAATGGACGGATATCTCCGTTTGAACCTCACCCTCCACCATTACCGCAGACAGTCCACCCCAACCCACCTCGCAAAGCATCCAACGCCTCCAAATTAAATCAAAGTATAAACGCCAATATAAATCATTCCACCGCAACTTGTTGTACAAACAGATGTCTTGTCCCCTCCACCCGCCTTATCCCTGGCTCCACCATCTGCAATGCTCACTCACCTCCCAACTACCCCGACTTCTCCTCTTCCACCTGCTCCGCCTGCTGATTGTCAGCGGAAACCGTATCACTTAATGAAGCTCCTGGCAAATACCATGATCTCTAAGTCGGGTGGTTATATTACCCGCCGTCTACATGTACCACAAGGTGTGTGGTCACAAGGCGGGAGCCAAGCTTTCGAATATTCCTGAAAAGGTTCGAGTTGTGGAGGTCCTCTGCTCGGCTCTCGAGGAAATGCAGCAGGTTTCCGTGGAGCTCTTTGGGGCTGGGAGTGTTTGTAGTGGGTTTGCGCTTGGTATCGGTAGTGTTGGGCGCAAGGAAGCGGAGACCTGGGTGGCAAAGTTGGAAGACTTTTCATCAATATGTGATAGCGTTGTTGCAAACTTCGGCAAAAAACTTGGTGTAGGGGAAGGTTTTGTGTTGAAGAAGAGTGGCGGAGTGCGTAACAATCAACAATTCTGTGGAATCCCCTAACATCGTAAGCAGGTTACCTCGTGGGGTGGAAAATTGACGCGTCAATTCGACAAGTTCACGAATGGCAAATAGTATGTGTAGCTTTGAATGTGTTCCATGACCACCATTTGTTCATTCTCGATTTTAGCCTTGACTCTCCCGCAGCATACGTAACTGGCCTTGGCCAGTTGTTCATGCATGCACAGCTGCTTGATGAGCATTCGCAGGCACTGCTGGCGCAGCCCTTGAGCCCGATATATGCTGCATTCCCCGCCTGAGACAAGGGGGGCCGCCGAAGTAAAGCTCAAACGTGCCTCGGAGTTCTTCGCAAGCGTAGTGCTAACATTTGTCATCCGTGACCTTGCTCAGTTATTGGACAAGTACGCGAAGAAATGCGAGAAGTGGCTTGCAGAATGAAATACCACCCCTGAGCAAAAGGATTAGGTTTTCTTTTGCACACATAAAATGTATTTTATCTTCGGGGATGTGACCGGTCAGAAGATCCTTCGCTTTTTTTTTCGTCTGACGGTCTCTTGATTACATTTTACTCGATTGCATACTACGATGTACATTCTAGAGCCTGTGCCATAGTAGTAGTCAATATATAGGGCCTGTGCTATTCGTACACGGAGAACGAAACGGTACTGTAAAACAATGGAGATGCTAGAGACAATGCGCAGTGTCACGTCGCTTATCAGGCTGGTTCTCCGGTAACGAGCTTATCTCTGGCGTTGGCGACTTGCCTCGCAACCGTGAGATGACTAGTATTCGCTTGGCTGCAGGATATCAGTCCACAAAATGTACAAGTACTACTGTCAACTCACAGTAATCGACCCGAGTGTGTACGTCAGGACATTCCTCATCAGAGTCTACCAGAGGATCCGAGTCGTGAACCGTATGCCAAGCATCTGTTCGAACGGGGCGACCTTGGTCAGGGCTGCTCTCGAAGCATGACCCAGCATTAAAACACCTACGTTGCAACATGTTACGCTGTGAGGCAAACGAGTTTGATGATAGCCCTGAACGCGGATGATGCGGTGGAACGTTAGATATATTTGGTCGCCGAGACCGGTGTACGTCCATGCCAGGTGCAGGACGACGAAGATGTTGCACTGACTGCGATGGCCGTTGACGCTGGAATTCCCCTGTGCGGGAGGCACCCAGTCGCAAGTGAGCTGACAATCAATCATCGGCAACGGCATTGGGCAACGGGTCACTCGCGTGAAAGATGGGGGTGCTCACAGTCCGAAAATCGTTCGCTGGCGGGTTTCACTGTGTGTTCTACGTCAAGCGCTCTTTCGGCCTTTCTTTTCCTGTCGGGACTGGAGATAGGTTGTGGGTAGTCCACATCTGCGGCAGCTGCCTTGTCGGAGCCCACTGGGCCCCTCCGTTTGTCGGACTCGCTATTTTCCATGGTCGTAGACTCGCTGAAACAGCGTTGAAAGATGAAGCAGATGCACGGCACGCCTTAGATTCTTTCGTGAATGCCGAGAACGCCGTACCTCGGTGTCCCAACGTCACACGACGACACTGGCCCTCGACAGTCACACCAGGGATCGGCTGGGCCCCCTCAGAGGTAGACGACGAGCATTCTGCAGTGAGTCGCAACCATGACAAGATTGTTGTATGTGTTTTCCGGGCACAAGAGGCTATGTCGAGCATCTCCAGCGCTTACATGATGGCACTACAGCAGATTACTGTCGTTGATTGGACCGCGTCGCGCGTGCAAGACCTGTGCTAATGCGGTACTGCACATCACAGCTCTCAAGACACTCTCGTCTTTAATTCTCTCCCTTGCTGGTCATTGGGTTGGTTATCTTGTCTCCGGCAGACGCTCCAAGTTCTTCATTCCCGGCTTGACGCCGAACATGAACATCATACGTGAGATGCTGGTCATCACGCCTGGCCGAGTCTGGTTGGGTTTTCTTTTTCTTGTTACGTTCCCGTCCTATGCTCGCGATGAATCTGTGTACGAGGGACCCTGCCTTCCCATAACATTGGGATCATGGCTGCGCGAGTTCGGTGAAGATGCGCTGGTCTGCGATCCATGTTGTGTGGTTATAATGCCTGTCGATAACCTAACGTTACCGGGTACTGTTGGTACGTCGGTTGATTCCTTTGAGTGTTCCTTCGCCAACCCTTCTTCCTCCATGAAGCATCCTTACCGAGTGCAACGTCCCTTTCGGGTTCCCTACAATCATCTTCGACCTCGTCGTCCGTGAGACCAACTGCATCGTTATTGTCCGCTAGTGCGACTTCTGCTTTGCGTGCACTCACCACCTCTTCCATTACCCTACCTAGCACTGTTCCAGGGACATACTCGGGACAGGTGCAAGAAAGTGGTAGTAGTCCAGGTTGTGCTGGTTCGCAATCTCTTGCATTCACCGCACTCTCCCCGTTAACGTTTCCGCCAACTTTGACAACCTCACTTGTCATCTCGTCACCACCCGCCACCACTACCCCATACATGGTCACCCTTCCAAATGACGCCAACGTTCATATGTCAAAACTATCTGCTACAGTGGTGGCTGTCATTTCTATCGCCTCGTTTCTCGGGTTGGCGACATTGTCGCTGGCAGCGTTGCTATACGCCCGAGCGCGTCGGTCATCTCAACAACGTTCGCAGATGCATATCTCTGACTCGGAAGTTGGAAGCTTGGATATGTCCGAGGACTGGACGGCTCCAGGCGAGGCCCCGCCTCGTCCACGAAACCCGTACGAAGGTTTCATTCCTTCCCACGTCCCTCTACTTCCTCCGGATCCTGTTCCACGCGTCATTCACGTCACCGTGTTGTCGCCAGGGTTACAAACAGCGATAGGGCGCAGATAAGGGTCAATGAGAGGTGTTCATGCGGTCTATATTTATTCGTAATTTTATCTTCCGGTGATTTGAATTCGGACGTGCGACGGGCACGGATACAGGGTAACAGATATTAATGATGCTTAAACAACATTATAGCGGGTAGAAGTGCGAAGGTATCGAAGGTCGAATGCAGCAAAACAGTACAGTGAAATTCCTTCCATCCAGCGAAATTGCAATACTCAAAGAGCGGGAATGACGGAGTATACACAAGAAACATAGAATGCACAGGGTGAAATCATTGAGGGCAATCATGGTGTAAATCAAACTCGTGAGAAGAATAAACGGTGCACCAACGAAACGAATGAAGAGTTGGGGCGCGCCGAAACATGAAGATATGAGATATGAACGGAAAATAGGACGGATCACCAGAATTCTCTGACACACTCCAGCACTTCCACGACCACCGAGGACTTGTACATCAGAGCATGGTCAGCACGTTTGACAACCCTTACACAACATCTGTCTTCGCCCATTGCACGTTCCATCCACCGCACGGCATTCTCTGCGATCTTTTCGTCTCTATCACCGTACCATACTTGGACCTTGTGAGGATAGTCTATGTAGGAGAATCCCCACGGACGGTTGTCGTGATTCAGAATCTGCAAGAGGTCGCTGTGCGTGCCTCTGGATGCTTCAGCGTGCGAAGCCGCGATCAAGGCATTGCCTAGAGCTGCCTGATATGAGTTCGACGTTGTTTCCACGATATTTGAAGAAGGCGTCGAGAACACGCTATTGCGAGGAGATGACGGTAGACTGGAAGGACATGTCCTAACTTTTGTGCTTGACGAGCCGAATGAGATGGATCGTCTACCAGCTTGCCTGGGCAACGTCGGCTTCTCGACAGCAGAATCGGCCGATCGAGTAACTTTTATTGGTGCAGGCTTCGCGTAAGATGGTATATCTGGGCTGGGGCTACCGGGTTTGTTCCATACGTAGTCACCAAGACCCAGATCACCACCTAGCGTAACGGGCTGTGGCAACTGCGGACTAGTCGCCTCTACCTTCTCTTTCTTCATGCCAGAAGCAGACGGTTTGCTTTTTAGCGAGCCCATAGACCTGAGCGTCTTGAGCTTCTTGCCTACGCCTGCCTGAGGTGCGGTTTCGGTCGTTGGTATCGGTGATGGAGGCTGCGAAGTAGTCTTGGATGATTTGAGTCTTCCAAGTATACCCCTCGAGGGCTTCCGTCTCTGCTGGTTGATAGAGCGCGCCTCCAGCGTACTCTGACTACCAAACCTTCCGTCGAAGTCTCTTAGATCGTCATAGTCACTGAACACGCTGGAGGCTATACTCATCCGTCGTCTTACGTCCTGCGACTGATACACGCTGCCAATCCTACCCAGACTCTCGGTCTGCCACGAGGAGTCGGACTCCGCAGTTCCAGGCGGACTAGGCTTTCTGCTGCGAAGACCAGGCGACGGTGGAGCCGTGTAACCAATGCCTCGATAGGCAATTCTCGGGGGCTTCCCAACATCCAGGCCTGTATCTTCCACTCGGCTGCTTGAGCGGTCCGTAGGATACCGTTGGGGACATATTTCAACCACCTGTAACCACCTGCGTTTTCATTATTAGCACAGAACAACCGACATGCGAAGCAGCCTCACCTGATTCGCTACCGCCAATCCAGGGAGCAAGTAAGCATAGATCACCTCGGATACGCTCAGGTACGCGGTTGGCGAACGACATAGCATACGGAGCACCTGCTGAATGAGCCATTACGCTGCACTCGTATATGTTGAGCTGGTCGAGCACTTCCTCCACAGCGGACGCCCATTCCATGATCCCCCGCGCAGACTTTAGGCGCGGTACGTCAGTGCGACCCAAACCCCACCTGAGGAAAAATTTGAAGTGTTAATCTGGATATACGAAACCGCTTCACTGTTGGTACGTACCGGTCAATCGCGATTATCCGTAAGCCCAAGAGGTCAGCCATTTCATCGTACAGACCGATGATGTGTCTAACGCATCCCAAACCCAGGAACACAACAAGAGGGAATCCATTCGGATCACCCATATCAGGCAAGGCTAACCGTGAGGGGATTGTCCATGGATGCGTGGGGGTATCGAGTGAGCCTAAGCAAGGTTGTCAATCGCGCAGAACGAAGATATTCGGCGATCATCTGGGATGCAGAGGCCGGGGACATGGAAAGCTGGATGGATCGATCGGTGGGGGTGAGACATGCCCAGAGGCTGTTGAGGACGTATTGGTGTGGGTATCTGATGTAGCGCTTCGCAATCCAAGGTGAATGCTTCCACTGTCAGAGGCACTAGACGGTACAGAAGTCAACAGTGGGGAGCGGGGACCGCCAGCCGACGCCATCACCGGTGAGTGCTTTTGATTGTGGTATGTCTGCCTCACTTCGTGTTCAATGCTGTCCATAGAGGATCTGCTAATGAATTCTGCCTCCTCATCTGCCGTCAAGGGTTCCGGCTCAGATTCCTCTTCTTCCACATGAGCATGGCCACTGCTACTGCCGCCATGAGGCGAAGCTGGCAAAGAATCTGGACGTGAGCGCTGCTGGGCCGCAGTAAGGTGCATGGTTGCGGATAATCTCCGATATTGATGGGATGATGGGTTTGGGGCGCTCTGGCGGCTGGGGTACGGCAGTAGGGAGGGCATCAATAGAGTCATTCGATGGGGGCGGCGTGGTGACACTGGTAGACACAGAGTCGACTGTAATAGTGGATGAAGATACCTTCCTCGTGAAAGTTGACCTCAGAGAGTACGTGTGACGGAGCTTTGATAGGGTCGAGCGTGAAGTGAATGGGCCTGTCGTCATCATCCGGAACGATCCTCTTCTCTTTCTTTGTTCCTTTACCCTTTCCTAGGACGACTACCAGGGGGTGGGGTAGGTAAGGGAGGTTGATACAATGGATGGTGAGTTGGGAGGGCGAAGCGGGAACGAGTGGACGAATTTCCGGATAGAAGATCCTCCATGGAGGTGCCGCCCAATCCATTCATTCCATCGACCAACGCGTCTAGTGTCTCCACCCCTGCGACCGGTGCAGCGACGACAACGGAAAAATCAAGAGGACAACTACGACCTGACGAGAGATCACTAGGTGTCTGGGGAGGTTCCTCTAGCGAGGACGTCCCCGAGAATCTCAGGGGGGGACGGGAGCATCCTGCCTTTTGGACCGGGAGGGCCAGTGCGGGTGCGAGCGCGCGGGTGATGAGGAGTGAGGTCTCCACGGGACGAGAAATTGAAAGAGTCGTCAAGGACTGCCGGAAGTAGGGAACACAAGCGCGTTCTCTGCTGTTTTTCCCTTGTCGTCGTCAGCTTCGAGCCTGCGTAATTGCTTCCGTTGGAAATTGTCAGAGTCGGATGCACCATGATAAGGACTGGTCTGGGGTCTCGAAGGGAGGTCAAAATAGCTTTTCTGGACTGTAAAAAGGGGAAGCAGGCTTCGGGGTTAGCTTGTTGAGGTCTCGCGAGTTGGACTGATGAGCTTCTATGATGGAAGGGGTGCTCGGTTGTCATGCTGACTTCGTTCTTGCGAGACATGGGGGGTATCGCCCTGGGGGACACTGTGCAAGGACAGACAAGATGCGGACCTGCCACCGGTAGCTGTGCAGAATGCAAGCCTGCTGAGTATCTTGACGTGTCCAGGGGGGGAGTGGCTGGTCGTTCGACGAGTCTCCGCCGGGAGGGTGACTCGAACCAAAGGTCGTAGCGCGACGCGACGATGAGCCTGTTCGTTCGTATATTCCACGCGTCCTGTCGTGTCCCAGCCGCGACGAAAAAGAAACAAACAACAGAAGCTGCGGTTTTCGGTTGGCCTGCGGTCGCCTGCAAACCACAAGAAAAATACGACGAGCCTCTAACAGTCCCGTTGCCACATCGCAGCTGGACGACAACGACAACGACAGGGACGGCACAGCCACATCCCCAGAAAATATTAGATAATATTTCAATTGACGGATGTGGTCCCGGCAGACTTGGGATAAGAAAAAAAATAAAGGTATGTACATATGTATGGCCTGAAGTCGCCGTCCGCTTGTCGCACCCGAAATCGTGGTAAGTACTTAGTAGCCGCCCAGGCATAAGTGTTGTTCTCCTGTGTGGTGACTCATGACTGAAACGTTTCAGAACCCGGCTAAGAACATGACGTATGTGTGTGCCGTCCTCGTTCAATGCCTCCCATGACCACTCCTAGGTCGCTACACCAGCTCCCAATCAATGCAAGACCACGCAGGTCATGCTCTCAGTGGCTCAACGCACTTGTCTTTTTGCCGGCGTTCCTCTTTGGGTGTCTTATAATACACTCCTTCCAATTGCTCTTTCTGCTGCCTCTTAAACTTGTACCCATGCGATGGTCCAGCAAACCGTATGACGAGGGTATACGGTATACGAAAGGGTGTTTCGCACTGCTCATAAGCCAGTCGTGGACCTCCTGTATACGTCATTCTCTCTGATTCTCGCTTGTAGACCTGATGAACCAGTGGTTCGCACCCTACATCTCTGTCCATCACTTTCGAAACACATGGATCAGGGGAAATTCACTCTAGAAGAGATACAGCAAATCGTACGACGAGACGCTTCTGGCAAGGTGATTGCATTAAACCTACCGCCAAAGTTGGTCATCATCTCCAATCACCAAGTAAGGATTCCCGCCGCCGTTTCCCCGAACACCCACCACAGCTTTTATGCAGGTGTATTGCGACTGGTGGTATGTGTGGTGTCTTACATACTTTATGCAAGCCCACAAGATGTCTTCATCGTGCTCAAGAAGAGTCTCAAGTGGATTCCCGTCCTTGGGACGGTGCGTGGGGCTAAATTTATCCACCGGCTGCGGTCCTGAACCAATGGTAGGGAATGCAAATGTTCAGGTTCATATTCCTAAGCCGTTCCTGGGTTGCCGATAAAGCACAACTCACCAAACTACTTTCGAAACTCGGCAAGAAGGCCGAGGAGGAGGACAAGCCCTTCGCGTTTATTCTCTTTCCAGAGGGAACTCTCGTAAGCAAGCACACACGACCCATTAGCAGGAGTTACGCGGGCATGCTGGGAATCGTACGTTCAGCCTTGCGCTGCGCCGAACGCCTCATGGCTAATTTCGGTGTCGCCACAAGCCTGACCTCCACAATGTTCTACTTCCCCGCTCGACGGGACTTTTCTGTTCCCTTCGATCGCTTTCGCCTCGATTGCCTACGTTGAAACTGCTCGATGTTACGATTGTCTATCCAGGTGCAGTTGCTCCACGGCCGTTTCGGGTTCGCCCTTGATATTGTACTCCAGGAGTACCACCTAGAGGGTATGGACAATCATACTATACCCTGCGCTCGATATTCTGCGATCGGATTCCACCCCCGGTCGTTCACATGCATCTACGTATATTCGACGTTGCCAAGGACGTGCCTGTCGGAGACATTTCAAACTGCAAGCTTACCACTATGACCAACGGACAGGCGGCTTCCAGCCTCGTAGAAACTGAGGTCCCCGAAGGTGAAAGGGTGCATTTCGACGAATGGCTTCGGGAACTATGGGCTTGCAAGGATCAGTACATAACTCGATTCTCGAGGGTGACGCGTCAATTGCACAGACACCAGTGCAGGTCCCATTGGAGTTGCAAGACAAAGTTCAGGTGGCTGGCGCATACTGCTACTTCGCACCTGCTGTTGTAGCTTACGCGTGGTCAAAGCTGGTGAAGAGGCTTTTTTAGTGTAGCACGGACTGACTACTGTCGAGTTTGGCAACGGGGATGTGTACGGTAGTTGGGTATACTGGTCAGTGTAAGGAAACGATTTCACGGGGATAACTGAGAATCGCCCTGCGCCTGTAACAGCTGTTGTTGCTGTCGTTGCACCTGAGTGACGATGAAAATGCTGGTGTCTAAGAAGCGTTCTACACAATTGGAGAGACAGCTTTCTTCGCCGCGAGCGAAGCGACTACCCGGAGTGCTCGTGATGCACCTAGAAAGAAGGACATGAGCGTTGGTGGAGGGTAGGGGAAGGAGTGCATGCTGACTTGTCCCAGCACATGCCAGTCAAGTTTCGGATAGAATCGTTGACACGAGCATGAGCCTGTTCGCGCTCCAGAAAGGTAGCAAGCTCCTTCTGTAGAATCGTCTGCAAGGCCTGCGAAGAGCGAGTGTAAATAATGTGTACCCACCTTGGTTGCGTCGTCGAACTGAAGCTGGTCCATGGAGGAGTTACAGAAATTCGAGTGTTAGGTAATTACAATACAGGCTTTCTTTCTTGTCGACCTCGTCAATGGCCAAGAGTCCTCGTTGTAGGTCAGGCCTGAAATTCGCTGCCGACAAAGACACTTGTCGCAGTCACGCGAACTCCCTGGACACAAGTTTGCAAGTAGTTTGGTCGTGCGAATGGAGAGAGCATCGGGACAATCCAGTATACCATACACGTGGAGTTTCCGTCAACACTCAATGGCAATCATGAAAAGGCAGGTCTGCCTCATGTTGACTCTCATCTCACATTCTCGTCCAAAATGGCCTCGACATCCGAGTCATCTGGCTGGCCAAGCGACCATGTTCCTCTGTGCGTATCCCTCGATCCCTCTGCCTGATCGACCGGCTCTCATGTCACCCCGATCGTCCAGCGTAGGATACCTGAGTCGCAAGGCTCTCCCTATCAAGCGAAACGATGCCGAACCACTCACGCGGGAGGATGTGCAGTACGATCTTCTCCATCACATCTTTTGTGACACTCAGGCCGTCTTCACGGGCCAAACACCTGGCTCTTCTGCCAAAGTCAACTTTTGCGATCTCTATGTCAACGCACTGTACCACTCTAGCAAATGTTCAAAAGTCCTCAAGGATAAAATGATCGAAACTCCAGCCTTTGCAGTCGAGCTTGCAAAAATATCAGTTACTCACAAATGTTGGGCGGATCAACACAACCTATGGCATGTACGTTAGAAGAACCATTCCTTCTGTCTCCCGCCTGGTTCGCCTAACCGGATCGACAGTTTTTCCAGAAATGAAGACGGCCCTCAGGACCTACCACCCCGTTCCCTCGCTCCAAAAAACTGACGGTAACGCTCAAGACGCACCCCGGATCAAGAACTGCCTGAAAGCAGCCCTGTTACCATCAGAACTCAAATCCATGCCACCATCAACACCGGAGGAGATCCTCGAGAAAGCGGTGCGCTTGCAGTTGAGGACCATTGTCTATATCACTTACACTCTTAATCCAAGCGTGCGCGTCAGGTCCCCCCAACCAGCGTCGTTAATCTGATCTTTGTCCTTGCAAATCACGCAGCTGTGAGTTTTATGGCTCGATATAACCTTGATGATCACAGTAGGATTACACGTCCTGCAATGACTAGCCCCTTGCTGCTACTACACTTCGATCCCTCCCCTCAATTTTCTTGATCTCTTCCTCCCCATGAAGATTTCCTCCGCGGATCGCGCGAGAGCGTTCTTATGGTTGATGTTTCATTATTTGGAGGGTCCAGATCAGCCGAACCCATACGACGATGACTACTCTCGTCAGAACCTCGGCAAAGTGCCACGATTGCGTCGCCTCTCGGACGCTGAAACGGCAGAAGAAAACGTCGATACCACCGACGAGATCGAATGGGGAAAGATTATGTCAGCCCAGAGGAACCACTTCCTGCAGCGCCTCGTCACTTCGCAGGAAAATGAAAAGAAGACGAGGAGTGGGCAAGCTGTCCCATCGGTACAACGAGGTATATACTTTGTCCAAAGGGAAACCCTGCACTCTCAACATCACCCCAGCCGATTCCAGTTCTAGTCGCACCCGCCTAGTGCGCCCTCCAGGTGACAGTGCCAGAGAAAAGCCGTACATTCATTACATGCCGCCGCAGCGATCCGCGCCATTACCAAATCCTCCGGGTTCGTACTCTTCCTAGCTATGGTTATCCAACCGTTTACCCTGTCCGCCACTGCAGAGCCTCGAGCGGGGGGAAGTAACGCCCACGGTCTTCAGCGGTCGATGTTGGACCGTAAGTTACATCTCACTCTCATTGGAGGACCACGTGCTTTACTGAACATGACCTTCAGATGCGTGGCACGTGATAACGAAGACCGATCCCCTAGTTGACTCTGATGAAGAGCTGACGGACGAGTACGTCAGGGCAGACTACAGTGAGTAGCCTCTCATTCCATATGTCATGTCGAATTCTTATACGGTTGTAGGCCACCGTATTGATGTCATCGGCAGACTACGTGGGAAGCCACCAACTCCTCCACCAGAGCCAGTACCTACCGATATTGCCAGTGCTTCGTACAGTGCGAACAGCGTGCCTGACAGTCGCGAGCATCGATGGCGGACTGTGGAATCATGGAAATAAGGTTGAAAGCTGATTTGTTGCTTGAAGATGACTTTACCTCTGGACGACGATACATATATTGTACACTGCGACTTCCTGCATACGCCATGTCCCATGAGATGGATTTGATTGTCATCTGCGGTATGTAAGACATGTACGAACGACAGGAATATCTAGTGAACGTGTCTATAAAGGAATGGAAGCTTGGGCGTAGACAGTGTGCTTAGGGGAAGGATTCAGTAGCTAGCCACGATATAAAAGATTCCAGGTCAATCAAAAGCTTCCTGGAATTGACAGCATGTCATGCTGAAAGCCGGCTCTTCCACAGTCGTAAAGCTCAGCTGGGGCACTCCACCTTCTCTGAAAAACACGATCTTTCGTCTCGTGTGACAGGTCGCGTCCTCCCGCAGGCGGTGGAGACGAGCTGCGACGCTTGAGGGTCCTAATCATGTCTCTCGCGGTGTACGAACGACTGAAGGCATGGAGATTTGTCTCGCTGAGAGGGAAAGGTGTCGCCCTAACAGTGCGAGGTACAACTGTCGTCGTGACTTGCAGTGCGGGTGTAAGAAGAGCTGACGGTGGAGATTGAAGAATGCACCTTTCCAGGCCATCGGCAAAGGGGGGGCCAGGTGATAGCTCCCGAAGAGGCATGTGCAGCCTTCCAACGTTAAGTTCCGGTCTAGGTTCTGCAGTAACACCTGGGAATCGGAGGTCCCTCCGCTTATTCGAACAAGTGACTGTGTCCTTAGAGGATCGTTTGAGAGTAGCACTGCTCATGCGAGCAGTGATCTCATCAAGAGAGGGCGCGAACTTCCCCAGCCTCGCGGAGTTTTTCACCTCGGTACAACTTGCTCTGCCTGCAGAACATTGTTTGCCGACGGGTATGCGGAAGTCAATCTGCTCGACCCAACCCTGGTGGGACTTGTCACTGTCCGGTAGTTCTACGCAAGTGTCCCTTGACACCGATGCGAACACTGTACGTGGAGACTCCAGCCCTGGCGAAGGCAGCGAGCAATGAAGGACAGCTGGCGACTCCGGCGGAGTCTTTGGGGTAGTGGTCGCTGTAGGCGAAGGTGGTTCGGAAACCTTGGACAAGAACTGAGCTCGTCGTTCGACTTCACGTGGCGTGGTGATGTGAACGATCAGCTTGTTGACGTAGCGCACTGTACGAAACACATACGTTGCTTATTTTTCTGGTTTCTTATCGCCAGTTCTTTGCGCAAGTTAGGGGCCTTTTGGCCTCCTAGAATTGCCTTCCGTTCACGAGACACCCTGAGCAAGACATCCAGTTGCTCACGACCCAGACCCTTCGGGACGAGACTCGCCGACTGCCTCAATGGAGAAGGGTATCTCGGAGAGATATTAGGAGGTGGAGACAGATGCTTGGCTCTGAAACCGTCGTCGTCTACCTCTGGTTCACCATCCGGAAACGGAGAGTAAGGCGCCGGTTGGGGTTTTTCAGGTGAGGCTGGAGAGATGCAGATGAAAGGAATGGGAGAGCCGGCTGGCTGCGACATGAGACTTAGGATAGCTTGAATGACTGACGATACGTGGCTAAAGACTTCTGGCGACCTGCGCCGACGAGAACAAAGAACGAAGAGCGTCTTGCTCTGGTTCTTGCACCGACTGCCCTCCTCCTAAGCGTCACACAGCCGTCCATTGCTCCCGGTACAGCCGCAAAGATATCAAAGTTCAGCGCATCTTTTATGCTCGATGGCGATATGTACACATCATTCAGGAATATGAGCTGCTCACGCCCCTGCTAGATCTGCAATCGCTTCTACGACCTTGCTATCAAATAACTTTTTGGCATCTGTCCAAACCCGTGCGGTCTCCCTCTGGGGAAACTCCTTCAGGGATGGCAGTAGGTCAGAACTAAATTGCTCCGATGCTTCCCGTGGCAACAGGGTCGGTAAGTGGTCGATCGAAACCACTGAAAGCGGTAATCCTTGGCTGCAACAAGATCAGACTTATCCATCACGCAGGCAATCGAACAAGACCACCACTTACGACAGGTCGACGGGCACCGTGGGTTCAGCGAATGTGGTGTTAACATCGTAAATGGGTAATGGATTGAACGGATTCGTGGTATCGCAACTAACGTCCACGACAACGGACAATTTCCTTTGTGCACCAGCAGCTTCTAATTGTTGCTTGGTCAAAAAATGCGGTATCTTTGAGGACAGGTATATGCAGTTGACAAAAATGTCAACGCCCAGCAACTCCTCAAATGGTCCGCCCTTGGCTGTCTCAGCCATATCCCATTTGAGGATGTCATCCCTTCGGCGGTACTCAATCAATCCCAGTAACGAAGCAACCAGAGTCGTAGAGGGTACTCACTCATCAAGACCGATTTTACGGAATAGATCTACGGCTCCGCGTCCACATCTGCCCAGGGCGCCAATAACGAGAGCCCTGACACCCTTGCCGCTGCCACCCAAGGCAGCCCTCACGTGTTCGACCATCGCGGTTTCGTTTGGGTAAGGTTTTAAAAGGCCCAATTTCTGACCTTGCCTCTGAGAGGCCAGTGCGAGCGCGCCAACGGCGGCACCAGCAAAACCTGCATGGAATCCAAAGGCCGCGACGCGACGGCCGGTAGCGTCCGTCAAGAATTCCAGATCGTAGAGAGTACCTCCACCCCTTTGGAAACGGGAGAGTACAGACGACCATCCAGCTTGTCCCTTGTAGCAATGTGCGAATTGGATGTGAGTATGCGGCAGCGGATCGTTGGACGGCGGCAGCTCCTTTAGCCCGATGATGGGGATATCGAGCGGCGCACTGGGCCACGAACTGTTGGGGACCAACTTACATCCCACTCTGCGGGTGCGATCTGAATAAACTGAGATCGGTTGAAAGTAGCGCGCCTACTTTTCAAACTCTTCATCATCGAAGATGCGCTGCTGATCGCGTTCTACGTAGATGGTAAAGCCATCATTGATCAACTGTTCAGCCGTGGATGGAGTGAGTGCTGAACGATGTTCGAATTCTTTGGTCTCGCAACGAAGCCAGAACACTTTGGAAGTCATGACGAAGGGCCGACAACTAGAACACAAAAAGTTTTGAGTGTCGGTATGAGCCCGAGATGAGTCATGTGACGATCATACCTCTCTCTGCCTGGGGAGAGTCAGACGGACCAGCGTGTGGTGGTTATTATGTGCAACAGCCACTCGGTCTAATCAAGCAGTCAGGACAAACTATCATTCGTTTCGAAAGTGTGATGCCTCATGGCTGAATCCTGCGAGAAACCACCATCTTCGGAGGACGCGGCGTCGGTCAAGGTCAGCACGCTGAACAGGTCATCATTGATCGGGTCGAGCGGCGACTGATCTTTGCTGCTAGCGATGTCTGGACAAGGTAAACGACCTGAAACTAGAGGGGAACGACCTGTTCAAGGCAAGCAAGTGGACTGAGGCGTTGGTCGCTTATAGGACAGCCCTCAGTCATTTGCCCCCGAGAAAGCATCCCGTCAATCGACCAGCCGATGAGGACCCTTCTTCCAGTGACAATGCCGAGACCCCAGACGAGCATAACAAGACACCAGAGAACACGCAACCAGAGGCTCCAACCGAAGACGAAGTGGAGTTCTCGAAAGCTCGTGCCGTGGTCAATGCCAACATAGCTGCATGTTTGATCAAGCTGGTGAGCCTCGGTGTTTCTTGTTGGCTAGGTGTATCGTTGACCCCAGCTGCAAGAACGATAACAAAGGCGTCATAGATGCTTGTACAAGCGGTACTATCGCGCGTCCTACGTGATGAGAGATGCTCGTCTCACTTCTGCCTACAGCGCTAGAGGATGATCCCCACTACATCAAAGCCCTTCAACGCAGAGCAGCCGCTAGCGAGAAGGTTGACTCATGGTCTTCGTTGGCTCGTGCTCAAGACTGGTTGGGCTCTGCATGTTTCCATGTCTAGTAACTCAAACCCGATCTAGATTACAAGCTACTCCTGGAGCTCTTTCCCGCAAACTCGCCAGAGGTGCCACGAATTAAGAGGGCATTGCAGTTGTTGGAACCTCGAGTGAAAGCCGCCCAGAAACGGGAGACCGACGAAATGGTAGACAAGTTAAAGGTCTTGGCAACAGTCTTCTCGGTTCGTGGACACCAGGAATTGAACCTGCACGTAGTGACGGTGTTTACAGGGCGGTTCGGACTTTCCACAGACAATTTCAAGTTCGAACCCAACGGGCAAGGAGGTTATTCGATGAACTTTGTCCGCTGACTCCGTCGTGACCTTGCAATAACACTTTTACCATTGTAGCTACCATCAGTTTAGTCAATATATGTGACCTCTGGAGCAAATATCTGGAATCGATTGAAAGGATAAACCTGTTGTGGTCGAGTATGTCACGTCGTACAAATCGATTAACCAGAGACATACTCTTGCAACGATCCTGCCCCTGATAAGCGCCGTGGATACTGGTCCATAGTCGCGGGAGTCTATTGAACACGAGGTATTGTCTCCTGCCACCCAGACATGGCCATCCGGTACTATGACATGTTCTGTTGAGGGAGCCTTCAAACCTGTAGGATCAACGCAGATGGTATCACCAGCAAGTCCGATGACCCTTTTGCACACGATCCTGCCGGGATTGAGTGGCGACTTGAGAGAAACCAGCTCTCCTCGGACCAAGTCAGGAAACAGGCGGTATGATAAAATGCTCTCTACGGCAATTTCACCACTGGCGTCGAACGTCGGCAACATGGACGGGCCATCCATCTAAGAGGTATGTATGGGCCATTCGCAGTGGAGATCAGCAGCAGCGGAACGACCTACGAGACATGGGCTGCCCACGTTTTCTTTGAACAGGTGGAAAGCGCACACAAAGTTAGCTGCCTGCGGAAAACGATGTCAGTGCTTGACAGGAGAAGATGGGCGGTCGCGAACATGCAAACACCCCAGACTGAATTTCTTGAGGAGGAATTTGGCGCGGGGCATCCATGGCAGCGCTGTCATCGCTTGTTGGCGGGGTCGACTCACGCGACAAGCACGAGCCAATACAAATGTTATCGACGACGTCCTCGACGGATCCGCGATGACCCAACACGTGTTTGTGGCCTCGAACGCGCTGGCTGCTCGTGGACGCTATTTATTAGGTCGAGCCGTTCAGCAGCTGTCAGAAGATCTCAAAGAGTCACCATGGAGTCACTCCCAGCCTTACTTCGCAAAGCCGCGCCCTCCCTTGAGGACATCGACCGTATCACCTATAAAGCTGCAGAAGAGCTTAGGAGAGAGATGACTCGTCCTGGCGGGCAGCCAGAGAAGCTCGATTTCAGTGTCGCAGCTACATGCTTTCGTTGCAACATGCCTATCCTTGACCGAAAGGTCCAAAATTGCAATCACACATCATCTATACTAGTGCTGATCACACTGTCTGACAGCCTCTCGTGTGCTCAGGATGCAAGTCCCTAGTGTTCTGTTCCAAGGCGGTCAGTATACCTCTCTCGATCCATTCGTTGTTTTGAACCCTCTTCCAAGTGTCATGCTGCGGAGTGGAAAAATGGTCGTTTTGGAACTCAAAACCACAAGTTTTTCTGCCCTAAAAACAAGGTACATAACCCCATACCCCGTCCATGCTCGGTGGTGTTTATTCGTGCGCGGCCATATCCAGATTCACATGCAGAAAATACCTCTCGCCCAGGGGATCCTCAAACAGTTTCCTTGGGGCCGCATTGAGAAAGACGGTACTTTTCCCCATGACTTCATACTCGCGTATTACGGTGTCCTGGGTCACGAGGGTTTCGGTTACTGGAGCATCCCTGGAGGCAGCAGCCCTCACATGGTCCACTCGGACATTTGTGGTCCACAGGTCGGCGATTTACTGAGCGTCGCTCCTCAACATGGCTACCAGCATGGTTATCAGCTTCTCCATGACAAGCACCTTGACGACAAGGGCGGCTGGAAGCTCGAAGATCGTCTGATCCCTAAGCTGCACTTTGAATCTGGGATGGAACCAGCAATCGCGTCTTCGGTCAACGTAATCGATTGGAAGTCTTGGTACAGTTGGCGCAATCTTCCTCTGGAGTCTCCAGCGGCTCTTCTCATGCACTACCCGCTGACCGTGTACCAACTCTTGGTTCACGTCTTACGCATCACTCATCCATCTCGCAATTCTGCTGAACACCGTCAGTCACTCAACGTACACTACCTTGGTCCAGAAGTCGAACTTAACATGCTCCCTTTGTAAGTGCTTGCACGGAGTATCGGCATTCAGCCATCGTTATAATCATCCGTTCCCTAGGTTCTCGGAGCTGGCACTCCTTTTGCCGTATACCGACATCAAACTCACCATGTATGGCACTGCGGTCTACAACCTTGTCCAACAAGCAAAGAAGGGCAGCGTCGCTATGAAAGCGAAACGAAACCTGCCCGTCTATACTTACACTAGTCCTTCCTCTATGGGCGGAAGCACGCTAGCTATATTCCTTCATGGCGAGCACGAAAACTGGGATCCTCGCGTTCCATCGATGACGAACAACCTTCCCGATGCCATCGTTGCAGCCAATGCTGGACTCCTCAGTTACAAGGGCTGGCAAGGCGTCATCCTTTACTGTCACGTTGAAGGCACTCCCTTCGCCGTCACAGAGTACGCTGAGCAGTCTGCGGAAGTTCAGGTGGAAGCTTTTCCCAAGATACTCATGCATTCCATGCCCTATCTACAAAGCAGGATGAATACGGCTGCGTTACTGAATCTCATGAGTCCTCGGACATACCCTATCAAATTTAATCCCTTCCAGAGACCTGGTCAACGGTACATTGGCTCAGTGCGACTGCCGAATCTTTCCAACGGGTTCACTATTCAGATTGTGGGGAACGAGAAAAATGAGGAAGTGGAGGGAGGTCCAAGCACTTCAGGTGTGCTCGCCACTGGTAGTACCCCATCGGAAGTGCAGCAGCTAGTGGGGAAGACGAAGGACATGTCCCTTGATGGATTGGATTAAAATAAGACGACTCGCAAGTCGAAGTCGAGAAATCCCAAATGGTGTCTGTTTTTCATGTGTACTACTGCTATACTACTAGTCATGCCACGAGTGTGCTCGTCCTGCTACAACTTCACTAGATGTCTTTCAAGCGACGCATCCCCTCCGATCATGTCAATTTACCCCCTGGGACTCGCATCTCTCCATCATCTGCGTCAACAGTACTAATTTCTACTGGAATACCGTCGCTCGATGATGTCCTAGGCGGTGGTTTGCCCTTGTCGTGTTCGTCCGTCATCCTAGCACCTGATAATCATTCCGCGTACGGCGAGTTAGTTCAGAAGTACTTCGTTTCCCAAGGCATCGCGTGCGGTCAACAAGTATTCATAGTCGACGACGATGGCCTGTCTTTCGCAAGGGGATGTATGTGGACGTTTGTGGGATCCTCAGCTACGTCGTCTCTCGTCAATAACGAAGAAGATGACGGAGGGTCTGCTCAGAGTGACGAGCGGATAAAGATCGCATGGCGATATGAAAAAATGAAAATGTTTCAGACCACTGTGCCCTCAGGCAGCTCGTATGTATTCTGCTCTGTACACCATCCTGTACGTGCTAGTTGACGAACACCACACACGCAGATCAAAGGACGACTACTGTCACACCTTCGACCTCTCGTCCCGCATACCTCGATCGGTAATACAGGATGCCTCTGATACTAATCGCCTCGTTACCCTGGGGGTACATGTGAACGAGGACATCAAGGCGTCGATCACGAGACTTCTCGGGAACATTCAGCAGGTCCTGAGCGTTTCCTCCTCGGAGACAGGACTTATGCGATTATGTATTCCTTCCCTAGGCTCTGCGCAATGGGGAGACGTGGAACCCGCGGTACGTTATTTTTTGTTTGTCCGGTGGTCGCATATACTGATAGATTAAACATGCAGGATGTCTTGTACTTCCTCCATTCATTACGCCGGCTTCTGCGTCAGCACCCTCGTGCATGTGCCAGCATCAGTCTTGCACCCCATATCTGCTCGGAAGCTTGGGGCGGACATGGCTGGATCCACAAGGTTGGATGGCTTACGGATGCAGCTATCTCAATGAGTGGTTTTGGTGGTGCGTGTGGGTCTGGTGGAGATTGCGGACATCGGATTTACGGACGTTTCACAGGCAATCCATCCCTTGTTACTCTTTTCCCATCCCACCATGGTCTAGTCCAAATTCACAAGTTACCTGCGCCACATACGATCCTACCTGCTAGCGATAAGTACTCGACGTTGCGAGGGTTATCTTCCTCTGCAGGAGCAAACGCTGGTAGTGGTGAAAATAACCTTGCGTTCAAGTGCACGCGGAAGCGACTTATCCTCGAAACGATTCACCTGGATGTGGAAGGGGGGGTTACAGAGAGGCGTACCACCCCATCCACTAATAATACGATCAGTTTGAATGCTGGCCCTGTAGATGAAATGACTGATGAACACGCAAGCAACAAGGGTCGTTCACGCGCCGCACTCGAGGTGGAATTCGAAAACGCTGTTGCAGCGACAGCTGACCCACTGAGATGTCAACCTCTGGGATCGTCTCGATCAGCGGCCCTTGATGCCACGACTACTACAAAGGTCAAAAAGCCAAGGAAGAAAGTAGCCTTTCAGTCCGATCGACCGGATCTGTATGATTTTTAGCTATGGGTTGTATCGGGCAGGGTCATGGGGCGGGAGGCTTGATTGGTTTGTCCCTTCGGGTCAGTGACAGGTGACAGTAGGTGCGTCCCTGCGCTTCCGTTTGCTACGGCTTCTCACGATAACTCACGGTCGGGATGATACACATTCCTTGCAGCACCTGGTGTGGAGACGGAGCGAGTGGCTCCGAGGATCATTCTGGACATTACAGATTGGTCTTGCGGAAAAGCTACGACAAGGTACGGAGAGTTCGTTGACAGGGTGGGAAAGGGACTTGACCAGAGAAATATTGTTCGCCGATGCATTTAAGGTTCTGATGCAAACGTCATGACGATGCGGGACTCGTGTGCTTTTTTTTTTGTCCCTCATTACATTCCCTGTGACGCATCACATTATCTGGGCTATCTAGAAAATTTATGTAAAGAGCTGTCAGTTTTTCTGAGAATAAAAAGACTGGAACTAGCTGCGTGCTCTCTGACTTCGAGTGGTTCATTCAAGCTGCTACGGACAACATATCAGGCCAGGCACCGGGCTGTACTTTTTCTTTTCTTCTTTTCTTTTTCCGATGATGGCAACGTATGTCAATCGTATTAAGCTGTCCTCGGCGAATGACGTTCGACATTTATGAAGCAGGCATAAACTCCCCGTAGCACTCGTGCCCGCCAGTCCTCGTCAGTCCCCGTCGGTCCCAAGCTCGCCCCCCGCTGCGTACACAAGTGCTCGCGAGAAGCCGCTCCCACCGATGCCACCCTTCGGGCTAAGCCCGTCGTTTAGCACCACCGACATGGACATACATCTGGGAAAGAATTGGGTGGGAGTGGAGGGTGAGGAAACGGACCAACCTGGTAAGAGTCACGCTATAGTTTTCGTGCTCGTTGCACTATTAGTATGGGAAGTGACGTGCATGGTCGGTCGTTATATGTGTACGGGAAACGTCGCAGAGACGGAGATGGGAGATATGAGAGCCTTGATGGTTTTGCCACAATCATTTTGAGTCCGGTTGCGGTTGCGACGGCTGCTGCCTTGTTTTGCTGGACGGTCTTGTCCCTTGACTACACGCTACCTTCTCCTTGACTACATTCGTTCCCCCGTCCGCCTACTCGCCTTAGCATCAGGACCTGACCCGTCTCTCACCGTCGTTTTCCAGATTTCCAGGCCACAGCGCCGTCCCCCTTCTCAGGTCCGAATTCGGCAGAATCACGTCCACGTGCGCCGACACCCACCACCGGTGCCGTCGAACACCCTCAGCTAGGCTCATCCTACTCCCCGGACAACATGCCGCAGAGCTTCAGTGCCATGGCAGGCTTGAATTTTGATAGTGACAACAGTCCAACGCCGTTGCCACATGGCATTCATGCCTTGACACGGTCCACTCTGGTTAGGTCTGTCTCTGAGAACGAGGCTTCTTTTCACTACGATTCTTCTCCTCCACGGTCTTTCGCACGCCCTCCAAAAGTTCCCTTGGTCGATCCTTCCCAGTTTCCAGATCCTTACCCACAACAGCGTTCGCCATACAACCGCACTTCTGACAGAATATCCTCGTCTCTCCCGGGTCTTTCGTCTGCAGGCTCATCCTCTGCGTCTACGCGTTCTTCGGCGTACGCAAGCTCGGCAAGTGCCCTGGCCACCAGCGATCACGGCCACGTCCACATTGTCTCGCCTGACGACGAGGAAATTGGCGTCGCCCTCGACATTACTCCGGATGATGTAGCGAGGGTCCTGGCAGGCGAGAATAACACATCATCATCTGCCGGAAGGACACCCATAGATCAGACACGCTGGTCGGAATACTCAGCGAGTATCAGGTCAAGATCCTCTTCAGTTGGACACATTAATATACAGGCTCTTCATGACGGGGGCGCTTCCAGGCTGCGAGAACATCAAAGTTTCGATATGGCCTGGCAGGCAGTGGATGAGAGAGACGAAGCTGGTCTTACCAGCGGTGACGAAACTGACGATCTTTGCGAAGAAGGGGCAGCCGATGACAAGGGCGAGGAGCGTACGTCTGCGGTCGTCGTGGCAGAAGAAGGCCGGGCCCTCATTGTAAGCGGAGAACGAATGTCGATCTCTCAGTTAAACGTCCATGCAGGTGTGTAACACGTCACTTATCGTATCGGTTGTTGAGTCTAGAGACCTCTTAGGTACTACCCACCTCCTTATCGGTTCTTCTACCACCCCAAACTCGGTGCCCTCTTTTCTCAATGGCGTGCTACCTAGGATATGTCATACACTGCTCGCGTTGGATATTTCAGCTAACTTCCTCGTTGCTTTGCCTCCGGCCCTTGCTTCCTGTGAGAATTTGGAGGAACTGAACATCGCCTCAAATCCTTTGCGCGTCTTACCAGTCTTTCTCTCGTACCTGGTATCTTTGCGGGTGCTCATTGCGGATGCGACGGGTGTTAGCACTCTTCCGGACTCGTTATGTGGACTTGACAGGCTACACACGCTCAGCATCCGGCGAAACAGGATGCACTCCCTGCCCAGTTGGCTATGCCTCTTACCATCTCTCCAGGAGCTGTATCTTGACGGTAATCCGTTCCAGGGTCCGTGGCAGGCCCTGGTAGAACCCCTCCTCTCCAAGGCTCCTGCGAGCCCTCTTTGTACACCGGTTTCCGCCGTCCCTTCGACTTCTGCTCCACCCTCGTCTGTCGAAACGGAAACGGACACCGACGAATCTGAGGCAGCTGATGTTGGCACGGGAACAAACTTTTTACAATCAAATGAGGATGAGACTATTACACCCGCTCGAGCACCTCCCCTCGGGCGGTCGGTGACAACTCCTGGCGTCATTCCTATTCCCCCTGTACCCCCGGTTTCTGACCGGGGCCTCACACGTACGAGAACCACTCCAAATAACCGGGCTTACCGTTCTAAGGCCCGTCCACAAATGGCGACCATTGACAAGAATTCGCCTAATGCACCTGAGTGTGGGAATGACTCGGATTATCTTGCCGACCGCGAACTTCGGAAAATGAAGAGTGCAGGGGAGCTCAGAACAAGTTTTGAGCGGCCGCGCGAGGCTATACAGCAACCTCTGTCAGCGACGCCCATCCGACCTGCTATCTCCGCATCGGCGTCCAGTTCTAATTTATTAAACATGTCCGTGGGACCCTCCGAAACTGAGCGAGTCATGGGGCCGAAACGTTATGCGAGTTTGGGTGTCTCTGCGCTCACCCCTGCCCGTAGCTCCTCTAGGCCGATGTTGACACAAAGTCTTTTCGACAGTAAGGCCGAGGGTTCCGAGGCCCTTGGTGAGTTTACCCGCTCACCAGTGATTTCCCCGCCTACTTCACCTCCGCGTTTGTCTACTATTCAAGATGCCGGCTATTCAACGCCCAGTCCCGTAGAGCGACATAGCAATTTACGACACGCGCAAACTAGGGAGGGTAAAGAAAAAGAGCGGAGCAGCCGATGGGGATTTTTGAAAAAGATGTCGATGGGAAAGATGAGACCTGACTCCCCTGCAAATTCGCGACCAACCACTGCCTATGCCCGCCTACCACGCCCGGATGGTGCAGCCAGCCCAAACATAGGGTCAGGTTCTTCACCTCAAATTGATGTGCGGTTCTCGACTACGGGTTCGTTGGGACCGATGCCGACCTCGACGCCAATAGTTGCACTGTCACCAGCGCAGGAAGAGGAGCCAGCTCCAGTCTCAAGTACACCGCTGCCTCCACCTTCTGCGCCCGGCGGCTTACTCGTTCCATCCACACCCCCTGCTTCACGGGCTGCCAAGCGGAGGAGTTTCTTGCCCATAGATGGGAGCACCGTACCAAGCTTGATGATTCCTTCCCCAACTTCGTCTGTTACAGGTCCGACATTCGTCCGTGAGGTGGAAAAAAATACAGAGCCGAATAATGCACCTTCTCCAGCGCCTGCATCTACCGGTGCGAACCAGTTCGTCATACGCCGAGAGGAAGAGAGAGCGAAGGAAGCGTACACGCGGGCTCTGCGCTCAGTTATGGCTTACCTGCGGGACATGAATGACTTGAGCCTTTCTCAGAGCAATCCTCTCAGCGTGTACGGGCAAGTAGGGGATGAGCCGTTACCGGTAATTCGTTCCCGCAGGCCAACAGTGATCGACAGGTCGCAGTCCGAGCCGTCTCCTGCCATCTCACGGGCTGCCTCCATTTCTGATCAACTGCGTTCTCCCGAAAGCATAGCTGGCCTTAGAAGTGGTACAGCCTCCCAGACGGCGAGTGTAGCGACCACGGATAGTAGCGGGTCCTTTGAGGAGAGGAAATACAAAGACGACAAGAGTAAACGAGCACGCATTATTCGTGAGATTGTCGAGTAAGCGTACAGTGCATTGTTACATTCCGACTGCATGCTAATCTTACGATCAGGACTGAAAGGACTTATGTTAAGGGGCTGCAAGAACTAGTTGATATCTACATCAAACCGAGTGCTGCACCGGTTAATCTTATTAGTGGCGTGGGTTCTAGTAAGGAGACCGTCATCCCACCTTCGGAGAGGAAGATCGTCTTCGGTGGAGTTGAAGCTCTATTCTCTTTCCACAAAGAGAGTTTCCTCCCAGCGCTCGAGATGGCCGCAGCACCATTAATGAAGAACCCTGGACCTGACGAAGAACTTGACCCAGATGGCCAGTTGTCCGTAGATGTGACGAAGGCGATGGCGGACACCTTCATGAAGCATGCTGCGTTCATGAAGATGTACTCATCATACATCAAGTAAGTCATCACCTGAACCCGCGCATGAAATGCTTCTAAATAAGTTCACTCGATCGGCCAATTAGCAACTTTGACAATTCCATTCAACGCATAAAATGTTGGTCAACCGATCGGCCTCAAATGCCAGCACCAAGTGCGTCTCCAACTAGTGCTGCACACCTGCCTGGACTTGGAATCGCCGCGGTCTCCATCTCCGGGGCTGGGAACATTGCAGATCCATCAGCGACAGGGACTGCGGCCACCCTCACGTCAGGGCAGAAAAAGCGTATAAAAACGTTCCTGAAACGGTGCCGTATGAATCCACGGCACTCGCAACTCAACTTGGACGGATATCTGCTTTTACCTGTGCAACGGATACCCCGTTACCGCCTACTTGTGAGTCTGATTTCGTTTAGCAATTCAGCTGCATGTTGACCCCTGTTCTTCAGCTTGAGGAACTACTCCGAAGCACACCTCCCACTTCCTTCACCGACGATGCACTTGATAGGGCCCTCTGCGAGATATCGTCATTGGCAACTAACATGAATGAGGGAAAACGTCAATCGGAGTGGCGGCGAAAACTGGTTCAATGGCAAGCTAGAATCCGTGGCAAGTTTCCGAGCCCCCTTGTGCAGCCCCACAGGTATGTCTCTTGTTGATCTCACTGGTGGCGTTTAGTAACTCTCGAAAAGGCGGCTCATCATGGACGGCCCGCTCATGCTGACCCGTGTCGTCCGCAAAACTGTTGTCTCCTTCGAAATCTTTAATGCTCAAGGAGATGCTTCTGCCGTACAAGTGGAGTGTCTGGCACCCGAGTTGACACCTCGGCCCTTGATTGGTATTCTATGCAATGATCTTCTCGTACTCTGCCGTGACCCAAGTGACGGCAAGGATCCCCAGTCGCACGTCGACCTTTGGGCAGTCTTGCGTATGCAGACCCTTCCCCAACCGGCTAGTATTGTTCATGGAAATGGTAAGCTTGGACTGTCATGAATTTTGCTCGACAGATAACTGACAGGTATGCACCGCAGCATTGCGTATTGTCGATAACAAAGCTATATTATACTTTGATGCACCTTCGCCTTCTGATGCCTTGAAATGGTTTAGAGGTACGTGACTACCGCTCTAACAACTTTTTCTGTGAAAAGCTCTGACATTCCCTTAGCTATCAACCTTCACATCCCCGCATCCAAAGCATAGAAACTCTCATTACTGTTTACCCTTCGAGCACATTTGCGTTCCACCTCGATCAGCTCTGGTCTCTTTCCGTAGCTCGCTGGAAGGGCTAACTTTGCGGTACCCGTATATATCGGTCATTAAATTTTTACTACCCACTTCCGCACGTTGCATCTGCCCTCTCTGGCTTTCATCCTCATCTGTACTTCACTGTAGCAGCCACAATCGATTTCGATTGCCCTCTCGTCGCCGGAACCATTCTCGCATAGATTATGTAAATTCCTGTCCTAAACCAAAATGACACCATAGGTTCACATGACTCCCTGACATGGGACTTGGAAGAGTTGCCCTGTTCTCAGGCATACACGTAAACGGGCCCATCTCCAGAGGCATGATGATGTGAAACGATATCCATGCCAGCGCTGCTGTGGGACACTGAATGTGGCTCAAGTGAATGAATGAAAAGCGTGCGAGTACTACCTAGGTAAAACGTGCGAATAGTTACAACTTCGTCGTTGCTTATAGTTGTTCGAGTGGCTGACACTATATGGCACTCTCCAGTGATTCTCGGGTGTGCAGGAAGCTTGTACAGGCAGGGTAATAATTTTAAGGGGGTTGCATTACCTGCTGCAGCGCATGTACCGTGTTCCTATGATAGTACCACAGAGTATTAGGTCAAAAGAAATGATCACACTAATATACCGAACTACATCTGTACCGGACGTTAAGTGTCTGAAATGCGGTTTTAGAAAAATGCGACTCTTACCAGCCATTGCCAAAAGGCTTCCATCCTATTCCTTGGTGGTGGGTCGTCGACCTCCTCGGCTGCTATTTGAGCAAGGTCGCTCTTGAAGTCCATTTCAGACGCCCTCACAGGGGGCTTCCCGTAGTACAAGTAGGCGCCACCAAAAAGTATAGGGGACAGAATAAAAGGAAGGTAACTGGTGATAAAGGTAGCGGTGTTCCACTGGCCTTTAAGGAAAACGTTCCATCCATTGAACTGTTAAGAGAATCATCAGTGTTTCGAACGTGAACTGCGAGAGAGTAACATACAAGGCAGATGATAAACGTAGAAATACAAGCATACCAAGCTGCGAAAGGCTGCAACCTGGTGTAGTAAGGTAACGAAGTGCGGTCGATACCCTGCACCCGAAGACCCTTGTAGAAGCGCAGATATGTCACGGAGATGCCGAACCAGGTCATAAGACCAGTCACAGCAGTCATGTCAGAAAACCATTTGAATACATTGCCCGCGCCAGATGATACCGCCATGAAGGCGAGCAAGGTAAACAAAGCACAAAAAAGAACAGATACAACAGGCAAGCCGGACTTGGTAGTTTTCAAGAAGATCCTAGGTGCATTCCCAGAGACTGCCAGGCCGTCTAGATACAACTGAATCAGACTGTACTTATTTCCGCAAGGATAACCACTCACAAAGCGCCCGAGACGATGTATACAAGTCACTGGAAGCAGCAGACCAAGCAGAGCTGAGTAAACAGGCGTTGATGATCTGAAAATGGGTTAGGTCGCTCTGCCACCGTCCCTGAGGGATACTCACTGAAGGCAACACTTTGATGCCAGCGTTCTGCATGGCAATGACAAAAGGCGATGCGGCGGTACCACTTTCCAATACCAAGGATGGGTCGTTCGAAGGAACGAGGAGACCGATTACGAAAGTGCCTCCAATGTAGAAGAGTAGGATACGAATGTAGACACGGCGAATTGCCCTGGGAAGGTTACGCCTGGGATTCTTCGCCTCACCTGCGGCGATCTATAACGGGTGGACAAATGAACACACGAATTGACACAGTGGAGCACGACCTACTGCGACAATTTCGGTACCGATGAAAGAGAATGCAGCCTGGCTAAGGACCGCCCACCAGCCAAGGAAGCGACCCTTCGCACCGGCAATTCCATCATACTGAACGAAAGGGCCCGGGTTTTTCCAGTACCGGAAACCGATGCGGTCGTGATCTGGGCCACCTCCGAGGTCAAGGATAATGCCGAGAATAATGAGGCCCGTGATCGTGAGAACTTTGATCGAACTGGGACGTAGGGTTAGAAGGGTAACCGAGCTTGGATGCGCTGCAGCTTACGCAAATATAAACTCTGCTTCTCCATAAGCCCCGGCACCTAGCATATTAATGGTAAGAACGACAACGATACAAATTGCAACCCAGACGGCGTCGCTGACGTTCGGATGCCAGTAATTAACTAGAATGGCTGCCGCCGACAGCTCGGCTAAACAAAAAGAGGTAGTGAGGATGTGGCCCCACAGACATCTGACGTGGAGTAGATTTACCGGGAGCTGGTTGGATCAAACGATGAGATCATGACAAGTGGAGTATGCGGAGGAAACGAACCGACGATAGTCCAGTTGTACCAGTAATTCCAACCCATGGCAAATGAAAATGCACGGTTGATAAAACGCTCGGCCAGTTTAATGTGGCCACCAGGAATGGGGAGGAAAGCGACCATCTCACCCAAGGAGATCTGGGGGAAACCATTAGGGGAGGCAGAGAAATGAAGTGAGGCACAGGTAACGCACCATGACTGAAAAAACGATCGTCCCCATTGTGAGATAGCCCAGGAAGAGGCCAAGAGGGCCGCCATTGGCCAGGGAACCGCCCGTGCCAACGAAGAGACCCGTACCGATGACACCGCCGATACTGGAAGTAGGTCAGCCATGCAATACTGGCAACGGATGTGAGGATGACCTTATCATGGCAATATGGCGATTCTTAAGCTGCCTGTGCAGTCCTCCCCCTAACGGTGGGGCTGGGGCGAGTGATTCTGTATCTTGTACATAGACCTCTTTGTTCTTTTCCGACGCGTCGCCCGACATGGCGAGAGAAGAAAGTGAAGGGAGAGGGGGCAAAGGGGGAAGGAATCGCGTGACATATGGAGGATGGCAAGTAAGGAGATTTATGGGGCAGGCGTGAAACGTGGCAGTGTGGAGTCCACAGAAGGGGTCAGGGTGATACTCGACACGGCAAGTGCCACCGCCGGCTATCGTGAAACAACCGTTAGCACATTGCATCAACTTGGCAATAATGTAGCTCGGGACATGGACCGAGGCAGAGATCCCCCGCCTCTCGTATTTAGTATCAGCATGGTTCAAGGCAAAGTTAGGAGACAGGAGCTCTTCACTCAGGAATTGCCCTACCATATCCTGGTCAACACCGAATGCTGTTCGTGCCCAGACGCTCGAGGGCCGCCTCGACGACCATTAAACTAACAAGGACGCCTGTTCTGGGAGGACAGACGAACGGTGCAACCTATGCGTGGTAAATTACATTCAGCACACAGGAACAACGGAACTGCCAGGCAAAATACCCTCGTACATGCTGTCAAAGGTAACTAGCAGCCGATGCCTACACAATGAACGTGCTGGCTCGTGCATTCGAATCTCGGGTGTCTTATCAGCACCGGTGTTGATATTCCGAGGTGATTGATCTCCTCTCCACATTACTCCGCGCAAATACTTTTTAGCTTGGCATGGCATCACAGGACCCGCGGAGGCGTAGGCGAAAATGTTATTAGAACACACGACGATTGCTTGATTCGATCCTCCGTTCCTGCCGGCTATGCACCGAGTACGACCACAGCGTGTAACATTCCTGAGAGACATCGCTTTCCAACTAAAGCGTTGTATTGTTTCAAACCAACGAACGACCTCCGTGGGACGTATCAGTCTTCTTCGGGTTGACCTGGCGCGTTTCTGGCGGTGCTTGCCACTTGATCCGCGTAAATTGCTTTGTTGTCTATGTGTTCTCGAGATGCATGGAAACGGGGTGGACTGCGGGTGCCCACGGGGTCGACCCGGCGACCTCTAAGAAAGCAGTACTCACATGTGGCCAGGCAGTGGGCTAGTTCGACCCACGATTCCATTTAGAAAGACCATTACAAGGACGCCGATGATGCCACCAGCCATACCATGACAATCCCAACGTAATGGGTCTGAACCTTGATTGAAAAATTTGGGATAATTTACCATTACCAGCTCCATAACGCATCTTCCTGTGTCGCGCAGTACATAGCAATACTTCTGCGCACATACTGCGCAGCTTCCTGTACGAGGAAAAATAGAATCCAATACAACAGATAAGGTACAACACTGCGGAATGTCTAGCTCGATTCATTACATGCCGTCCAACTTGGGCCCAGTGCGTCGCTATCTGAGTCCGTTCCTCCTACCTGGCGAAGGAGCTTAAATAAGAAAGGCACGCTCCCAAGACAGAGCGGGCCAGCTATCTGGTCCTGCCTCCAGGTATGTGCCCCCGACGCTGTGGACCAGACCGGATCTTCACTGTTCTACCCCGGCTATGGCTAGACGGGTAAAGGAGCGAGCGACTCGGCGCGCTGGTCACGACCGGGAGTTTGCGTGTCATATACCGTGCGCACTTCAAGTGGGCGTGTCTATCATGTCACGGTGCCAGGCGAGGTGATACTCACCAGTGCCGGGCTGGCGGTTTCTCCCGCACCTGGCAGGCAACAGTATATAGCATCCTTTCATAGCAAGTCTGCATTGTAGTTCTGCGACTGATTACGTCGGGCCAGATACTGAGTGTACGGTGCCACGAGCAAGGTGACCAGGTAATGATTCTGGTCGAAAACGGGATCAAAACAGTAGTACTGATGAATACAAGAATGAATTACGAAAATCAAGTATGGACTAGGGATAAATGACTAACGCGTTCAGCGCCCCCATGGTATTAAAGAGGTGACGAATGTCGAAAATATCCTCCAAGCAGGGAGCACGAAAGCGAAAGGATCCGGTGTCACCAGATTGATAACTGACCCGGGACGTCTGCGACGGCGACGGGGCCCCACCCTCCTGGCGTGTGGAGAGGACGGTGATGAAACTGAGGTGCGGGGTTTCTTGTGAACGAGGACGTCATCGGCATCCCTGGTTGCGCCACTCGGTTCGGCACTTGACTGACCAAGTCCCTGCGCTTCTTCCAAGTCTGCGACTCTTTTTCTCTTCAGAATGCCGCGAGGAGGTATCGCAGAGACAACGGTGTAGTTGCGTTGCGATTCCGCTAGAAATTCGGGTTCCTGAAGCTGAATAGACGACGACGACGGGCTTCGAGAAAGTTCCCTCCTACATCTCGTCCTGAAACACTTTGGATGAGAACATTGGCGAACCATCTTCACTCTCTCCCCGCATCGGACCACCCGACCAGTCAACGCGTCTATATGTCTGTGGCTCTCGCGTCCGAAAGTAACGCGCTTCAATCTGCGGCGGTTATTATTGTCTGGAATGCCATCAGTGGACCGACCACCTAGAACGGAGTCAAGTAAGAAGACGGCGGACTGCAGATCAACGCCACACTTACAACGTTCGTCGACATGGCATTCGGGTGACCCGGATCGCAGGCGTTTCTCGGGGAAAGGCCATGTCGAAGGTAGCTCAAATGCTTCATCGAATCTCCGTTTCGACCGTATATACGCAGTCGTGAGAGCAGAGGCAAGGGTGTCGTGGTCGCTAGGAGTTTCACGTTCCATGCGTCCCACCACGTCGATGAAGTTTTGTATAGAGCTGACGATATCAGCTTCCGTCTGTCCGGGGACGACTACACGATGAGGTTTGTCATCGGCTGCCTTCATCCAGTCCTCTCTGAAGTCCTGGTGGTGCACCGGAGGTTCTGATACCTCGTCCTCAGGCTCGGACTCGTAGGGTGAGATATACCCAGTCCTCTCTCCTTTTCTCCGGCGCTCCCACTTTCTTCTTCTCGACTCGTTCCTCCTCACTCGGTTCAGGTAAGCTTGGACCTTATCCGCTTCCCTTTTCCTCGCACCTCGATAGTCAAGCTTGTACTTGACCTTGCGCATTTCTAATAAAAATTCCTCTGGCTCTGCATATTCGAGATCGATTGAGTCGTCTGCCGTGATCGCGCGGCTCATCCCGAAATCGATAATGGTCACTCGGCCATCCGCACCAATCAGCATGTGACGTAATTCAGGGTCACCATGCAGAACTCCCCGTGCGTGTATCTTTTCGAATGCGGCGATGACACGTTCTTTGAGGACGTCAGGCATTGTCGGAGAAGATTCGATCCAAAATGAGTCGTGCGGAAGTTCCATGGTGAGACTGATAGCTTCGGGCACGACATGCACACCGATGATAGTAGGAACGACGTCCCCCTGTAGAGGTTTGAGATAATGCTCCGATGTGTAGAGAGCGAGCTAGCGAGACGAATGGTTAATAGGTATGGATTCCCTGGGCTTGGCTTGGCCGAGACGCACCTCGGAGTGAAAGCCGATCCAGCCCTTCTCTTTGTTGGTATTCCATCTGGTGAAGTACATGAAGTTATGCACGGTCAACGAGGGATTGTAAACACTCACTTCCTGCAAATATACTTGATCTGTTTTCCGGCGATACAACCAGTATCAATCGAGGCGGCGCACATTAAGCCCGCTAGCCGTCGTCATCAACACCAGAGACGAGAGACCATTCGAGAAGGCGTAACTCACTTCCAAGCGGCAGCAGAGATTTAGGGTTGTCTATTGGCAAACCCGTCGACCATTCCCACCGACCGCGTGGTCTGTATAACAGTTGGTCAGGCGGAGGAACTGGGCTTGTCTCGCCATCGTTAGAAATATTCTCGTCTACGAGTGGAGGAGCAAAGTGGACCATAGCCTTGCATTTGTCCCTGTGCTCTTGGGGAGGTGCCCACCGACGCCGGGTAGGCATCGGCGCCGGCGGTTTGTATACTGCCGCAAGAACCTGAAAAAACACAGAGGTGCGCTGGAAGCAGGATGGAATTGTGAATTCAGGAGGAAGAATGCTGGGCTGGCTGTTGTATGAAGGCAGACCGTCCCATGAGGGCTCGGCCCGCAGGGACTCATGTGGTTGGCCAAGGCTGCTGGGACCCGCTTCTGGCTCCGCAGAGGGAGAAGCAGAAATCGTGGCGGGCATGCTTGACTGCGCAGATAGTGTGAAGGGAATTAACTGACGACGACTGCGCGAGGTATCTTGGGGATAAATACTGTGCAATGATGGGCATGACCGTGTCCTGTTCTCGTCCTTTTGAAATGCGACCAAAGCGTGTCAAGGCGGCTCAGACATGGCTTTGACACGGCCTCCCGTCGCTTTGATTGGAGAGCGCATCTACAACGACTGCCTTTTTCGGACAATAGCCACCACACGCTTTGTACTCCCCTGCAACGTTGTCTTGTTCAACACTCAGCTCGTGTCCTGCATGCAATGCGCCAATGTACAGTACAATTGAAATACACTACATTATACATTGTTGCAAATAGTGAATAATACGATATCGTTTGGATGCGATGGCGTTCCGATAGAGAAATATGTGTCTACGTGTAGGTCCGAGGTGGCTCAATACATTTAACAAAAGGTCCATCCACCGGGCATGCTAAACTCCCGTGACTTCTTCCCTGGCAGACAGCGCTCTGCGTCTGTCATCCCACACTTGTTTCTTGCATGGCAAGACACCAAAGTCATGTCAAAGGACTGAGATGGTAAACGAGGCAGTGAGCAGAACCGAGAGGGCACGATAAGCGACTCAGCCGACAGTATCGCGAGCGAAGAAATCGGCTGTGTAACCATCCTGCAGAGGTCATCACCGTTGAATGGCATCACTGCACGAAAAACCTTCATGTGCCCGCACATCGCGTTAGGAGATCCATCGGGTAGATGAAGATCACACCCTTGGTGACCACAAACCCACTCATGTTCTCCCTGACAAAGGTCAAGCCAGCTGCCGATCAATTCGTATTCTTCTATCGACATCCCTCGGGGAGTGTCACGGCACGGAACTCCGGTTGCTGTACCGCATCGTTCCACGAGCCAGGAAGCAAGCGCAACAGAATCCGACGAAGCGAATGGCACCAAAGAAGGGCGATAAACAAGGTCGTCATCTTCAAGGCGGTCGGGTTTTTGCATCTGACTAGTCTCTGGGGCTATGGAAGGACGTTTAGCACAGAAGGAGGGTTCGGTGTGTTGAGTTTCGGGCGGCTCTTTTGAAGCCTTTTTGGCTATTCCTAGGCAGGCAGCTACTTTCTTGATCCTATTCTTAATGTTATTTCTTATGTTCAACCAGGACTTGGCAACTCGGGTCGTCGTCGGAACTTCTCTGGGCCCGACCGAAAACGTAGATGATGCCCAAGGTTCCGGCGCAACGGCGCCACTCCGTGAACAGAGCAATTCGCCAGCTGGCGGGATGGATGTAGGGGATGGCGGTGGAAGAATGCGTTCGCGGACGGATGACGTCCAAGGAACGTAAGGACTGTTTGGGTGATGGAAAGCAGGGATCCAATGGGGGCCAATGCTGGCCTCTTTCTTGCTCTTCCTTGCTAATCGCTTCCGAGATGATATAGGCGTCGGACGGATGAGAACGGCGGTGGGCACGGAGGATGCTGGGCCCTGGGACCGCGTCTGAGTAGAGGAAGTGGAAGGGGTCGTGGAAAGATCGAGAAAAGAAGGTAGTCTTAGCGGAGAGGCGGAAGGCAGAGGTGGAAGGGGGCGATAACAGTCGTCATCGAGAGCGGCCTTCATGCCTGGAGATTCGTCGAGTTTACAGGGCTGGTAACAGGGTGCGGCGAGTAGAGCAGGATCTTCGGGTCTCCCCTCTGGGGTAGTAATAGTTGGCTACGCAGCGTAAAATCAGATCTTCGAAGGCATTGCTGAAAGACTACGTACGACGCTGTTCGAATTGGTTTTATCCCCCAAGGCGACCCGAGCCACTACCCGGGGCTTACGCCTTGTTTTCTTTTCGACTTCGGAGTAAGGTTCATGGCTGATGGGGCAATTAGGTATTACTGGCGGTACTTTAGAAGGAAGGGAGATCTTCAGGATGATGTTGTCAAGACCAGCAAGACGATCCTTGGAGAAGTGGAACATTGAAAGAGTGACAAGTGTATTAGCGAACGACAGACAAGAGTGAGGGAGTCACCCGAAGGTTGCACGTTGGACGTTGGGGAGGGACAGACGGGGCGTGTTGTCGATGGCGGACAGACTGCTGGTATACATACGCCCAGCCTGACACGAACGATAACAATGGGTTCATTACGTCACTCTACTACACAAACCACTCGCTCCGCTTAGTTTGAAGACAAAGTACGCCCCAAATGGAAACTATGGCAAGCCTCAAGGCGTTGCATGCCAATTGTGATGCGACGGCAAAGCTTGTTCTACGTGTCCTTCCAATCTTCTTCCCAAACCTTGAAGTGATAGTTCAGATACACATGAGACATTCAACGCACACGAGGACACCTACGTCAAAGAATCTACGTCGATCTGCGATCTTGATGCCTCGACAGCTGGTGAGGTCAAGTTGCTCGAGTTTCGGGCATGCATCGATAATAGGAAAGAGCCCAGCACCTGTAGAACACAGGTATATCAACAGAACGCGTGCACATAAGGAAAAGTGCCGACTGGTTATCTTGGTCCCCGCCAAACTAAGTGAAACAAGCGAAGAGCAACGTGATAGGTATGGCGCTGCTTCATCATCGACACCCGTGTGATTCAAACTGAGTTCTTCCAATTGCGGTGGGTCTTCGCTTGCCTCACCCATCAATCCACACATATCCCCTGACCTCAAATTTGGCAGTCCAGAAAGGTTGAGTTGCTATCCCGTGCGTTCAGATGAAGGTAAAATTTAGGCGAGTGGGCCTATTCGTTACCTTGAGTCTCCTTCCCGCCTTCCGAACGAAGTCTGCAAGCGCTCCGTTTCCTCGAGATGTCAGCCCCAACTTCGAGTTGCCCACAAGACTGACTTTCTCTAGGTCCTTGAGCACCACAAGTCTATCTGTGAGGAGAGCCAGCACCTCGTCGGTCATACTCATTGCAGAGATGTTCCCGACGGCAACAAATGAACCTTGTCCACCACCACCCAGGGCCCCCAAAGCGAGTGTTTGTAGATGAGGTAAACCTGCGATCAAAGTTACGATATCCATGGGAGGCATGTTTATAGAGGTGAGGGTCAGTTTCTCCAATGCAGGAATGGAATTCGTCCCAAATGGTGAGCGGCGAACGTGTGTGAAAGAGACATCCAAACGCTTCAGGTTGGGACAACGAGCCAAAAAGGGCTGCACGGATACGTCGGACAGGGAAAGTTGCCTCAACTTCAGATTTCGCAGGTTTGTGAAGACAGCATGCGCCTCGGAGAGGCAATCAAGCAGCTTCGCAAATGTTGCGTCTGTCTGCGAGGGACTACCATTTGGAATACACTCCGACAATAAGGGCTCATGCTTACCCAACTAGATATTCCAGCTACTTTTAAAACTTCCAACAACGAGCAGGAATTGAGAATATCACCAAGGGATGCTGGAGTGACCCCAGTATAGTTGAGGTTAACTTTAGCTAAGAAAGGACGTGAAGCGGTAGCCTTCGCGGTCCTTACATTAACTTGCGTGCACCCGCTGGACCAGTGTCAGCCAGCCTTTGCACTTGCACGTTACACCTCACCGAAGCACGAGAATGCGCAGTTGTGGTAGGCTAGATACCAATGATGCAAAGAAGGAATCCGGATACTTGTCAAATCCAAGCAGGCAGAGCTCGTGAAGGGTGTCATTCCGTGTGACAGAGACGATAGTCTGCTTTAGTACACCCGGCAAGGCACTGGATAGTGCAACTGAAGGGCCACGAAGAAAATACTGTCCAATGAAGCCTGAGAGAAGTGGTACGTCAGAATGACAACGGGCGTACCGACGTGATGAAACCATGGGAGAGGAGGTTCGGGCAGGATCGTTGCAGCATTATGAATAGTTTTGGCACCACAACGTCTGGCAGACGCTTTAACCACACTCTAACATACCGCCAAAGCCTTTCATCGGACGATAGAGTTCGGATGTTTTCCACAAAACGACGAGCGGCCAACGTTGTCAACGTTGGAATAGGTCCACGGGAGGCAAGAGTACGAACGGACAGTGCAGATGCAGACGGTATCTGCCTCGGCTCTCCAGTCAGGAGGTCATCCTCGGTTGCTGCTCCGAAAGTCTCTCGGCGCCCTTTGGGAAGGGCCGTGTGCGAGCGTGATCTAGTATGCATTGGTGGTTCTTGTAGCCTGTGACAGTTATTGCTAGCACTATCCAAAGCCTGAAGTAGCGATCAGGAGTCAATCAAAGTAATTCCGTGTTTAGCTCCGTCGGCATTCTACTCTACAACATTTCACAAAGCCTGTCTATCTAATAGGGGTTCAGATCCAGCCCCACAGCCAGATGCTTGCGACCACAGCGCCGAATAACCCTACACTCACCCTCCATATGGTTCTCTCGACCTTCTTGACCATCGGCACTTGTGGATATCCGAGAATCGAGTGGACAAAAATTAGAACCAACAAAATGAGCCGCAGGAGATTAAAAGGAGGAAAGAAGACATATCCAGTATGGCGGATGACGGTACAGTAGAATCGTTTCCGGGCCAACCTACCCACTGCAGGTGTATATCGATCCCAAGACTCGCCCGAGGTGACGAATGTCATCTCTGCCACGGAGATGCTCGTAAATATTGCAAAAAGAAGCAGGACAATAACAAGAAGGAGAAGGAGGGAAAAGGAGGTCCGTGAGTCCATGGGGGCTGGTTTTAAATTAGAGAGCTGGGGTGTGATGTCGGCAAGGGAAACTGACACGAGGAAAGAAGCGAGGAGAAGGGCAGGCAAAAGGAATAAGGTGACAGGTAATACGATTCGGAGAGTGACTTGTACCAGCAACGTGGAAAGTGGCACAAGGGCATTCGGATACAGAAGATATACGATACTGGGTGGATAAGGGAGGTGAAGGGAGACAACGTGGATCATGAGGGCCACATGTAGGAAAACGAATGGTAAACTTCCAGGAAGAGGTGCTGAGGGCAGCGTGAGGAGAAAGCCGAGGAGGGCCAGGATATACGATAACGAATACACCGTCCAAGGAGCAAAGAGGGAAGAAGCGGCAAGCACCAAGATGAAAGTTTCGCGTGTACCGTACCAGCGGTAGCTGAAAGACGTAATGAATGACGGGGGGTACAGCAAGTAATGAGCTAGGGTGCCAACAAAGATGAGGTGGCCTAAGAGATGGAGGAAATGCATTGTCCTTTTACTCTTGTGAGACGGTCATGCGATGCGAGTGTGAATAGCCTCACCTGGGTGAGGTCAGAGCGTCGAAACGTTGCCATATCTGATGCCTCGAGTCATCATTGCAACGCAGACCAATTCTCCAGGTAGTCATCATAGTGGCTTGAATGACGGGTTGAGTCAAGAACGCTCGTGGTACATGTTCGGCGAAAAAGGAGTCCACCACTTGGAACGTGTAGTGCTCAGAACACAAGCGCTGTTACCTGAGAGTATAGTCTAACTCACCTCTCAGACATTGCACAGATCCGGGGTGCAAGGGGAACTTAGACCACAAGACAGACTGGACCTCTTGTAGCGATGGATTCGTATCTAGGTACCCCGACCACAGGTCAAGCAGGCGGTTCTCAGTGACGTTTGCCAACGATGCAACGTCCTTGGCCGAAGTCCAAACAGACGTCAGATTCGTGGATCTAGCTGTCGAGGCAAAGTAAGATTGGTACAAGTGTATATACACAAGCGTCAGAAAGGCCGTCCGTTCGTCGGGATGAACATCGAACTCAGGGATATCGCGGTTGGCAGCGATGGCGTCCTTCAAGCGAGCGACGGCGGGAAATATAGCTGGTCGTCGACCCTGCACCGAACGTTGCGGTAGCAGCGGGCACCTTTCATCCTGAGGTAGTGCATTCATGCCGACTCGAGGAGTTGTTGATGCCCTGTTGAGTCCATCCACGTGACATGTCCAGCGACTTCTTCCTCCTGACGCTCAGTGGAAGACCAGCACGACATGAGCACTCAGACGGTACCACTGCTACAGACCATCGAACCGGACGATCCCTCTGCAGAGAACGCGCACAAGCCAAATGCGGCCTCTCAGCAGAAGCAGAATCTCGCTGCCAGTTCAACGATGGCGTCGAACCATAACGACGCAGAATCAGGTCCAAAGCCTCTTACATCTATTTTGGCTTCTTGGTTACTGACGCGCTCTTTCTAGCCCTTCCTGGAATTCTAAGACAAGCTGAGAACTATCCATGGACCGTTGTAGCCCTCACCTTCCTGATACGCGCTACAGTCTGCGCACCCGGTGGTGCTGCTTTGTCTGTACTTCTTCCGAGTATCAGCCATATCGGTCTACATCCTCTGTGGCCTCTTCACTAACAACTATGTACTCTCCGTAGGTGATGTTCGGATGCTGTCAACTTATTGGACGTGACTTATACGCACACAGACCGTCGTAGTCGTCGTACTCCTCGCTATGGATTTTTGGAACTGTAGGGTGGGTATAAACGTCATCGCACCGTTCTTCTTACCGATGACTCCTTAAGAATGTCGCCGGCCGTAGACTGGTCGGGCTGCGGTTCTGGAATCAGGTATGTTCTGGACATTCACGTTCCAGGCTCCTCATATAGTCTCAAATGAAACCCAAGATTGATGAAGACGGCGAGAGCTACTGGGTCTTCGAAAGTAGAGATGTGGGTTCTCTCCCTTTCTTTCTCGCGGCATTCTCGGAGTATTCACCGCTTGTTGGCATTCCATTCCTCCACACTACCCAGCCATCTCGTCCTGCAAACCCCGTTGACTCAAGGCAGGTGTTGCATTGATCACAAATTGCACGTTTCGATCCGAAACCTGACGCTCGTTTCCCATATAGGATGTTTTGGGTGGGTGATTAATGTGCTAGAATATACGCCCCATTGAATTGTCACCTCCATGCGTTCGCAACGTGCTTCAGATTGCCATTTACGCCTTCCCTCTGTGCTGGTTGCTGTTATTCGTGGTATCTATCGTGAGATTCAATCTTTCGTAAGTTTCCGGCACATGATCAGTGTACCGCTATTATTTACATTTCTATATTTCTATAGTTTCATACCGATTGTGGTACTTGCGCTGGTGTTTAATATCACGAACGCAGTGGGCTTTACCTATGCGTAAGTGAAGTGACGGCTGTCAGGGTTTTGTGCTCACCATTTACAGTGATAGGGATGCCAAACAGCGGTGGGCGAGTGGCGTTGCTGGGTCAGGCTGGAACTCGGGCATTGGGGGTATTGGTGGGCAGATCATGACTGGTGTCGTTAAGAACAGCATCGGCAAAATTTTCGGATAGACGGCTACATACATGCCAGCTTTCGTCCCCGAAGAGGAGCATTTCATTACTCAGAATCGGAAGCGGCTACTCCAGCGTACCTCATGCTGTCCTCGGTCTCTGAGAGTCATGCGAACAGGCCGACGTGACATAGGTAGCAATAGCGAAGTGCAGGAACTAATTTACAAACGTGCAAATGTGCAACGAGACAACAAAATCGCAAGTGAATGCCTACTCTTGGACAATTGCAGAAAAGCACGAAAACAAGTGGTCGTCCACCTTACTGTATTGTTCGCGCCTATTCCAAGCCTACCCAGCCTCTGGCATCGACGCGTGAGTGTGCCGTGGTGGGAACCGCGGACGAGCCAACTCCTATGAACGATATCGTACGACCTTTGGAGGAGCCCATTGCCACACGCGGCGTGGTCTGTGACGGGAAAGGGTATGCGTTGGGTTGCACACTAGACGTAATAGTCATGGTGGCTGGTGTACGCGTCGCCGTAGTAACGGTGGGCGATGGAGGAAACACGAAAAGCGTTTGGGTCGCAGATATCAAGGTTCGAGGGGTTGTTTTAGAAGGGAAGGATACCTGATTAGAGGCATCCGGAAGCTTGAGCGAAGGTGGTACATGTTTTCGAGAGTTTCGTTTTCGGTGAAGCCGGGGGGGCGGATCACAGACGGGCACAGCGACTGGAGTAACCGGGGAGGGAGGAACCGGGGGTAATACTCCAAGTGTTGGTGGCCGGCGCTTTACCCTGCTTGGGGTAGTTTTGGCCGACGCTCGGACTACGGATGGTCGCGTAACATGGAGCGTGAGCTTCGTGGGGGATGCCGACGGGGCGGACAATAGATGTCTACGGACAGGAAGTGGGCGAGCTGGGAAATTGTTGAATGTCAGAGGAAGTCGAGAATCGGGCTCGCTCGGAGAACCAGGAGATTCACTCGACAAAGATGGACTCCGCCTTGGTTCCATTGCGTCATCAAAGCCACCGCCAACGCCCAACAGTTCCGCCTCCTCATCAGCTTCCACCAAGTTCTCGCTGAGTACGCTCCCACAATTAGTGTGTATACTCGCGACAGACCCGGCTCGCTTTCGCTGGCTCAAACCTTTTGTGGTAGAACTCGGGACAAATCCGGAGCACGTCGAAGATGCTGATGGTCTACGCGCCACGATACGCGCTTCCATTGCCAGATCGAGATCCTTGGCCTCCTGTTGGATGGCATCGTTATCCCGATCTTCATAGCCTTCGATAGCAAAAGCGTCGCGGCGACGTCCCCACTCCTTCTCCTCGTCGGATATCGACGAGGACTTCTCTGATCGGGTAGGGGAAGCACTCCCACCTTGTAGAACTTTCTCATAATCAAGCAGCTGGTAAATGAGGCTGTGGAGCGAGGATTAATTAAAGACAGGTTGCAGAGGCACGCACACTTACGACATGTTGGGTCCCACATGCTTACTCTTCTCCTTCACAAAGGAGTAAGCCGCTTGCATACCCCTAAGCTCCCATACTTCTTGAGGAACAGAAGGGGAGCGTGTTGCAGCAGCACGCATGACGATAGCGATCATCAGAGTGGCCGAGCGTGAGACTCCACACTGACAGCTATAAGTGGACATGAGAGATGGGTGGGTGGGGAGAGTAGTTTACCTACTGTATGAGAACGCCCTCATTGCGGGCAACAGCGGCGTCTACGAAAGCCATGGCAGTGGGAAAACCATCGCTGACGAGATTTCGTTCGCCATGAGACCACTGTAATTTGAGATAATGAATTCCCGGACGACCTGTGGGTAAGTGAGGGGGATAGTAGGTTGATTCTGGTTCCCTTGCTCTGGCGCTGAGGTTAGGGGCTGAGGCGAACTGGCGAAGAGGTTGAGGGTGGGATGTGTCGAAAGGAGAATTGACTTCCTTGGCGACGTTGAGGATAGCTTTGATACGGCGTTGGATGAGGGCTGGCCAATCGCGAGCGTTGTCTTCGGAGCCGAGCCATATGCCAGGAAGGACCTGAATTGGACCATCGAGATAGGGCACAGTCGGAGAACCGTCCTCGTCCTTTCTATGAAGGGCAGGGGCGACGGTAGTATTAGGGAGAGAAAGGATGGAAGGACGGCGTGCACCAGAAGTGGGAAAAGGGTGGAGGTCGAGGGCGCTTTGGGGAGGTGAAAAGGAAGAGAGGAGTGAATTGGTGGATGAATCTGCTGAAGGCAGGTTTATAGATAGTTTTTTCATGTTTCTAGAAGAGCGAGGTTTCTGGTGGGGACTCTTGGGGTGTTCAGAGGAGGGGGAGGACAGGGTTGATTGGGAAGAGGTGTCGTCTGTCGAAAGCACTATAAGGGGGTTATGCTGAGGAGTGTTAATGCGGAGGGCTGTGGGGGGACATCTTTTGCGTGGCATCGGGACCTGGGCCTCATCCTGGCTTGTCGATGGCATGATAAGGAAGATATATGAACACCACGACCAGCGTGAATTCCAATCGATAGAACAGACGGACAGCCAATCCTGGCTCTTTACACAGTCGAACGAAAAATATGACAGCGAAATACCGAACCAAAAAAAAATAAGGGAAAGAAAGAAAAAAGAAAAAGAAAAATGAGGATTGCCCTCGACAGAAGAGGTTGTTGGGTTGGACGAACGGCGGTGGTTCGAAACACGCTTATTTGTTGTCGGGGCACCCCCTGCGACGACGACGGGGCGTATTTGTACGTATTTGTGTTACGCCATGGCGACCAACGCAGGCGATGCGCTGGCTGTTGGATTGTGGTGCCTCGTTGAAGTCCAACGGTCTGACACGTTGTCGATCTCGACGAGCTGAGCGGAAATGGGCTAGGACCACAGTGTCCATGAGGATGGCCACGCCGGACATTGGGTTCTTTGTAAATTTCAAACCCGTTCGATAAGTAAGAGTATACAGTATAACACGGACACCCGGCGCTTGTTTCATAATGAACGCTTAAAGCGCGCCTCGACATGAACGACCACGTACTCGTCCTCGGCTCGTTTCTCCTCACCTTTACGACCCTCTTCGTGGGCTCGCGCTTTCTTAACGCTAAGCTCGAGGAAGCCGGCTACGACTTCTCCAGGCTGATTCTCATAGGTCTCGAACCAAAAGGTGATACCACTCCGGCACTAAGCAAAAACGACATGCCGTTCTCTTCCACCACAATTGGATATACCCACTTCGTGGCTTTGGCACTCGCCCTTGCTAGCAGCGCTTTCATCTACCTCAAATTCGCGTCGCCGAGTGCGTTCCTCTCCATTTCACCCCTCTTCATTGACGCCGACCCGCTTGTTCTATAGAACGAAAGCCAGTTCTCGACCCCAAGGTCTGGCAAGAGTTCACTTTGAAGGAGAAAATCGTCGTGTCGCCAAATACCGCCATGTAACTATCATATCTCCGCACCTCTTCTGCGCGTAATGACTGACACCGACACTTAGTTACCGCTTCGCCCTCCATCACCCCGATGACGTCCTGGGTTTACCTATTGGGCAACACATATCTATTTCCGCGGAAATTAATGGCAAGGAGATCGTGCGCAGCTATACTCCCACTAGCAGCGACGACGACCTAGGCCATTTTGACCTTCTGATCAAGGCAAGTTGGACTTGCCTTCTTATTCCTTGCCAATGTCGAACGTGATACCCAGAGTTACGAGAAGGGCAACATCTCCCGCTACGTATCCCTCCTTAAAATCGGTGACAAGGTACGGGTCCGTGGTCCTAAGGGCTTTTTCAAGTACAGCCCGACCCTGGCGCGCGAAATTGGCATGATTGCCGGCGGTACTGGCATCACCCCCATGCTGCAAATCATCCGCGCCGCGCTGAAGAACCCCGCAGACAGGACTCGCTTGAGTCTTATCTATGCCAACGTCAATGTCGAGGATATTCTTCTCAAGAAAGAACTCGATGATCTCGTTGCCGCGTATCCCGATCGGTTCTCGGTCTACTACGTCCTCAACAATCCACCGGAAGGGTGGACTGGCGGCGTTGGCTTCGTCACGAAGGCACAGATCGAACAATACTTGCCTGGCACCGCTAACGACATCAAGCTTCTCATGTGTGGTAGGTTCATCCTTGATACATAGATGGCGCCTGCCGATAAAACCCCATCCAGGTCCGCCACCAATGATGACAGCGATGAAGTATGTGTCATGTAGTTCGAAGCATATTGCATTATTCATTCCACACAGGAAACACCTTGCTGAATTGAATTACCCTGCACCCCGCACTGTTAGCAAGCTCGAAGATCAGGTTCTCCAATCACTTTTGTTGCAACGTACTTGCACTGACGGACATTCGTTCAGGTCTTCCTGTTTTGATATGTCGGACGACTGATTGTTGGATTGGAACTGGGATGAAATAGACGCCATGTGCGGATGACCAATAGAAATTTATTTGCTTGGACCCGCTCTTGTTACTACAAACGTGGTTCGGAGTTCTTGCCAATGGAGACCACGTTAGAAGGCAAGGTAAACGGATAGTATCGCTGGTGTCAGGATCGTGCCATCAACCAGGAACTGTTTTGGCTCGATTTCATATTTGAGTCGCACCTCTCTCCCGAGAGAGATCCCAGCAGGCTGGTGAAGCTCCGCTCCGCGTACATCAAAGTACGTCTTGTCCTGTTGGAACGTATCAACCCTAGCACGAGGCAACTGCTAAGATGTTTGAATGTCCATATACTTCCTGCCATAAGGTCGTGCGGCATCGTTCTCATAACGGATCGGGAGCATGCCTTCCGATCAAAGATCCGTCTGCATTCGTAAGATGCCGCCTGCCTCTCATCAGGCTACCGTAGTGGCAACGAACTGAGTAACGTATCGTGCGTCAAGACGTGCGTTCGTTCACTACCGCCGTTGTCGGCACTGGCGGACGCAGTGAATCTCACGACGCAGAAGCGGAGCACGTCCGCCCATGGTGCTGCATCCAATGTTCCCCATGTAATTTTTCATCACTTCGTGCCTGATATACGTCAGGCGCGAGCCCCTTGTTTCCAACAGCCCCGAAGAACGTGCAGGATTCCATACTTTTAAGGCCAATCCAGACCACAATGTATTGCCCAGGCAAGTTAATCAACTGGCTAGAATAATGAGGGATGGGACAGAAGCTTTAATTACATCAGTGAATTTAGAAATGAGAATGAATAACTAGGCGCACATCACATATTATAATACAGTATGATAATTTCATGCCTCATTGATCAGGCCATTGGAGAGGTCAGCTGAACGCTTGAGTCCTCCAGCATCTCAATCCGACACTCATTTAATCTGGCGGATGATGAGAAGCCACCGTGAGATGACAAGAAAACATTGCCTACATTTTTCCTATTTCGTTTGCGGCTAGCATACCGATCAGGAATTCCTCTTCAGTGGGTTCCCTGCGGGATGTCCGCGCCAGCTGGATTGCGGAGTCATAGTAATGAAGGGATGTAAGTCCATCCCTGTCCTTTGGTAGTAAAGGAAGGATGAATCGAAAATGGTGCAGCATGCGAGCATGAGGTTTCAGTCGTGGATGACTGGGAATAACCAAATGCGCCTTGGCATCTTCGTGGTGGAGAGTGAGACTTCGCCCGATCCTCACGTAACGACAGTTCAGGAGACACACCAATGTCAGCGATGGTATCCAGTAATGCACGCCGGAAGCGGATTCCACAATACTCTGTACCTGAACCTCACCATTCACGGACTGATGACCAGTAGATGATATGGTTGTTTACCTGGTCTACCCCAACCGGGGTGAATGATGTGTCGAGGTTGACACTCATACGACACCAGGCAAGCCCGGGAAAATTCCTGGGAGATGTATTCGTGGACTTGCTAGGCACAGGAATAAGTGCGACGGCATCCATTGTCGCGACAAACTTGCCTTAGGAGCCTGGGTCCGGTTAACCGTCGTGTAGACCTTTGATATCCGCTGCAGTCTTTTCCGGACTGCGACTCGACGCCTTATACACAATGTTATAGAGACCAAGAACTGGATAGTGAAGAGCCCATGCGACATTCAGTCTAGTTCAGTCTAGTCTTAAGGCGAGAAGGTGAACGATGCTAACCACTAAGACATAAGTTGCGGCTACGCAGACTGCGTTCCAGTTATTCCTCCAGGACCTAGTCGGTGCGGTCCTGACCGCCTGTAGGAGTAATGAAACGAGGGAACCGGCGAAGAAACACCCCGTGATGAGTGCTAAGACGACATAGCTCGCCTCTGAAATCCAGGACAGCACACGGGGTGACAGCGTCCGCATCAAACGACACGACTGAATCTTAGGTAACGAACTTGCTATGCTAAGCAAAGGGGTTCTAATGATGATTTCGAACATGACAATTTCACGTTCCTAGGGTACAATGCTTCCCTACCAAAACCTGGTTTCCTGTGCCTCCCAGAGCACTCCAATCCCTCGCTAGAGAGGTCTCTCTGCGCGAGCCGCACATCGCTACTATGCTCTCGTTGATGAGTTGAGGCACGTGTGCATCCCCTTGTTTGACCCACGGTACTAGTCGTAGGAATCTGGAAAAGACGACTGTTTTCTTCACCCCTCCATCTCCCTTACGCCTCCCTCCCTTCCCCTACTTCGTTGGAGGGTTTGTGAACAAGGGTCAACCGCGTGGCACTTCGATATTCACGAAGAGCTACTTGGTATCCTAAATTCAAGCGCGACTTCGCCACCGGGCCATGCGATTCTCGCTGTTCCGCATTGAAGAGGACACGTTCCAACGACCCGCCGGACTCGCACGTTGCCGAGTGCTTTAGTGTCTTGCACAACGCCTTGGTCTTCGGGCTAGTTCTTATATAGCTTACTGCGCGATCGTCAGCAAATATTGCAGCCTCCACCGGCGATGCGCTCACTAGTATGTTCGTTAACATGATTCACCAGAAATAAAAGGGCGTCACATATCGTCGGACCGACCGCGAGAGCCAGGAGTTCATCCTCTTCGTAGAAATGCGATTTGACCAGTAACAAGGTATCGGATAGGTATTCCCATGCACCAAGGTACCAAGATGACTCAAGTAACGGGGTAGACATGATGTAGACGGAGACAGCCGCTGAGCTAGGTCAGTGTTTCATAGCGACTACTCTTCCATCATCGATGCTTACAGGCAACGACCAGATCCCTTGTCTCGGAACCTATGTGTCTCATCATCTCCACGTCTAGGACCTGAGACGATTCGTTGTTGTTGTAGCCTGGACAGCATTGACGGATAATTGTTGCAAAGATCAAAAATGTTTCATGTAGGAGCGACTTCTCCCTCGATATGCTGTGTAGATTCCTACCAACACTCTCGGCAATGCTAACGACAGATTGGTCTTCGAGGTCGTCGATACCTTTTGAGACAATGATCGAAAGCAGCTGCATGAGCTGTTGTACCTGAAGCAGCCGGTCTTGCTCAACGGGTATCTGGGCCAGAGATCTACAACAATTCATATTGCCAAACAATTGGTAAGCTCCACTCACACACCCGCCGCCGCAACAGCTAATGAACAGTAAGCACAGGTGTCGACCCTAGGTGACAAGGCGGACCTTCATCGATGATGGTCTGGATAGGGATGCTCGAGTCGCCGCGGGCGAGTTTCCATCCCTCGCAAACAGAGGAATCACGCATAAGGGACAGGTTCTGGATAACAAGATTGTTGACTTTAGGGCATCACGTTAGCTGTGTTGCTTTGAAGCTGCTATACTACTAACCTACGGTGCTTTGTTCCATTCGACACAGTTGTAAAGCGAGGACCAATAGGGCCTTGCAGTAACCAGTGGAATAGCGCGAACCACACCCTCCAGCGACAAGGGACCGTCTCACAAGGAGACATGAATTGTGAAGAACATCCATTATAAATGGCAGTGAACCCGTAGGAGGCGAGTCTGTAGAAAGCACGGCGGTGCACCTCGTGAGTAGTTCCTATACCAAGAATAGTTAGCATCCCTCGAAGCGCACGAACACTTGGACCCTCGCCCCCAAAAACGTCATCACAACGTGTTGGTATCGACTGTGGAACCCGCTATCCTGGTTGGACAGAACTGTCCCAAATACGCTTGACTCACCCCCATGAAGGCGTAAATAAGTCGTTGCCTTGCACGCGCAGTCAGGGATTTGCATGAAAAGGAAACAAGAAAAAGTACAAGTTGAATGAAGATGTCAGCACGGAGACTTTGACTCTCCACCCAAACACCTAAGCACCATAGAGGAACCACGCTCAAATGGACGAGTAAGCTCGAGGCTACATTCAACTCTTCCAGGGGACAAAAGATTATAGGAGGTGTGAAGTCATCCCTGTCCATGATGAAGTTCAGCGAGCGGATAATTGCGCTGTTGGTCCGGGGTCGGAAAGGTGGCACAGCATGCGCCTCCGCATCTATCTGCAAGGACATGCTCGTAACCTGCATGGAAATTAGAGGCAAGCGCTCGTCACCTAGAAAGGTGGTTGCAATAGACTCACAGCGAGTAAAGTAAGAACCATGGCATGTACAAGGCGGTCTTGCTCAACCAGTAGCTGATAACCCTGACCAGCGGTGGCGACCGGTTCAAGCGTTTGGCGATCGATAGAGAGGATATGTTCCGTCAACGCAGTGGGCAGTGATCTCGGGCTTCACTTGTAGGTTCAGTTTCGGCCCAACGAGATTTTTTACTTCCGCCACTCACGAGAATTCGCGACCAACACCCGACCCAGATATGCGAGGATAGAGTACGTACGACCCGAACAATACCTGCACCACCAACCGCTTTGCAGCGGGTGACGCACGATCAGACGTAAGTAGAGAGGGCACCATGTCCCAGTTATCTTTCTGTTATGTCAGAAGAGACTATATGCGCGAAACGGTCGAAATACCAGGCAGTTGCAGAGCAGCTTTTAGTCTGTCTTCCTGTTGGCGAGCCGCGAGTACGTTTGTGAAGGATTCGTCCGATGGGGGCGTTTGAAAGTCCGTTGCAACTAGTGCAGAAAGGTCGCCCAACTTTGCCAGGATAATATCGACCCAGCAGATTGTGGTCGGAACTGCGAACCCCGGCCTAAGGTCTTTGGCAGCTATGGCACGAAAGAACCGACGGTACCGAAAGAGAAGCTTGAGGAAAGTGGGGGACACTGCATACTTCAGCAGGAGGCAACAAATGAGACTGTGACACCCACACGAGCACGATACATCCGCCAGGGTCCTGGTCCGGTCCTGGTCAGAAAGAGTTGACCGCGGTAACAGGAGCATATCTATGAAGTGCAACATAACAGCGACGCATTCTTGAACGACCTCATGCAAGGAAATATCCTAAAAGCCGTTGAAGGACCCTGCTAGAAGTAGTTACGCTAAAAACGCGCCTCTCGTAGCACATGAAAATCGAGTGTTGTCAGTGTGTTCATTGCCCAATTTACAGACTTAAGAGCGACTTTGGCCTGATGGGGTCTCGAACCACATGCCTGAGCAAAGGTAGAAAGGCTGAGGGTGTCAGCGAGGGAGGGCTCTGGCTCGGATTCTGTTTCGCTGTCAGACATGATGGGTCTCTACAGAGCTGGCTTGAGCTTATATGCCCTTCATTTTGGCGCATATATTCACCACATCACAAGCCCCGGATTGATTTCAACAAAGTAGCAATGCCCGTCTTACACTCCAGTCGTTCCTCGCTGTCTGAAAGTATAGACTGGAACACCTGGTTCGACTCCTCCGTCTGTGTAAGACAGCAGGAGAAAAAAAAAATCAGATACGTATAAGTACTCGTCAACCACATACGCACCCCCCCGTCGCAGTATTCGATAGCCCGCCACGGCTCCTCCTCCACTGCCCGCATCGCCAGTAACATCTCACGTCGGATGGCAGACATTCCACCTTGTATATTGTTGTTTCTGTCCTCGACTGATTTGCGGGCCGACATCTGCACTTCCTTTCCTTCGGCAGACTTCTTTTCTTTCTTCGGGGCAACCACTACGGGCACGGGTTCATCTGGATCCGGAGGGTAATCATCCGAATCCGAATCCGTGCCAGCTCCTCCTTTCGAACGCCCACTCTTACGTGACGTGAGGTCCAAGTACGTTAACGTTGGGCGAAATTGGTGGGTTTCGCTAACAGGAACAAGGTGCAAACGATCTAAAAAACGGAATGGGCAAAAAAAGAAAGACGGTTCGCCCACATGGTCCTACCATCATGAATGACCCCTAGCATGTACACCCCTTGCTGAGGTATCTGTTCACTTTGCAGTCGGACATCGCTCAGTCGCGGTTCCTCTCCATCCCTCTGTTTAGTGCTACTGCCATCTTGGTTCTTCTCTCTGTCATCCTCAAGACGTGCAACTCCGAACTGTTTGCTCCTATCTTGATTCCAGATCTCTGGTCGCGTGTCTGCCGGAACGTGGATCTCCAGTTTGCGGGCCACAGCCTTGATACGTGCACGGATTCGTTTCCCGCTAGCGGCTGCCTCTGGCGGTCTTTGCAACGGACGAGAAAGTAGCGGAAACTGATGAACGTGGATATCCGGGCTCAAAATGTCTGAGTAGTGAATGGGGAAGACGCTGACAATCTCGTCTTCCATGGTGAAGCCGTCTTGGTGTAAAATCAAGAATATCACAGTAGTCGTGTGAATTTTATTCTTAACAAATTCTCTCACCCATGACGGTCCTACGCGGTATACCAAGTCAGCTTTAACAACCACACGCGTTAGATTGCATTCCGACGTGAGTTGTGATCCGATGCTTTTGATCTCTGCAAAGGTTCACGATTGGGAATAAGTACGCTGTCTATTATCGCCTGGGAGAGTCCTGGATTTCTTGATTAACATTCGCCCGTTCCCGCTCTCTTTACTTTCCGATCTAAAAACTACTTCGACAGAATGACTGGCAGCCGCTCTTTCCCCAACATCATCATCACAGGAACACCGGGTACGGGTAAATCAACGCATGCACAGTTGCTTGTGCAGGAATCACCGATCCCCTTGAAACACGTCAACGTCGGGGAAATGGTGAAGGACCAGGGATTACATGAAGGCTTTGACGAAGAGTGGCAATCGTATACGGTGGATGATGACAAAGTAAGTCTAGCGCATGGTGTATTTGACATTTCTCTGGACACATTTCGGCAGCTACTCGACGAGCTAGAACCACTTGCCGATCGGGGCGGATTAATTCTCGACTGGCATACTTGCGACATATTCCCAGAACGGTGGATCGATCTCGTTATCGTGCTCCGTTGCAACCACACTCTGTTGTGGGAGAGACTGGAAAAGCGGCACGTCCGATATATGTCCTTGCCGAGCAGACTGTCTGATATTTGCCAGAAATTATCCGTTGAAAAAAATCCAAGAAAATAACGAAGCAGAGATTATGGGTGTCGTGTCCGAAGAGGCCAGAGAATCCTATCAGTCACAAGTTGTCGTGGAACTCACGAGTGAGTCTATGGAGGATCTCCAAGAGAACGTCTCGCGGATGGTGGAATGGATTAGGAATTGGCTGGACAACAATGCTGTTGCACAAGGCGACCAACCCGACAGGATCTGAAGCTAGGTCGGGCCAAGTTGCTTTTGTGGATGCAAGAGGCTTTCCATCCGCTCGGACCAAACGCGACTGTTTGACCCTCTACAGCCCTTATATTCCCAATAGTTACCGTACCGTTGTCCCTAGTCTTGTAGGGGTGCTGGGGCCAGAATAAAACGAAAAACGTCGCACGTTGCGTTATTAGGCTTGCGAGTACTCTCGTGCTGGTCGCCAGTATGTCGATTTGTGGGATGCTAAGGTGAGGCGGAATAGGGGTGGCTGACGCAAATACTTCGCTGTTTGTATGTATAAGTGACAGTGAACTCGATGTTTTGACGCACACCGCCAAGTAACTTGCATACCGATCAGTGGGCTTGTCTGCAGCATTAATGACGGCCGAGCTCCTCGAGACACATAACAGCTCGCGGCCAGGAAAGGTACCTCTTTACGAGGCCAGCACTCAATTCAAGAGTTGGAGGTATTCCCCAGAGCGACTCCGACACATCCGACGGACACTTAATGCTGGTGCAGTCGCAGCGATCCGTAAAACCTTGGAGACTGACGAGGTGCGTGATCATCAAAGAGTGTCGAAGAAAGCACCTGTCCACTAAGCCATCCTAGCCAGGATCCTCAACTTCTGTCTCATTTTTGCAGCCCGATGACGAATTGCTGCTCGTAAAGCTCTACATAACCAAGATTCCTCAGCTATGTGGCCACTTCCGATTCCCTGAAGAGGTGGAAGCGACTGCGATAAGTTACTTGAAACGGTTCTATCTCAAGAACACAGTCATGGACTGGCATCCGAAGAATGTCATGTAGGTGTGCATCGTCGGTCTCTTGGTCGTTCTAACGATGTAGTTGTACGAACAGGCTTACCGCACTCTTCTTAGCTACGAAAACGACGAACAACCCCATATCCTTGGACTCTTATACCTCCAATATCCCGAAAACTTCCCAATCTGACGTTCTTGACCTGGAATTTCTGGTTGCACAGAGCCTGAACTTCGAGTTTGCGGTGTGGCACGCTCACCGAGCACTCTGGGGTCTATGGCTTGATCTTCAGGTACTGTTCCATCGTTTTCAAGCTGAGTTCGCTAACTCACGCTTCGCAGAGCCTTCCTGATCTCACCGAGAGCCTCCGGCCATTAGAGTTGTATGAGGCTGCACTTAAGCATGTCCGCACTTCGCGTTTCACGGATGCGGAGCTTATCTATGCCCCGTCCCAAATAGCTTTTGCTGCTCTTTCGCTCGTCTCTCCGTTTTTGTGTCAAAAGTGGCTGGATTCGAAAGCCCCTGCAGATCCCACCGCCGCTGAATCGTACCTGCAGGTTTTAGAGCAGACTAACAGTGCAATTGGGAATATGATAATGCAGCAAGGACAACCGCCCGACGTGGAAGCTGCTCGCGAAGTTGATCGTCGCCTTAAGTTATGCAAGAATCCTGAAAAGGTGGTTGGAAGTAAGGCGTACCTTACCCGGCGAGCAGAGGAAGAGCGTCGAGCAGAGGAGAAACGAAGTAAAAAGGCGCAGGATATGCGTAAAAGCTCTGAGGGAGAAGATCCCTTCGGAAGCCAACTTGTCGGACAACAAGAGTCCCCAAGTGTGGATGACGACGACGACGATTGAAATTGGCTCATATTTTTGCTCAAACCATGTGTCTACTCTATAAACATGTCGTCCGTAAGATCAGAAGTATAAACTCTCAAACGACACCAAGGCTCGGTGAGAAGTGTATGCTGGGAACGTCATTGTTGGCTGCACATTGACCTCACAGACCATGGCACGAAGCAGGTCGGTGAGGCTTCGATAGAGCCGAAACATGGATATGAATTGGGATTGGCGATCACACCATCAGAGATATTCATAGATGGGTCTGTCTTTTCTAAAATGCTCGTGGTACAAGGATAATCAGAAGCCTGCGTGGGTGAACATCTGTTTGGTCTGCAAAAAAAAAAGGGACGTACAGCAATCACAGTCAAAGGGACATAGCGGTGTGTCTTAGGAAGTATAATTAGACGACTTGCAGAAAAGTGAAGAGGCGCACCTCCACCCTCATTACCGATGCCAAGTTCGTCTTCCTTGTAGATACTATACCCTTCTTCGGTTTTTCGACCTGAGGACGGTGGGTTATCGTTGTCAGTGAGTAAAACAAGCTACCCACGAGTGCCGGTCCCTCTTGAGTCCGTGAAACGGTCGTCGTCATCTCGGGTGGAACTTTTCTTGTGGACGGCAGGCTGCCCGTCAGTTCTTTGGCGTTTTGGGGGGTGATGTCGAGAAGATGGGTCGACGACGGTCTCAGGATGAAGACTAGAGCGTTTACTCGAGGATCGCTTTGTTCTCTTCTTTGTCTTTGGAGGTGGTGGGGAGCCCTTTGTCTTTGGTTTGGATGCAAAAATTTCGTCTATTTCTGAGGCAGGCATGGTAGTGGTAGTGGTAGTGATGGGTGTGTCTGTGTGACTGGCAGCGTCACACTTGGTCAAGGTCATCAGGTTGTCCCCCCTCCCGTGTGTCCTCCAAGCCTCGACGAGCCGAGTGCCATGCTGTAAGTGCGCCGTCTTCGTCTGTGCGCCTGTCTGAATGAACGATTCGTATCAAAGACCTCAGTCTGCCCACCAGCTGCGGCCTCACAATCCACAGAACCCGCATCCACCCACAGCCACCCCATTCCTGCCTCAGAACCCCTCTTTCGATTCAGCATCCCTATTCAATCTTGACTTGGATGTGGCAACGAAGCAGATGTCCGCCAACCCCCGGGGTCAAATTAATAATGTACCCAATGGTCGTCAGCTACCACCCACTCCGTCATCATCGGCTTCATTCCACACAGGAATGCCTCTCTCCCACAACCAGGTTAACGGCTTACCACAGGTCCCCGTCGATCCCTCACATAACTTGCCGTTCAGCCCCGCAGTTTCGCATCCCGGCCATCCGATCGGTCAGCCATCCGTCTACCCGTCTCATCCAAATCCGTCCCTCCAGTCTGTGTCCTCCTTCGACTCTGCTGCACAGTTAAACCTGGTCACCCGCCAACATCCAAATCCAGCCCATGTCAACCCAAAACAGAGCTTTCTCTCTCGCCTAGCCCAGTTTCACATTACCCGTGGTCATCCCCTGCCCCCTGCGTTGACAGGTTGTCCTTACCCACCCGGTTACGACCCTACCAATTCGCCCTGGAAAAACCTTGACTGCCCTTCAGGAGAGATCGGCATCTTTCGGTTGGGTGGTAAGGATGTCGACTTGCGGAAGTTATGGACCACCGTCTGGCAACGCGGGGGTTCCGCCAAGGTATGTGTCCGTTTAGCCCTGCTTTTCGCATCGTGAGACAATGTCTGCGTATCCTTTCACTCTCAACAACCAGGTCTCGCAACAAAACGGTTGGCCTCAAATCATCCGACATTTCGATCTACCTGACGGGATCCCCTCCGCGGGCCAACATCCTACCGCGGCACTCCTTGCTCATTATTATGAACTCATTCTCCGCCCATTCGAAGAGGTTGTTGCACGCGGTGTTCAAGAAAGCAGCAAAAAGCCTATGATCGCTGCAACTCGGCCAGCTAGTAACATGCCAAACACCCCTCACCCTCCGGGAGCGACTTCACAAATTGGGGGTACTACAGCTTCTCATAACATGACCACTCCCGCGGACCATCTCATTTCCGGCGGCCAAAATTCTCTCGGTGGAAGCCCACCAGGTCCCCCATCTCAATCTCTACCACAAAGTCCGCGCCCTCCAGCGCCACCCGGATCAAGTTTTTCAGGGTCGTTCGGGTTATCAGAAGTTTGGGCTGGCAACTCACTGCCCCAACCTTTGGGTGGCACAACCCTTGGCCAATTACCTACCGGTACGGCAAGTGAGCACCGAGATCAAGATCTTTCGGGTTTGAAGCGGAAACTGGAAACGGAGGAGGCTGACGGTAAGCGAGCAAAGTTAAAAACAGGTGAGATCGGCCCATTGACGTGGTTCGCGTACGTAATAACCTTGGAACAACGATAAGGAGGGACAGAAATGCCAGACCCAGTGAGCGCTTATTTCCTCTTTTCCATCCAACTCGTTCACGGCTCTTGTAGTCACCTTCATCGTCTCTCTCAATGGACCGGCCGTCGACCTCCTCTGCCCCACCTACGACCTCAACCGCTCTTCGTTCACGCCCACAACTGCTGAGGACCAAAGTCGAATATATACCACTAGCGCGTGAGGTGGACACCTATGGAGGCCGAGACCTAAATCTACTAGATGAGGAGTACCACAGAGCGCAGCGGCGGGCAATAAGGGATATCAATGAATGGGGTACCGTGGACATCGAGGCGCTTACGATGTCTATCCGATCACGCCTGACAGTCGAGCTGTCATATGCTTTAACGACTCTGACGCTTTTGTCAACGATGAAGGGTCCTACACCTGGGTCAGGTTTCCCGATCGCCCAATGTACCGATTTGCTGGAGGAGGTGCTCGATCTTTTAGAAGATGAAGCATTTGACGGTGTTGCCGATGTACAGCAACATCTACTGACTGACGATACCCGTATACCACGTCATCGTGAATTGGTAACAATGGTGCACGACACGGAGTCACTGCCCTTTGCAGGGCTCAGAGGGGGACAGGTATCAGGCAAAAAAGAACAAGACCCGCGGCGTCGTCCGGGAACCATCGTACTAACCGTCACCAATATAATCCGGAATTTATCCGTTATCCCTGATAACGTGCAATTTCTCGCAAAGCACGAGCGTATGTTAGAGCTTGTGCTACGAGCGAGCGGCGTCGTCGTTCCTAGAGATGGTGGATTACCACGACCAGCTTCGCCCTTCCTCACGCTCTCAGAGGTGCTTCAGGTCCGCAAGGATGCCGTCCACATTCTCAGTAATGTGGCCCCCGTGGTTGCCTTCCCCTTGAACTCTCCGCCATCTGATTCCACAGCCCGAATCGTTTCTCGAGTATTCGAGCTGGTGGCATCCATCATTGTAGAGCCAGTGGATGCTGTGCCTCCTACGCAGACACTCAAGCTAAGCGGCACTTCGTTTGCGAACTGCCGGCCTCCATCCCTTCCTGATATCACTCTCGACGTTTTTACTCGCATTGCCCATCTAGACCAGAACCGCCAAGTGTTTTCCAGGGTCATACCTCGGGAGTGGATATGGCGCTTAATGGAAAGCTTGGTCCACCGTCTTCCAGTTTCTGATTCTGACTTCGCTTTCCTCTCACGAGAGCCATGGTTATCGTACCTGGAGAAGGCCACGATGGCAATTTATGCGATTGCTTTCTTATCTCCGCCAGACCTGAAAAAGCGAATCAAATCCGATAGGTCGCTGCGGTTCTCGCAAGTTATGATCCGGATGGTCCAGCGACTCCTTATAACCAATTCCGTACCCGAGGCTCGCACCTGGTTCATGGTCACTGCACGAAGAGCCATTGAAGCGATGAAAGTTATTGACGATGGCGAGGACGCGTTTGACACGTCGCAGTCGACTCAACCAACCCTAGCGTTTGGGATGGGCTTCGGGGAAACGGGTGAAATGGTAGTGGAGAAGGGAACTGGGATGCTGGCTGGTCGACGTGACGTTGCATGGGAGCTGCTCATGCAGCGAGATTTGGATCCAGTGCTGTTTGGGGAGCTGGAGAGCCTGATGAGAGTGGATTGAGCCGTCGATGATTCAATAAACCTCAGTCCATTATTTACTAATGCCGTATGCAAGCTATATCGTATGTATCTCGTGGTGGTTCAGACGAAGACTTTGACTTGTACTTAGCTTGGCACCTACGTAGTTCCACAGTAACATAATCTGGTTCACTTGCGTCGGAATGACGATCGCCATCAGTGTCCACGAGTCTCTTCCACACTTCACTTTGAACTCCTCAAGCCTGCATGCCAGCCGAGCTTGCGCCTCCTCCCCTGTACTCCCAGTTCCAGGAAGAGACCTCAGTTGGCAGGCATGATACGGAAACACCAGGCGTACAGATTCTCATTGCGCCTGCTGCAGATGGCATGACGTTTCAGAAGGGCTGCCTTGGTGCGGAAGGGGAGCATGCGGCCATTGAGGGTGAAGTCCATCTCAAGGGTGCTCAACCAGGGTTGTGGAAGAAAGTGTCAGTCGCTTCCCTTTCGTACCTCTCCAGTCCACTGTGCTCATGAGATCTTGACCGGTAAAGGACCGTCACGTTGCGCACGACAGAGTCCGCGTGCGGGCGACAGATCGAGCTAGGATCATCCGAAGTCGACTTGTTATCGCAGATGCCAGTCTCTGAAACCATCCCCACTTCCTTGCCCTTCGCCATACCGCTGATGCCTGACGTGCCACAGTGCATACATACTCCACAATCTGCTCTGGCGCATGTCCTCACGGCAGCGTTACACCCTGTTGATCGTGAGGTCCCGATCGTATCGAAGGACGTTGTCGTCCACGTCAGACGCTATACCTCTCATACGCACACAATCCAAACGTTACCCGAGACTCATGTCCTAACTGAACCCGTGCGGGTTGAGGTCGAGATACCTCGATCCACTTTTGTGGTCGGTGAGCCTATCCCGGTGTACATCACCGTGCCACCTCCAGACTGGGAGCGTGTTTTGGATGGCAGTCTCAGGCTTCGCAATGTCAAAGCGGAACTCGTAAGAATTGTCGAGACGAACAGCGGGGAGAGCAGTCACGAAGCTTCTATCCCGGTTGATCCAGACTCGACAGATGAAGTTATCACTTCCCTACAGGATTCGTCAGACGGTCCGTCGTCTGTGACCTGTCCGTTACCCGAGAAGACAAGCGACGCTTCATCACCCGTTCCCCCATTCTCTGAAAGCGCTGCTTCGCACCACACCACTGTACTTTCCCGCTCCGGGGCATCCTGTAGATTTCACAATACGAAACCTGTTCGACTGCGTTTGATTTTGTATCAACCCTTACCCCCTTCGTCTCCATCGGAGCAGACGCCACCACCATCCCTACCTTCTGGCTATGGATGTCCGGAGTCTGACTTCCCGTGCATCTCAATCACTCAAGCTACTCTCTTGCATAACGTCTCATTCCGACTCCAGGTGCAAGTGTCAGTTGTTGATATCAATAACAGGACCGAACGGTCATCCACGTTATCGATTCCTATTGTCATTATCCCTTCTCCGGCCCCCCTTCCCGAGGTCGAAGAATGGTTAGACATCGCCTATCAGAAGAAACATGATCGCCCACCACTTAGAACGGTGCGACAAGAAGACAGCGAGTCGTCGGTGCCAATTTATCAGGAAGGGACGGCTGGGCCCAGCTATGTACAAACTGGTGAACCTCCGCCGTTCGAAGATCGAGACGTTCCCCCTCCTCCGTTCTTTGCTTCCGCACCGTCCACTTCAACTCGTCTGCCTACGTTCCAAGAGTCGGAAAACGAAGTTTTCATCGCCGCGGATAGAGAAGAACATTTCGCCCACGCACTTGAGCCGAGGATTATCATTGGAGAGGGCGTTCTCTTTGGATTCTCCGCCTCTCAGCAATATGACGGACACTCTGATGCGATCCCTCAAATATTGACACCGCCGCCTACAGTTGAGGAGGCGGCGCAGGACCCGGATGTCACCGGTCTCGTCGACATGGTTCAGCCGTGCCGGGTACTAGGCTTAATACTTGAACAGCCAGATAACTCGGCTGGGAATCGTGGTTTAACTCCTCCGCCGCCGCCGCCATTGTTGGACGATCCATCTGATCCTCCGCCATCCATTGACTCTGAGTTCAGGTCCCCTACGACTCATGGAACCGTTCAGGTGCATTCATCGACTTCAATTGCTCGTCATCCATTCTCCCCGTTGCATGGACATGATGATTCCTTATCACAACCACGAGACCTCTTGCACCAGACATCCCCAGACACGCACGCGCCGCCTCCTTACCTCACGGCGAATGAACACGAACAAGCCGCAACTCCTCCGCCATACATGGACTTCGTGCATCCACGTACTCATTAAATGTAGTTAGACGCCAATATCGTTGTACTGAAATATAAGTGCTTGGACAACTCCCGAGCTCACGTCCGTGGGGTGACGGCTCGATTTGCAAGGTCTTCAATAGTCCGATAATCCATTAGGGAAGGGTAGAGAATTACAAGTGGAGCTACCAATTGCGAGCATATAGATTGAAGCGGCTCTTAAAAGATGGGATGGGACGGCTGGGAATGTGGTTCGCATGACCAACTAGAGAATAACCGCTAACAATTGCACCCATCTCGGCCCTTTGTCTGGTTCTCTTCCAAATTCACATTGCCCTCTTGTCGCGGTGCTCCAGGACGACCACCCTGAGCACCATTCCTACCAGCCCCACGGGTGGAAGCCAATATGTGTTCGATGGGTATCTTCTTGGCTGTACCACCTACCCGTCAGACCAGGCGGAGAATTCGGGGGAAAGATACGTACCGATTTCTGTAAATACTTCGATAATACCTTCACCGGTCTTTGCACTGGTCTCAAAGAACAACAGTCCTGCCTCGGTGGCGTAAGCTTGTGCCTCTTCGCGAGGCACCTGTCTTAAGGTCTCGGGTTCGCCAGCTGGGCTGGGTGTCTCCCCAGGGGTCGCAGTTGCATCGTCGGCTTCGTCTTCGGATTCGAAAGTGGAGACTGCAGTAGATGGTGAACCGGATGACTGTACTAAATCTATCTTATTTCCCGCGAGCGCAATGACGATGTTGGGGTTGGCCTGTCTCTGTAGTTCTTTTACCCATGACTTAGCCTTTTCCAGACTACTGGCTTTCGTGACATCATAAACAACCACGGCTGCCTGGGCGTTGCGATAGTACATGGGCTACGGGAAAGTTGTTGGTTACAGAAGTAGAGGACCAGAGGCATTTACTTACTGCCAGAGAGTGGAAACGTTCCTGGCCGGCGGTATCCCAGATTTCATAACGCAGAACACGATCCTCCAGACGACACTTTTGTGTCAGGAAGGCAGCACCTATGGTAGGTTCCTTGTTGGGCTGGAACTCGTTGTTGACCTGGACAGAGGACGACAACCATGAGCCGGTTTCCAGACTCATCATCTTTTACTCACAAACCGGAGAACTAGAGACGATTTTCCCACAGCTGCCTCGCCTGTAGTACAATATGTCAGTGTTTGGTGAGTCCAGAAGGTTTGTCTGGGCTTGGAGGCGCAAAGGGGAGGGAACGCCCGAGGTGGTGAATGAGCCAGATGGGAAATGGGACGTACCCAGAAGGACCAATTTAACTTGGACAGATCTGTCGACGGCTCCTGACGCGGCGTCGGTCATCGTTTAATTCGAGACGTCCTTGAGACCAGAATTTATTGCTGGTAGTGAATGGGAAGGAAAGGCGTACACTGTAGTGCTTGAAGCTATGTGGCTGCGTGCTGGAGCAGTTTGTTTGCCTTTGTGTTCACCCACAGTTACCGTGCTCCTTATTGGCTGTTCCCCCCTTGACGTTTAGTTGGTACACAGACAGGCTCAATATTCTGTTTTCCTGACGGCCTAGAGTGTGGCTTCGCAGATGATGTCGGCGGATCAGCATGCTTTCTTGGTCTCGGTCGTAGCATGCATGACAAATTTTACCCCTCAACTGACCCTCTTGCACGGGCGGAACCAGTCACCAAGTGGTGGTGACAGTACTGACTGCCGGATATTGGTATGATATTTGGCCAAACCACAATACCATCATTATAGCAACCATGTTTGTGCATAGTAGAATAACACTACTTGCACTTCAAACTTTGGTCAGACATTGGAAGCCCTCCTCAAGAATGGACCTGAATTGACCAATACTGGAAGCTGAAGAAACATTTGATGATTAGTTACAGAGACTCAAACAGTTTGTAGACAATTCATGTACCGAATGAGATTGCATGTGTAATGTTGTCAGCAGACTGCTGCCATTTCACTGATGGCAATTGCTGGCAGTGGGTTGAGGGCCATGGCAGAACATGGCAGAATACCATAAGTTTACTAGTAACAGTACATGAGATATGAGTGATCTGTCACATATTTGCAGAATTTTTTGATATGATTGCTGTCCTCTGGATCCACTACAACAGCCATGAGTTCAACTGGCCATTTCACTGCACTTAAAAGAGTTGGGAACAAATCAAACAGGTGGTACTACCAGTGTAATTACTGTGGACCCACTATGGACCAGGCTCTTGGATCGAAGGTTGAGACAACAAACCACTTAAGCACTTACTTGACCATGAGAGGTGTCCCAATGCCCCACAAGCTATCCACAATGCCGTCTGCACTCGCTTTGCTACTTTGAAAGGTGGCAAGTTTCTTCTTCTAGAGTCAAGTGTGCAATCCAGGCAGCTCGACTAATCATGATGTCACTGAGCAGCCAGCTGTTACAAAGTACCAAAATGGGACATTGGTTGGGTTTGTGGACATCCCCAAGGCTTACTCCTACCACAGCGGGATGATGCAAATGTGAAGCTTTTTCGGTTCATCTGGTACTGAAGGGTCAGACACATGATTTCGAGGAGCTAGAAGCTATTGACAAGGGTAGGAAGCCAACTGGATTCGTTGAGGATATTTTCGTTATTGACAAATCAGCTGGTGCAGATGCGGGTGCGTGGTATGGCGTAATATCTGCACATTTATTCCTGCCGCACCGTGCCACTATTCCCGCCGTGCTCTACCATTGCATTTGCTCCCCTGTCGCGTCCTACCATTCGCGTTTCACCACACCCACCGCATTTTTGCTCCCCGCCACTTCAGCCTAATCCGCATTTCACCACACCCACTTGTATATTGCATGTACTGGACCTCACAAAAGTTTAGAAGTAGCATCGGAATATCTAGAACATGGTACGTGCAAATGTTGGTAGAAAACTGTAAACAGCTGTTGTGATTCTATGCAACTATGGTAAAAGTTTCTTAAGAAGACGATCACGAACATTGTCTACAAATTTTGTCGCATGGATACGAGGTATGTTTATGCTCATTACCTGTGTGAACATCACCTTTTTGCAATCACTGCCAACCCGACCAAACTCCAGAAGCCGGAAGCGTTCAAAGGCTTCATCGAATGGCTGTGGGTTTCTTGCATCAAGGAGAAGTCGCCCCATTCCGTTCCACCAGACTGCGCGCCAATCTTCAGTACATGCCTGCTTGTTTGGACAGTTGGGGGCATGTTGCATTAGGGGAGGTTCTGCAGCAACAATGCGGCAGTGCTCGTCCAGAAGAGCTTTGACATAAACCAATGTCGTAAAAACCTCGGACCCCATGTAGTCACGATGTATATTCTCGATGTCTGTCCATGGTGTTTGGACAAGCCGGTTGAATCCCAGTGTGAAAAGGTCAGGGATCTCGTAGTTAATGCTGATATGGATGAGCTCGGATGGATGGAAGAGGTAATGTCGTTGCTTGATGCGGGAAATAACGAAGTCATGAGTAAACGAGCTGCACTGAAATTTTCGGGTGAATTCAAGGAAATCCTTGAGGTCTTTGTTCGTATATGCTTCGCAGGGGCAAGGACTGAAAGAAGTCAGTTTAATCATTAAATGTCATTTGAACACTTACCGGCCAAACTTGAACTGGACAAAAATATCAAAAACATCGGTACTCAAGCCCTCCAAATGAATTGGGTGCTCATCAACTTTACCCTCCATTGTGTCTGGCCCATGTGAGCCAAGATCAAAGAGATTTGCAAAGCAAACAGACTCTTCCATAAGTACTGGATGGTAAAGTTTATAGAGAGTGTCCTCAACCCAGAAGATATATGTACCATAGTCAAAATAAAAATGACTGTGGCGAACAGCTGGCTTTTTAGTACTGGCCATAAGATGATCAGGGAGCGAAACTTGAAAGAGAGAACTCTTCGTGCTTGGAGTTGAGGTGTATAATACTGTTTGTAGTAATTTGCTCACCAGTCCTTCTCGAACACTTGCACGTCATCCAGTCACTGACAGATCAATGGCAACATTTCCCAGCACAATCCCAGCACTCCCTTTGGCCCAGGGGGGCATGACGTGGCCGGCAAACCTTCTCATAATTTTTGACTCACTTTCTGACATCTATGGACATGCATTGCATGCATGGAACCAGGAAGATGCTGACCCGCTTCGCCTCAATTTCCACCTTGCAGCCATTGAGGGCAGTGCACTGGAACTCCTTGGGGCAATTGAAGGTGACCCTATCAGTACATGGCTCTCACATTGGCTAGTGCAAACAACCAAGTTATTCGGAAAGCTACACTCTGCCATCGCTTCTTACTGGGATAATATTCAGAATAAGTGAGTAAGCTGACTGTCAATAGTTGCTTCCCACACGTAAAATTTTGAGTAGAGCAGATGACACCGTGCAAATGCTGCCTCACATCATAATGGATGTTCAGTCTGGCTTACGAGGACGCCCAAGGAAGATTATCAGCACCAACTTCTTGGCAGAGGCCATTGCAGGTTCACGGCAGATCTCATACACTGAGCTGGCACGTGTACTTGGGATTCATCGGAACACACTACGCCATTACATGAAGAACCACGGCCTTGAACGCAGGTATACTGATATCACTGATACAGATCTAGATCATCTCGTTACTGAATTCAAGAAGAGACGACCAGAATCTGGAATTCGATATATCATTGGGTTTCTCCGGAAGCATGGGCTTCGAATTCAGTACAACCGGGTGATTCAATCGATTCGTAGAGTTGACCGCCTAGGTCAGGTGTTACGGAACCACCGCGTGAAAGCCAGACACAAGTATCATGTCAAACGACCCAATGCGCTGTGGCACATTGACGGCCATCACAAGTTGATTCGATGGGGAATTGTTATACATGCGTTCATTGATGGTTTCTGCCGAACAGTATGTATTTATGAAAGCAAGAGTATTGGTTGATGATGTAACATTTCCGATAGGTGACTGGCATCCGAGCTAGCGACAACAATAGATCTACGACTGTCCTCGATCTTTTCAAACAAGCTACAAGTGAATACGGTGTACCATCCCGTGCACGAGGTGATCGTGGTGGTGAGAATGTTGATGTTGCCACGTACATGATCATGAAAAGAGGCGAACACCGGGGCTCTTTCTTATGGGGAACGTATGTTCACAATTTTTTTACATATCAAACTTGTTACTGATTGCTTGTGGATGCCTAGCTCGACTCGCAATTGTCGCATCGAACGTCTATGGGTGGAGGTGGGCTCGCAGTTTGCAAGACGCTGGCGTGCTTTTTTCATGCGACTTGAAAATTTGCACCAACTCGATCCCTGTAATCCTGCACACTTATGGCTGCTGCACGTACTGTTTCTCAATGACGTTGATGGTGATTGCCAAGTATTCCAAGCTGAATGGAACTGCCATCCGACAAGTGGCCCAGACACTAACAATAAAAGCCCAAAGGTAAGCGTTTGTACACTGGTTCCGTTACTTGTTATCTAATGGCAATAATCACAGGATTTGCGGTTCTTAGGCCAAATGCGTTTTGGCATATATCATGAACCTGACAGTGTGGAGGAGGATGAGCAAGCGGCGCTTGATGCAATCACACACCAACAACACGAACACGTTAACCATGCGGCAATCCATGTACCTGTGCATGGGAACCCTTTCAGCATCAGTGAGGCGGAAGTTAATTTTTTCATAGGGCTCCGTGAAGTGGTAGCGCAGGATGTCACACCGGAAAATTTTGGACTGACTCCATTAGAATGGTCACCCGATGAATACCCTCTTTTCGAGACCATACGTATCGGGCACCGAAAGGACATCGATGTTTCACTCGCTGACCCCATCTGGTATTCTCGTGCACGCCTTTGGTGCCAGGCATTATCAACGCTTTCTTTCCACCTAGCGAGGCTTGACATTTTATAGCTACCAGGACTATGTATATAATATACTCCTTGTGGCGATATCCCACTTGCCGTTCTTCATGTCCTTGCGAGAGGGCCTTTGCAGGGGGCAAAATGCCACCTGTGATTGCGAGTTTTTCACACCCTCTACAGAAAATGCAGCACTGTGCATGGAATGCGGACATGGTAAAAGCAAGCATGATCCCCCCCAGAACCCTTCGTTGCCTCCACCTCCCTCATCGGGTCTCGCAGCTATTTTCTCAGGCATGACTGCTATGAGTAGCCAACCAGCCAGTATGGTCTCTCGGAAAAATGCTCGCACTGAAGCATTGGGAATGAAAAAGGCAGCCAAGCCGTCCCAGCTCACCAAGGCATCGACATCTACTGGTGACCGTAAGGTGGGTAATCAGTATTCTTAATGGTCCCAATAAGATTCATTCAGACTCCAGACTTTGCATGGTACTGTCACCTCTAGTCGACCATTCCGAGTCAGCTCAGTTGCAATGTTAACATGTGGTCTTGACGTGAGTCTCTTGCAGTATCATGCACTACATAAAACTGAATGTATCGAAGAGCAAAGGGAATCTGCTGGATGAGAAGCTGCCTGGCGGTTACAGGCAAAAGGCAGAATTTCTCATCATTTTGCAGAACCATGGCTGTCTCATCCGGACTCAGGCCCATGAGATTGGATATCTGATTGACGCTTCCTGGGGCCATGAGGAAGTTACGCAAGCCCTTCGAGGATGGTTTCCAAAAGTATTTGAGCATATTGACTCACGACGGGAGCTCTCCAATCAACAGCGGAAAGGCAAAGCTGTCCATCAACCGGACTGGCAAGTCCTCAATTGCTCTCAGGGCCATAACTTTTCAGTCGTCCGGGAAAACTTCCCTACAGGACAAACGCTTTCTGCCTTCAAAGGGCGTGCCAAAGCTGGGACAACCGATAGTCATTTGTGGCTTGGTGAGTCATCAAACATTTCAGAATGTCGCTGATATATACATATACAGTTACTCGAAACCCCATCCCTGATGCTGTTTTTGATTCCTGGAACACTCAGATGCTCGTTGTAGGGACAGATGATGAAAGTGATCAGAGTGTTGACGATGTCCAAAGTCGTGATGGAAACCAAAGCAGTGGCGATGACCTCATCGACTTGTCAAGCTCCTTCACTGATCTGGGGATCAAGAAATCGGGCACAGGTAATGTCATGATCTCTTATCTCATTACCCACTCTTTTAACCCACTGAACACCTGCATTGGCTAGGCAAACGTCCCATCAATTTACTCTCATCACCCGAGTCTGGTCGGGCCACACACAAGAAAGTCAAGTCTCGTATGTCACCGGAAGCTTTGTGCTCATAGTTGACTTACGTTTTCTCTAAGGCAACACTTCCGTTCCTGTGTTACCACTACGCCTCAGCAATGCTGGTATTCCTAGAGTCACCCCAGTCTTAGAGGTCATCGAAGTGAGTGAGAGTGATCAGTATCTGCGGGGGGTTATTCCGTATGGTGATAAGAAAGCCCCACACATGACCAGTGCGTGGGATGAGGATTTTGCATTCACGCCCAAGCTCGGAAACCGCAATATCTCCGATTTGTGTGGTTTATAATCTTGTTCCTTTCTCCTTTCATTGCAAGTTCCATTCCTTACGTGTTCCTAATCACTCGCTCCTCGAAAGCAGTACGTTCTTAGTATTTTGGTGTGCAATGTAACTAGGATTTTGAAATACTTAGTTGCAATGTGAAAGCGTTCGCTAGACTAGCACGTTGAATTTTGAATGAGGACGCCAGCACCTTCCGTGATGGATGTTACGCCGCATGGTTGCTGAGATAAGCCAACTCTCTGAACCTCGTCTCTCACTACAAACCCTCGAGAACCCACAAACAAGGAATTGCTCAGCCCGTGGTCAAGGAGTGAACAAAGAATGGGGAAAGGATACAGATCTTCCCATCCGTCGAAAAGGTTGCCCACAGCGCGCCTTATGCCTAGGGTTGGTCAGCTTCTTTCACTCTCTTCTGATGCCACGATAGCGCATCATAATACTTCCTCGCATGGACACTCGAACAAACGACATGATGGTAAGGCTACAGAAATATAACTGTAGTCTTCCTTTGCTAACGTCATTTATCAAGCAAGATGCAAGGAAATTGTCCAGAGTCTTTCCAGGGAACAACAGGAATACGTAGTGGTAAGCCCGTGTAACTATACAATTTCGAGATTTGATGGACATCTGCGATTAGTACGAGAATGTATCTTTCCAAGATTATATCTACATCGCGGATCAATTAGAAAGTGTTGGGTATGCGAAAGCGTGGAAGAGGTGTGTTACCCATATTATTGCCGTACATGTGGCCAGGTGACTAACAAACTGTACTCTGACCTTAGATTGACCTTTCTCCCGGGCTCCCAAATCCTCATGGTCGTTTCACCCTCCGCCGCTCACGAATCCGTCTTAAGTATTCTCATGGAAGATCTCTGCGCCGTGCTTGTCAACCTCCCAGTTCCAAGGAAGATACTGGCTTGTCGAACGCTGGCCAATAACTATCTCAATGGAGATTCGATATACGCGATCCCAGACTTATGCATCCAAATGGAGAGCAGTACTAGCGTGTGGCCTCGACCACTTTGGATTATGGAGAGCGCATTCGCGCAACCTGATGCCGACGTTATGCGCAAACTGCACGCTTACGTCTCAGATGAACCAAATCTACTGGTAGTTGGCAAGATAACACTCAATCAAGCAACGCCGTATCGCAGCCCAGGTTCGAAGGGCTCTATTGCGAAGGAGCTTCGGTCGTCAGAACTGTTGACAAAAGAAGAATGGGGAGATCGTCTGGGAGATCTCGATGCGATCTCGCAAGTGGTCGTTGATGGCCATACATGGTTTTCGTTGTCGTCCGTCGAGATCCACCTTTGGGTCCGGCAACCCGGTGACACCAGGATCGTGCTAGATCGTCAGGAGGGTGACGGTTATGCGCTAGGGGTACTTTTTTTTTCATATATAATGTGTGTTGGTAATCATTTGTTCGTGCTGATCAGACCCTTTATCCGACTTTTCATCTTGATGGCATTAACAAAGCGTTCCGGCACGGCCTTGGCCTTGTCAAGGAGACCATTATCCGCGAGCTGGAGAAGATCTCGGATGTGGAACAAGCGACGATTCGCTCGATGGAAGACTGGTCCCCTCCTTCCCAGCTTTTAGATCCAACCTGGCTTTCTCGTGCACTCAAGAACGCTGCACAAATTACTGCATACAACCGGTATTACGACTGGCGGTCCAAGCTGAAGAAGAAACCATACAGTAGGGCAAAGCGTCATACTCGGGCTTCTCAGACCGCATCGCGTGATGTAAGTACCTGCAAATTCTGTGGCCTATCTAACAACTCTATTGCAGGCTCCTCGAGATGATTGAATGCTTCGTGCGGAATCTTTTGGCCGCTATTCGTTACAAAAATCATTGTATAGAATGGCTGTATGTAGGATCTAAGGGATTTGCATTTTACATACACACTCGATGTGAACACGATATTTCTATGCCCATTCACTTTCTAAATGATGCAGCGGGGAGGACGGGGGAGTGTACTCAAAAGTGAGGTAAGAATGAACGGTGCGGTGGGTGTGGTGAAATGCGGATTAGGCTGAAGTGGCGGGGAGCAAAAATGCGGCGGGTGTGGTGAAACGCGAATGATAGGACGCGACAGGGGAGCAAATGCAATGGTAGAGCGCGGCGGGAATAGTGGCACGGCGCGGCAGGAATAAATGTGCAGATATTACGCCATAGCGTGGGATGTTGAAGCGCTCTGCTCACCGAAGGTGTATCGTCTTTACTGTAGTGAGGTACTTTTGCCACGCTTTTCGTGCCATCTACAGCTCGAAAAGACACACCAAATACTTTTGCGAAGCTCTGCCATTCTGCCGACAGACTCGCTCACGAAATTACTCTGCCCCCACTGGCCCTATGCGCGTGGTACTAGTTATATAGCCTTGCAGAGTTCGGTTCACACTCACGTGCGGCACTTTCGACACGCTACGCTACCGCTATTGTCACCAATGAGTACGCCACTCACTCACGTTGGGCCCGCCTCTAAATCATGTCACAGACTTACCGCCAGCTGTAGGTTTATCCTCTTTCCGCCCGACCCCAGACAGCGTCCCTCCGCCCAATGTCAGCTACCAGCAGAACCAGCTCCAAGGTGGACCTGTGAACTACCATCCACTTGTATGCACCTCTGCTTGCCTTCATCTTTTTTTGCCGCTCAAACGTTGGTCGTTTCAGAATCCCCTCACATTCATTCTGCGTGCAGCCCTTATATACCCAGATAAGCTTGCCCTTGCCCACCCAGAAGGCAAGGATTCTCCATTCTACACCTATCGCATATGGTAGGCGCTACCCCAGACCCGCTGTTACACATTTTTATCTCCTCCCAGGGCCCAGCGTATTCAGAATTTAGCATATGCGTTAATACAGGCGGGAATAAACCCAGGAGACCGCGTCGCGGTACTGTCCCCTAATTCGTCAGTGCTTAGTTCCTTGTATTTTTACTTCACTAGGTTGAACGACCCTCAGGCCCATGATTGCAGGTCAACACCGTCCCATTGTCTACTTCCATCCTCTTTTCATCACTCAACCCATTCACAGATGCCCACTTCGGGGTCATCGCTGCTCGTGCGATACTAACTCCAATCAATACCCGCCTAGCCTCTCACGAAATAGCCTACATCATCGACCATAGTGACGCCAAATTGATATTGGTTGATCACGAGTGCTCTCATCTGTTACCAACGTCCAAAGTCAGGACCGTCGTCTGTCACGATACTGGGCGGAAAGGTGATCCCTATGAAGAGTTCCTCAGTTCGGGTCGAAAGTTCAGTCAGGAAAGAGGTTGGGCCGGACTGGACGTGGAAACAAACGAAGATACCGGTGCAGTCTTGTGCTATACGTGTGTACAAGATTCTACGCCGTTACATGTTTTAATAAAGTTGTTCTCTGGCCCTTAGCTCTGGTACTACCGGTAGAGTGAGTCGCCTTTTTTGATGTTACCTTAGGCCGGTCTCCCTGATCACCTCCGCAGCCCAAGGGCGTACTTACTACTCTACGAGGTCAACGACCGGTTCCATTGTCCATGGGTTTAGTGGGCTGATTCCCCAACAGGTTCTTACCTTGCTGCTATAGCCAATGCTGTCGAAGGACAGTGAGTAATCATTATGAATACTGCATAGCCACATATACACCCATCATCTGCAAGGATCAATCGGCAATCCACGTATTTGTGGTATGCACTTCTATATGGCGGACGGATGATATTAAGATGGTACTGAGTCATAGATTCAGGGTGCTTCCGATGTTCCATGCGGCGGGCTGGACCTTTCCTTGGGCAAACGTCTTCGGGTGTGCCACTCAGGTGTGTTTCCGTGCTTATTGCCAGTCTACGCTCATTCAAAACGGGTTCCCTGGAGATTATTCTGAGATCAGTTAATTATCCCCTCATCTGGAAGCATCTTCTCCACTCAAACGTGACTCATTACTGTGGGGCACCCACTGTCCAGGTTGGCTTCTGTGCTCCTGGTGAGATGTTGCCTGCGGCGTGACTTGTTACTCCAGATCGGCATTGTGAATGATCCTGCCGCGCGACCGTTGACTCGACCCGCCACCGCTATTATTGCTGGTTCAGCACCCACTCCCCAAGTTATTGGGCAACTTGAGCAGCTTGGCATCACACCTGTTCATGTTTATGGTTTAACGTACGTTATCGACGCTCCCGGATTCACGGCGTGAGTGCTAACACGTCTTGTTTAACAGCGAGGTGCGTTGACAACCGTTTTCTGTGATCACAGCGCTTGATTCTCGTCATAAAGACGTATGGACCCTTCACACGGTGCTATGACCATCCCTTCTGGCCCGACCTCCCTCTCACTGAACGAGCGAAGCTAATGGCTCGCCAGGGCCAAAGTTTCGCTACAGCTCAGGAAGTTAGAGTCGTCTACCCCCCGAAACATGAGGACGACCAAGATATGGTGGATGTTCCAAAGGACGGAAAAACTATAGGAGAGGTTGTTGTTCGCGGTAACATTGTGATGAAGGAGGTTCGTTTGCAAGACTCACGGTCATGAGAATCGTCGGTCTCACGGAAATGTTGCTGTAGTACTTCAAGAATCCAGAGGCAACTCGTAAAGCATTTAGAGGTGGTCACTTCAACTCAGGGGATCTTGCTGTGATGTATCCAGACGGTGTCATTTCAATAGTAGACAGGAGTAAAGATATCATCATCTCTGGGGGGGAGGTGAGAATTCAAAGTGGCCACTTTCATTGTGTACAAAACTCATTGTCGCCCGCACCAGAATGCGTCGAGTCTGGCCATCGAACAAGGTCAGCGGGAGTCTGTTTCTTCCTGTTACAAGGTCTTGATAACTTCCGTGTCCTACGTCGCGAAGAACTCGCCAGTCACCCTCATGTACTGGAGGTCTCCGTTGTTGCCCGGCCCCATGTAATTTGGGGGGAGAGACCGATGGCCTTTGTTATCCTTCGTCCAGAATTTGTCTCGAAGTGGGCAATGGATCATGCAGCCTTTGAGGTGGAGCTCAAACGTCACGCACGCGAGCGTCTTCCAGGTTTTGCTTGTCCGGAGTGGGTCCAAATCGTTGAGGAGCTGCCGGTGGGTCTATTCGCCCCACACATAACGGGAGTCTTACTAGTTGCCGCAGAAAACATCCACCGGTAAGATTTTGAAGAGTAGTTTGCGTAAGATGGTGGCCAAATTATAACCAATCCATTTACTGGTGGTATCCTGTGTTTCACTCTAATAAATACGATGCAGATAGTAGTGGTAATGTAATAGTCAGGGAAGGACAGTAAGTTGCACATGAATGTGAGCGGTCACGAAGACTCTGGGCAGAGTCTCAGTATCCTGAATGTACCGATAGTACGTTCGCAAACATAGAGATCGTCTCCCGTCCGTCCGAGGAACAGGATTTCCTCAGGTGCGTCGGAATCACCATCGCCAGAACCTGCAAACTCGCTTCTGCCCGAAGATTTACCTGCTGGATAGCTACTTTTCTTGCTGAGATGACCAGGCTTGGTCTTAATTGACGGTACAGCAGCCTCAGCGTTGCCTGGAGCAATAGGCATGCCAATCTTCCAAACGAAAGGCAAACGTCTGTTAGTATTTGAGGGAGGGGGGCTAAAAGTCGGCAATGCGCTGCGGGACTCGTCTGCTGGTGTGAGTAGAGCATCGCTAAAATCCATGGCCTCCAAGCCTCCTTGTCGCATGGCGACAATGATGGAACGATCCTTGAAATCAAAAATTTCCAGCCGTTTGACGTCACCCATACGCTGTGAGGAAGGTTTCGAACCATCGCTTTCGTCAGAACTCCAGAGAAAGCGTCCCTTCAACACAGCTCGTCCACGGGCATCAACAATTGATGTACTGTGTCCCCCTCGTGATGAATAGAACAATGCGGGAGGACCAAAGTGACGTGACTGGACGAGAAGTGATATTGGAGGAAGCAATGGCTTGGAAGAGTCTGGAAACGGTCGGCTAGCCGGTGTCGTAGGCGGAGGTGGAGCAGAACGAAATGGGTAAGCCGGGTCGACGCAATGCTGTCTGAGGTCTTTGAGTAGGATAAATTCCTCATCTTCCTCTTTTCGAACAGGCAGGTCGGGCGGGAGTAGGCCATCCTTATACCACGCTTGCATCAAAGTTTCCTTCCAAGGTCCTGCGCAATGGGCATAAGCAATTAGTGGTACTGATGTAATGCCAGTACATACCATGAATTATGCCTCGAGGGTCGCAATAGAACCACCTTGATGGAGGAGCTGGTGCTGGCATAGGTAGACCGGGTGGGTTGAACTGGATGTTCGCGAGATCGACATTCCCATTGGAAGATTCGGGTTCGTGCTCAGCTCGGTAGTCAAGGAAGTCAGCGTATGTTGGTGGGATAATATAGTCGTCAGCGACAGTTGCAAGCGGAAACTTGGGCGCGATGGATAGTTGTTGAAATGTCGTGTACGGGCCCACCTGTGCAGAGGCAAGTGCCACTAACTCCTCCGCGTGTGCCAAGGCAGATTCTTGCGCAGTCCCACCGGACGCATGGGCCGAATTATGAAGTTGCGCAATGGAGGTACTCCGCGCCAATGACCCCTGGGCCTGCACGGAGAGGCTAATGCTGACGTTCAGATTTGCTTCCTCATCCTCCACAATCGGTGGGTCGGTGTCAAAAATGTCGTTGTGACTTGATCGTATTTCCCGGACTCTGCGGCGCGCAGCTCTCCGTTCAGCCCGACCAATCCGAACCTCACGCACCCTCACGGTGGCAGGCTCCAGACCGAAGACATTTTGGGAAAACATCAAAAAAACTTCCACTAAGTCATCGCCTTGCAGCTGCAGCTCAAGGGATTTGGGGGAATCCGGGAGAATAAATGTTCGCGATAACCCAAGGGCTGTTCTGTAGGTGCCTGCAAACAACTCCACTTTCTCACCGTTCTCCCCACATAGGATGGCCAAAAAACTACCAGAAAGTTGAGAGGACTTCATCAGAACAAAGGGGCCGTACAAACCTCTTCTTTTGCGTTTCGACAGCTTTGATCATGAGAGCACCTTTTGTCCCAGGAAGTTTGACGTATTCTAACTTTGGTGGGGGCGTGGGTGCAGCCACTGGGGTCTGGACGTTGGTACGTCTCGTGTCAGTATCCAAATTCTTTAATGTTAGCGTGGAGGGTCGTTCTGCAGTTCTTCGGGCGTTGAATGCATTGCTGAATATCCTAGGGAAAATGCGGGAGTGCTGCGGAGCTGCTGGAAGAGAAGGAGGAGCTGGTACAAGGGGTGCTACATTACTAACAAACGAAGGTCTATTCCCGTCTGACGTGGACGGCCGAGGAGATATGGACGTCGGCGCTGTCGAGGGTCGCGGATGTATAAGAGGATGCATCGCAGACGTGCTGCTCTCTTGAGGTATACTAGGCGTCGGAGATGCAGCCGGCAGACCCGATAAATTACCCATTCGTGGGTTGGGCGCAGCATCCTGGAGTGCGTTGCCCGAAAAGAACCCTCCAAGGGTAGACCATCGCCGCCGTCGATCTGCTCGACTGGCTATATTGCGGGTATTGGAGTTATCATCATTACGAGTTGTTGCAGTGGGTGAGCTCGCTATGAGAATCGGCTCTTGAGGATGGAGAGTTCCCGCTGGCGGTAAATCCGGAATTCTACTTTCCAAGAGTGCCTGAGCGAGCGTAATACGTTCGCCAGGAACGGAGGCTGCATCGTCGTCGTCGTCTTCATCAACCTCCACATCTTGAGCACCATTCCGTGCTCCACCATCTGTTGCAGCATCCGCAAAGGGAAGGCGGAAGGATGGAGGGTTTTGTAGAGATGGTCGTCGATTGGGCTCGATGGGACGGCTTCGGACGGGTAGAGCACCGCCAGTAATATTGTTGCTTTGGTCCTCATTTCTACGTAGAATGGAACTTGTCCTCTCATCCAGAGCTTGGCTGCCACTGGCCCCCGCGGTCAACATGTCTATGGCTTCGTCGTCGCTGGCACCCTGCCAGTCTGAAGACTTCGCCTCACTACAATCCGACCTCAGGTGATCTAGCGCAGGAACTGGCGGGGGAACTGCAGGAACCACAACCAACGACAGCGAAGATCTCCTGGACCTGGAGGCACTGACAGCCACAGCAGACCTCTGGTTCCCTACTGGCCGACTGTCTGTGGAGCTGGTATAAGGTGGAGGTTGCCCAGCTGGACGGTGTGACGGCGGCTGCGATGTGGGAGGTCTAGGTTTCTTCGGAATTCCCGTGTGCGGACGTTTCTGCGCAGAGTCATCCTGACGTTGCGCACGGTTCATTGGAGTTGGCAAAGAGTGTTTCCCCTTCTCAGATAACTCTCGCTCCAAGCTCAAACCACGAGTACACGTCTTTTTTGTTTCCTCCCGCCGCGTCCGCTCACGCTCACGGCGAAGCTCCAGCTCGATTCGCCATTCAATCGCTCTTTTGACCTCTTCTAACGCATATACCCGTACACCGTCCCTTCTTCCCGCTATCGCGACCAAAACACCACGATGCTCCATGACGAGCACACTCTTGAAAGGTACCCTTCGGACGAGGGCGTAAGGTTGAAGAGCTGGGGGCGAGACGAGGGGGAGCACGTCCAGGCCTTGTGCATGGCAGAGTAAAAGATAATGTGGCGCCAGAAAGGTGCCATTTGTGGGTGGAGTACTGAAATGAGAAGGTGATAACGCAGCCGTTATGGCCATTAGTGAAAGCCCTAACTCTTGTAGAGTGGGAGGCGGTAGTGGAGGCGGTGGAGTAACTGGTCTTGTTGGGGTAGCGGGAGATGATGCTCTTGAGTTAGAGGAGGAATGTTGGTAGACCGGTGTAGACGATCGTTGCTCTTGAAGTGAGCGAGAGGTGGCCGGTACCACATTGTCGCGGCGATGAATAAGATTCGAAAAGAATCCAGAGAAACGGTTGGTCGGTCGAGTCTGGCCGACCTAATAGTAAAATATCCGTAGCAAGGGAGGAGCAGTTAGAACGTACATCGTTGAGTGAGCGATGCCTATGTAGCCTATCTCCCGCAATTGGAACTGTCGGAGGGCCTTGGACAACTGCTTCGGACTGAGTGAGGACGGATGGAGGGGAATGTGAGCAGGCTGTAGATGGCTGTGACAAATTGGCAACGGAGACGTGCATAGCAGATTCGCTCTGCACGCTGACTGAATCGGAGTAGCCGTGGTTCGTCTGCATCTGTGGCGGGTCCACTAAGGTGGACTCCACTGTAGGATTATCGTCCGTCTGCGAATTCGTCGTCACCTTAACAACTCTTGTGGACAAATCCTCAGAGTCAGCATCTCGCAGGCATTCGGTGACTCCCTCGACTAAGCGCGGCACTTCCAGAATTACCTGGGAGTCGCTCCACTGGTCCACAGGGTTGTCGACATCGAGCATACTTGACTGAAAGAGGGATGTCGAGGACAATACCACTTGATAGTCCCAAAAATTGTCACAGACAAGAACGAATTCGAGCCTGGCTCTGAAGTGTCAAAGATGAGGGACGTCGTGCGTGGGTGTGTGGGTGTGTGTGTGTGCCTGCGACTGACTGCCAATCGGCGTGAAGTGTTGGAGGTTGCAGTGCCTGCGAAGCGCAAAAAGGAAATAAGCTCCCATGCCTCATTCCTGGTCGGCGATCGCTCGGCTTTCAAGCTGCTCCCGGGAGTAGCTTCGACGCCCTTAACGCAATGTTGCTGTCTCTGGGTACGGCTGGTCGACGAGCCACCTTGTGGTCTGTGCGCACTTCCCGGTCGTTTTCCCACCTTAACACCGTGACCGAAGAGGACTTGGCATATTTCTCCAAGGTCTTGCCACCTTCCAATATCCTGTCTACACTCCCCCCAACCTGCACCTCTCATGATGACATGGCACCTTATAATGTGGATTGGATGGGTAAATACCACGGGAAAGCAAACACCATACTACGACCTCGCACCGCGCGTGAGGTCAGCGAAATAGTCAAACACTGTGCAAGTCGCCAGATTGGCGTGGTGCCACAGGGCGGTAACACCGGTCTGGTGGGCGGAAGCATCTCCCTTGACAAAGAAGTCGTTCTCAACCTTGGCGCGATGTCACGCGTGCGGTCATTTGATCCTGTCTCTGGTATTTGTCTCAGTAGTACCGTACATTTCACACGCAGTGAATCCAAACCACCTCTCCTCAGGTATATTAGTGGCAGATGCAGGCTGCATCCTCCAGTCACTGAGCGATCACATCGGACCCCATAGCCATATCATGCCACTCGACCTGGGGGCCAAAGGAAGGTTCGTCTTACCCCGTTATTGTCTCTTAACACGACTCTAAACACCGTCCAAAGTTGTCAGATAGGCGGAAATATTTCAACGAACGCTGGAGGTTTGCGGCTTTTGCGATATGGGTCTCTACATGGTAGCGTGCTTGGACTTGAGGTTGTGCTCCCGGATGGCACTATATTGGATCAGCTTTCCACCCTTCGCAAGGACAACACAGGTAAGTTGACCTAAACCACTAAGAAATCGCGTCTAATGTGCCGCAGGTTACGACCTCAAGCAACTATTTATCGGCGCAGAGGGTACACTAGGCATAGTCACCGGCGTCTCCATCCTCACCCCACCCGCACCGCAGGCAACTAATAATGTGTTCCTTGCATTACCTCATTTCGACAATGTGCTCCCCTTATACCAAGTAGTGAAGAGACAGCTTGGTGAAATCATGTCAGCCTTTGAATACATGGATAGAACTGCCTATGACATGGCGCTGTCACATGGCCTCGGACCTGTGTTGGATGCCAAGGAGGTGGGCGACGCACGATGTTTTGTGCTGATCGAGACAAGTGGCAGCAACGAAGAACATGATTTGGACGTGAGTAGGCGCGTGGCGGCCAAGGTTGTATGTACTGAGAGAACCACATTACAGAAACTGAACATGCTGTTAGAATCATTGATGACAGCGGATGAACGTCTGATACTTACAGGGACACTCTCCCAGTCGCCTGGCCAGTTCGAGTCACTCTGGGCAGTCAGGGAGGGCTTAACTGAATGTGTGCAGAAGGAAGGGAAACCGTACAAGTATGATGTGTCCGTCCCTCTCGCTGACTTTCAAAAAGTTGTGGACACCGTCCTTGAGCGGATGATATCCATGGGTTTATATGGAGATCATGCCGTCTCGAAGGTCATGGGCTATGGCCATATCGGCGATGGTAGGTCCAATCTAATAATGAGTAAAATAACTTCGAGTGGTCCTCACCGACGGGCCGCAGGAAATCTGCATCTGAACGTCATCGCTAAATGCGGATACAGCCCCGAAATCGAAGCTGCTCTGGAGCCTTTCGTATATGAACTTGTTGGTACGTAGCAACCTGCTCATCATCCATTAGATGACGTAGAGCCGACATAATAACTTTGCAGCGTCTCGAAAAGGGTCTGTTTCGGCGGAGCATGGAATTGGGTCGATGAAAACGCACGCACTCCACTACTCGAAGGACAGTGTAAACATCGAGTGGATGCGGAAGATTAAACGAGTGTTCGACCCACTCAATATCATGAACCCGGGCAAGGTTCTCTCGTAGATGGCGATTCTCAGGTAGCGGAGGCACGTAGCGTACAGAGAATTTCGTCTGTGCGTGAGAGTAGAATTAGCCGTTCATTTCTTTATTCTTCACCTCGTTCTTTGCACCCACCCACCACACGCTCTCACGGGACTTATAACTGCATCAGTTTGTCTGATGCCTCGAGCTCGACGTTTACTCGAAGCTGGCTTGTGTGGTGCTCGACCTACCCTCACTGCTCAGCTCAACCATCAAGGCCGCGGCTTCGTGGCGGAAAACCAACAACCAGCTCAGCACAAACTTCGTAGCACAACCTACGCCATCCAATTCATTTGGCTAACGAGGCCAACGCGTAGATAGCTGTTCTAGTAGGACCTATTTTGCCGAAGAGGCTAAGTGCCGAACAACGTCATTCGAATGCAGGTAACCCGGGCCCACACTCTGCGCATTCTCCTTCCCTACCAAAGATGACTCCTGGCTGAATAAAATAGCGTCACATTCTTGACACCAGGAGACGTGATGTCCGTAGTGAATACATCAGAGTCGTAGATAGGCTATTCTGTGCTATTCTACGTCTTACTTCTAGACCGCCGAGGGAAAGATGTCGTACACCATGTCGACCAGGACTCCTAGTCTGTTCCAAGGAATGCCCGTTATCGTCACTATGGGCCTACCAGCGATCCGAAACTCGAGACCATGTGATTATATGACTTCATAGTGATCTCAGAATTACTTACCGCATACCCCCAGGTTATATCAAGGAAACGTCATTCTGACCTGTTAAGTGGATCCTCCAGTCGATCGACTGACGTAGTGTTCAGCGTTGCAAAAACTATAAAAGAAGGCGAAAAAGCATCTGCAAGTTGTTCATCTCAAGATGGCTGATCCTGAAAACGTGAGTCGCGCGCCTCATTAAACCATACGGTGCTAATGTTCAAATTTTTAGATTGCACGTGGCCACAGTACGTCCTCCTGTAGCTGCAGGGGACTCATCGCACTCTAATTGTTTTGTAGAGGCTAACCTTGCTAACCCCCACACTTCCGAGGAGTCTAAAGAACGATCTAGACAGGTTCTTGAAGAGTTGGAGGGTGGAGAACCTGGCATGGAGGAGCCCGGGACCTTCCAAAAGTCTTCTATTGGGAAAGACCCCGCAAATGTCGCTCGCGGTTTGAAGGTGAGGTTGAGATGACCGTATTGCTTGCCAAGTACTGAACACTTAAATCAGGCTGCTGTGAGCAACCCTCATGTATCCGAAGAGGCCAAGGAGCGTGACAGGCAGAGGCTCCAGGAATTGGAAGAAGACTAGGTCATTTCCTCGTCAAACTGTACAGTCGTATGTAACGGCGCTTTGAGACAATTGTGTGTTGTACGATACTCGATGGCTTGAACTTGGCAAGGCTTCGCAAAACGTGACATAAAAGGCAACTGTGTCGATCGCGTCGGATGACAACATATTTTCCGGCTGATGAACAGCCATGCCATTTATTTTCTAAGTAAAATGAAGATTGGATCACCCAGCACAATGCCGGCCATGTGGCGGAAGAATCCTGTTAAGGATAGCAGCAGCCCGCCAAACGATGCATACACCGTCCTAGATGCTTGTTAACTTGTACAGAAAGGGAGGAAATCGCGACGAGACGCACACAGTCTCAGCATTTCCTCCATCAAATTTGTAGACCTAGACCACGGGGCGTCTGCTATCTTCCGATTCACAATTAATAAAATGCTCACCTTTCCATACATCACGTATTCGTAATCTTCCTCGAGACCCTTCCTACCCTTGCCATCGGGACGCCAAACATCCTTATCCTCCACATCAACCCCCTCTGCACCACTTCCCGTTTGTCCACTGTCACGCGACAGGGATGATGCGAGAGCCATAGTGATAGTTTGACCCATCGAAACAGGGAATAATTCTGTGTTGTAGTCCAGTGTCATATCCATGTCGTAGTTTCTCGATCGTGCGTACAACCGAGACACTGTGTGGAAATGAATCCTGATCGAGGGTATCCGACAACTACCAGTGACAAACCTCTGTCAAATTTTTTTCCCTCCTTGTCGATGCCATTGATGGTAAAGACGTCGTCAAAGACGATGTTTGACGAAGCCGACGACATGATATGGTTAGAGCACAAAACGGCCGTGCGTGAGAAACATTGGTAACAATAGGAGGTAGTCTATATAAGTGAGAATTACTAGCAAATAAATACCCTACGGCGAAAGAACAAGACCGGAAGACTTCAGGCCATCAGGAAGACAGAAGAACGCATTGTACTGACATGACCCTGTGAGGTTCCCGACGTACTCCTCCAACCCCTGCAACGAAAGAGTCGTCTACCATGCTCACGGTATGGGTATGGTCTTTTAGCATGTTTCGTTTGAACCACCAGCCGCAACGAGACCAGTGAATTTAAACCTATCAATAATGGCAGCGTCACGAAGGCGCCTCAACTGGCACGTCGTTCTGCATTGCGGCCTTGACCTCGGATACATTCGCCGCGCCAGGTAGAACGACCTTCCAAACCCCCTGCGCGACGAGTACTCGGCGAACTTGGTTCTCAATGAGATCGTGAAGTTTGGGTACGTCCTTGAGCATGGCACGACTACCCATCAGCGACGTTGTCTTCAACCTGAGTGTGAAGTCTGGAGGCAGTGAGATAGATAAAGCGGGAATAGCATCTGCGGGTGACGGAGCGGAGAGGACAATCTGTCACAACATCAATGCGTGAAAGACATTCCTCTCGCAGATATGACTTACGGAAGATTCAAATCGGGAGAGAGAGATTGTGAGCGAAACTGGGAGTCGGGCAAAAGACGACATTGGATAGTTGAGAAGATAGGTGGTGGAAAGCGACACCGAGATAGTATCGGAATAAGACATATCAAACTTGACATACTGTGTCGAGTCAATGCGCACTCGTGAAGCAAATACCAAGTGGACTGACAGGAAGTGCGTGATGGACTTCGCTGGCATCTACCATTTGGGCATTAGACAGCTGTGGTGCAGAATTTCCAAGGTCAACGGCATGCACAGTGATGTGATCCTAGGACAGGCAAATCAGCGAGCAGATAGGGAACCTGAGAGGATGGTCAGCCCACAAAGAAATTACGGGGTCGTATGGTATTGGCGTAGGCTTCTATCCGCTGTCTGGCAACTTCAATCCCTTCGAGTCCGGTTAGCCCGTTTTGTAACTTGGCACGATAGACGTCGATGACCTGAAAATTGTCGGGCAAAACTCAACGCAAAAACAGAAACAGAACTACCTGGCGCGCGAGTGAGTTGAACCAAGCAGCGGACTCGATGCTCGCCTCATGAGTACCGTCTTCCTCGACTTTGGGCGTGTGGCTCCATGACGGATAATCAGGTATTGTGCGGGGATGTAAGCTCTGTGCGTCGGACTGTTCGATCGGTGAAATGAAAAAGAGGTACTTGAGCACAAGTGCAAGGAGGGCCAGTATTGACAGTTGACCGAGAATGAGGCCTTGCGTGAAGGTCGGCGTCAGCGAGAATATGTAGTTGCTGCCCATGACGATCACGACCAGACAGTGAGGTTGTCTTGAAGAGCCTCAGTTCATAAGGGGGTGTGTTCCTAACGGAGGCCGACAGCGGCTGTCCTTGCCAGCCTCGCAAGCGCGTGGACCGCATAACTTGGCTTGTCAAGCTTCAAGACCCAACACACAACAATCTTTATTCCCGCAACTACCGAGACCTTCAGCTGAGGTCGACCCCGACATGTCCACGAAACAATGTAGTGACTGCTCAGGAAGTTACTCAGGTATGTGCTTCACTGCCATGGTTGCCATGAGTGTATGCGATATTCATAGTTCCCTCGACAAACCGCAAAGATGACGTGAATGCTCCATCGTGCAGACTCGTCGCCCTGGTTTCGTGGCCAGCTGCACCCCTCACCGATTCACTGGTTCGTAGAGCATTGACAGATATCGGACGAGTCGAAGTATCACAAAGCCTACCTACCCTTCCGCCATCTTCCAAGTTGCTGCAGTGGGCTGCATATGATAGCATCGATCACTCTTTAACAGCCACGGAGCCTAACCGCGTACTTTCGTCCTCTTATACCATTCGCAAAGCACTCATTCGGAAACATTTCCTCGCGCGATGCACACGGTCCTACGTACTCAAGCACCCCCAGTCAGTTCTGGCTACATCCGTTCCGCGGACCTGGAATTTCGAAATGTCTTCTGCCCACGAGCTCGATGAATTGTGGCACGACGAACTATGGGACCTTGGAGAGGAGTTGGAAACCTCCCCGGGCAGGTGGTACATCCTCAAGCCAGGTATGGCGGATGCGGGGATGGGCATTCGACTCTTTAATAGCAAAGATACCCTGCATGAAATACTCGAAGAATTCGAAGGATACTCTGACGAGGAGGAGGCTGAAAGCAGTGATACTTCCGTGATAATATCTCAGCTCCGGCACTTCGTTATCCAGGTATTCACAAGTCTGTGCTAGTCTCTTCCTCGTCCAATATCTGAATACAGGAATATGTCGCCACCCCACTCCTACTTGATCCTTATGAATTCTTGCCTGGAAATCACGTAAAAACTGCAGGACAACTCAGGGGTCGCAAGGTGCTCATATGTCAAAGTTCAGTGGACCGTCGTTGACGCTCTATAGTTCCACCTCCGAGCGTACGTCGTCGCATCAGGTGCTTTGAGAGTATACATGTACAGGCGGATACTTGCCTTATTCTCTTGCGAGCCATATGACTTCCCAAGGCGAGGCAACAGTGAATCTAGCGTTTCTCTTCTCTCACATCTTACCAATACGTCGCTACAAATCCGTCGGGGAGAAGAAGGAGTGCGGCTATTTGACGAGCTGATAGGTCACCGTATCATCTCCGGAAACGAAAGGAATATCAACCTACTCGAATCGGACGTCGTCGACATTAACCAACAAATGGCAAGGATACTCTCTGACGTATTCAAAGCTGCCGTGGAGCAAGCGGTTCACTTCCAGGCAAGTTATTTAGACGACTCCGGTTCCGATTTCCTGAAAACTACTTGTTCTTAGCCTTTACCCAACGCATTTGAACTGTACGGGGTGGACTTCTTAGTATCTCACGTGCCGAGTGGGTCACATGGTCCTCGTTTTCAAGTCAACATCTTGGAGGTTAATGCTGAGCCTGCAATTGAGCTCACTGGTCGTAGGTTGACCTGGATACTGGAAGACCTCTTCAAGTCTATCCAAGTTGTTTGCATAGCACCCTTCGCGGGCGGAGTAAGTGACCGGATGGACTCATGGAAGGAAGGGGAGGTTCGTTATAATATGCAAAAGTGCCTCGACATGCAAGTACGCGGTGCAATGGGGTGGTAATGGAGATGATGGAGATGATGCTTGAAGCTTGAGCCTGGTGGTTGGTACAACGCGATTGCCAGTGTTTCATTGCTTTTCAAAGAAATTCACGCGTGACCATGATAGTTGATGTGTGACTTCAATCGTGACATGCTGTGACCCCACTCGACGCAACGAAATTCACGCCCGAGTACGGCCTCCATTCCAAGACTAATTCCGGACGGGGACTTGCGAAGCCTTGTAAGCAAGGCAATTCCATTCTGAACGCCATCTGCACGCCCTAGTAGTGCGGGTCAATGTCTGTAGTCGCGGACAGCACCTCTTCTGGGTCTTCGAGGAAACGAACGAAGTGGGACGAAGAAGATCACGAGAATGAAGCAATACGTCGACGTCAGCAAGCTCTCAGTCGTCAACTCCGATCATCGCGAAGGCCTCGAATAACTGATATCAAGTCTGTCTCTGAGGACACATCGTTCTCCTGTAGCCCTACCCTTCATGCGTACAGCGTCTTCGTCCCTCCAAGAGCATATCACCCATCTATACAACCCTCTCGGTCGGTATACTGTTATGAGAGACTCAACCAAATCGAAGAAGGTTCATACGGTGTGGTGTTCCGTGCGAGGGACAAGGAGACTGGCGATATAGTTGCTTTGAAGAAGTTGAAGCTGGATGAGGAGAAACATGGCTTCCCCATTACAGCGTTGCGAGAAATCAACGCCCTAATGTCGTGCCGCCACGAAAACGTAGTGCACATCCGAGAAGTCGTTGTTGGCGATACATTGACTCAGTGAGTTCAGTTAGTCACCAGGCTGAAGTTAGCCCCCAAAAACTCGCATTCAAAGGGTTTTCGTTGTGATGGATTTCATCGAACATGACCTGAAGACACTTCTAACACTGATGCCTTCCCCCTTTCTGCAATCGGAAATCAAAACCCTGATGTTGCAACTCTTATCCGCCGTCGCTCATTGTCACGTAAATTGGATACTTCACCGAGACCTGAAGACTAGCAACTTGTTAATGAATAACCGGGGCACCATCAAGGTAGCCGACTTCGGCTTGGCCCGGCGTTATGGCGATCCCATTGGGGTGGGAGGTCTAACGCAACTCGTCGTGACGTTGTGGTACCGGTATGACCAGTCTGAGAACGTTTTGTCCTGTACTCATTGTTTCGTGCAAGTGCGCCAGAAATCCTCCTCGGAGCAACAAATTACTCTACCGCAGTAGACATGTGGTCCGTTGGTTGCATCTTCGCAGAGCTGCTCTTGAAGGAGCCTCTGTTCCAGGCCAAGGGAGAGATCGAACTCCTTTCGATGATTTTCAAGCTTCTTGGACCTCCTACTAGTACGACTTGGCCAGACTATTCCACCCTTCCTCTCGCAAAATCCATCACTCTTCCCTCACCTCATGCCCACCAATTTCGGCAGCGCTTCCCGCACATGACAACGTCGGGGCTGGACCTTTTGATGTCTTTATTGACATATGACCCGCAGCAGCGCATCAGTGCGGAGGAGGCACTTCGTCATCCGTACTTTAGGTTGGCCTTGAAACACTACATTTCATTGAGATCTAACTGTGCGTTAAAAGCGAATCACCCCTCCCTAAGCATCCGGATCTGTTCGCTTCGTTTCCCTCAGCTGCTGCTGGAGAAAAGTTCGTTCAATCCTTCCCAGGTGACCATTGCGCTGACCTATCGGTTCTAGGCGAAAGAAGCCATTTGATAGCCCCTCAGCGCCTGTGAGGGCAGCAGACAGGATAAGTGCGGAAATTGATCCGCCGTGATACTTGGCATGCAGGAATTTATTCAAGAATCGAGTTATAAGTTAATACGGATCACTGTAGCACTATAATATCACTACGATACGCTACTCTCGTCACCTATGCCTTCAGAAAGATTCGAGAGTAGTTCTCGCATTCTGCGGAACCGAGTACGCGTACGTTCCATTTCGCCACATTTGTCATAAAATTCTTTTACTTCTTCAACAGTAAACCTGTATTCGCGCGCTATTTCATGTATCGCTTGGTCGATGACGTGTAAGTTGACGCGAGCCGCCGTATCGCCGCTTGTTTGGGATAACGGAGGAAGGTGTGGTTCATTGTCTAACACGGAGCTGGGGTAATCGCTACCAAAGATTTTCAGTTTAATCACCCGTGTCAACTGTTCGGACAACATACAGTGACCTGGCTCTTTTCACATCAAGTGGTTCTTCGCTGTCCCCCTCGGTATCGGCATTGCGCTTTCCCCAGGCAGGCGGAGGTTCGTTCCCAATCCGAATCCGCCATTCTTCAAATTCTTCACCATCGTCCATCTCTTCTTCGTCGGGACTTAACCTAGGTATCGTGGATGTAGAAGGCTGTGATCTTCCCGGAAGTTGTTCCGTTGGGACAGAAGGGAAAATGATGATCGGCGGTGTGCTAGGCACATTCCTGTTGATGTCACCAATGATCTTCTCCGTCTGGAAAGCTTCTTCCGTAGACTTCCCGCGCCTTTTCCTGGTACGTCTGGTCCTCTCCTCCGCTTTCCGAACATATCCATATTGTCCCTTTTCACCATGGGCAGGCTTCTTCTGATCCACGATAGCCGCAATCAAGTTATCTAAACGAACCGAATTCTTCTTGTAGCGCTCGCGCCAAGATTGCCAAGTATGGCGAGTTACCCATGCATATTCAGGGTCTACAGCCTTCTACGACGTCAGAAAACTCGATGGTTTGATGAATCGGTGTGCTAACCATTTCGCAAAGTTGTTGGTATAGTCTATTTCCGGTTCGCCCCCCCGTTTCCTTGTAAGGGATTTTGGTCGCTATCCATTGGCAAAGGCGCTCTTCGTCCTCTTCCGTAAACGACGTGCGCCTATTGAACAGTCAGAAAGAATCACCAAAGATGATTGCGTATATACGGACTCTTCTCCTGGGCGACGACCGCCGGGATTTTTGTAAACCAACGGCGTGTACAGTAATGCACCCTTCTCTACACACTTCTTGACCCAGAGATATGATTCGATATACTTATCCGGAACACCCTGGTAAGACTTGACCAGATGTTGGAATACTTCGGTATTGGGATCGGCGAGGATTACTCGAGCAGATTGTGGTGAGGCAGTGGGATCACCACCAGAGTGCTTGAAGCACAAGGTGGGCGCACATCAATAGTCAAAAGTACTTCGTCCACTCACCATGATCCGTTGACTGAGAGCCGCACGAGCGTTGACGTTTGCAATACTGTGGTGTATATGCATTTTGATAGGGGCTCCATTTTCCACAAATATCTGCCTCAACAGCATTCCGGCGATCTTACAAGCCTCGACATACGTATAAGGCACGAAGTGACGCTCTGGGCGATCTGAACTGGCCCAACACAGTCGAAGACGTTCGGCTTCGGCGGTACCTGGTTGGACGAGAATGTATCCTTGCCTGGGGACCTTCGCTTCAACACGTCCACCAAGAGACTATACTGAGATTAGGAGTCAGTCGCACGGGGGAAAAGATTCGTCACTCACGGTGATGGTCTCACACAACTCAGCTTGTATTTCTTGACTGATATCCTTCTGTACGAAAAACTTGACAGCCAAGCCGTTTGCATCCTGGAAGATAGGCTAGGAGGATGTGCGTGTTGTGCACTAAACAGGTACTCGCGAAGCTCTCACCATTGTTTCTCGCAAAGCAGATGTATGAACTTCAAATGTAGAGGGAAGGTCACCAAGGGAGAACCCATCTCTCGGGTTAGGGTTATTATTTGGCCCACGCAAACAAGTGCCACCCCACAGTCACGCACGAACACGTCTGAGCTACATACATATCTGGATAGAGGGTATAGAGGTATGTATATACATCTACAGGATAATTAAGAGTGTATGTAATAATGGTAAGAATTAAAGTAGGCGTGTAATAGGACTGTGCAAAATGTCGTTATTAGGTTGTTCTTGGGACGCAACACCTCACGGCGGAGATTCCCTCAGCGAAGGTTGAGGACCGGAGTCTCCAGCAGAGCTTGGATGGCGTGACAGCTTTCCTCGCAGACCAACAAGACGCAAGTCGGAAGGCAACCGTACCAAGGAGACCCGCTTGGCTGCCCGAGTTTTGTCCCAATCTTCCGCTTGCTCTTCCCGTGATTCCAAGGAGAAGGATGGCTTCTCCTGTAGTGAGGGTTGCGACAGTAACTGGTTCTGCGCGGACGCGGATGAGTGTGAATCCTCATCTAAAAGCGGTTGACTTGTCGGAGTTCCGTGGGTCTCGACATTGGACGACTCGTCCATGAAGGAGGCCGCTCGGAATGCAGAGATGGTGAAGGCCTCGCCAGAAGATGGCCAGTTGGGACCAAGGTCAAGTGCAGTACGGGATGATGGGGCGGAGGAAGAATCAAAGGAGTTAGAAACGGAGCGGTAGCCATCCTCCAGTTGAGGACTATTTTCACCTATGTCCTGGAACGTGGCCGGGGAAGGCATGGATTCAAAAATGCCGTTATGCAGTGTTTCCATAGTCGCCTGCAGAGCTGATGCCGTTCTTTGTCTAAAGATCCGCGTCTCTGCTGCGAGATCATTAAGGAGGATATTACGGTGGCATACGAGTTTAGTGACGTCCAGACGTAAAGTCTGCAGCCGCCTGGATAGTGTCTGGACGGCGTCTTGCAAGCGGTCACGGGTTGACTTTTGGAACGGCGCCAAAATGGCGATGTTGCGGACAACGCGAAGGTCACCGTCCATCTGTGAGTTCGCAGTACATATTCGATCTTCCAGGTCGCGTGCCGCGGAATGAATGATCTGCGCCCTACAACGGAAACCAGAAGGTTCCGTAGAGAAGTTCGATGCCCTCAGGTCACCAGAAGAGACCGAGAACCCCTCCACGTCAACGGTAAATTCATCGGTGTCAGTGTGGGTACCCGCGAATACGCCCTCAACAGCATTGCATATCTCTTTAAGTTGCACTACCTCGTCGACATTAGAGCCAGTCTGCAAGCCCGAGGCTCTAGATCGACTGGGGTGCGCGAACTGTAGATCCTGAAGATATGAGGGAGAAGTCGCAGTCTCCGTAAGGTCAGCGTCTTCCCCCGACATCCTTAATGACCGCATGCGGATTCCCGTTGAATTGAAGGCACTCGCATAATTGATGTACGATATCCATGCATTCATCTCTCGTTCATTTTGTGCTTGGAAAAGGATGTGGCGACCATCGGAAATCGTAAGACGGAAGGTATGCGTATGCTAAACGACATGTAATTAAGAAAGAGACTCACGAAGAGACAAACGTACCTTAGTATATGACCTATCAAAAACTGCCAGCGCATCTTTGATGGGTATGACTTCATCCGGTTTGAACTGCATCGCCTGAAGTGGCGGGGGTTTAGGAGTGTTATCCCAGGAGAGCAACACTGCAGCCCATGATATATCACGGAAGAGGAGCAACTGTGACCGAGTCAGCACAACACTGTATGGTCGCCACTTGCGCTGAACAGGCCTCTTTCCTCCCTCGGCAACGTCATCTCTGCGATTGAGGACGGCTACTTTGACAACTCTCAGGTTCCAAATCTCGTTAGGTGTGGAGTATGGACTGCTGATCCCGCCACTTTTGCCCGCCGAGGGACTGGGAGAACTCCCGATGCTCAGCCCAAAGCACACCGTGGGTAACCGAGCACCATCTGAGGAAGATATCGCAACGACAAGAGCTTTGGAAAATGCTAAAAGAATCTCGTCGTAGTCCCAAGAAACCCCAGTTCCATTCCAACTAAAGGGATTCTCTGTAGGAACATATTCCTCGACCTTGACACGTAATTGATCAAGCAAATTCTGAAGAATATATCATTGAGTAGTTGGAGGAAATTGAAACAAGACCAACATTTATAATGAGGTAGTAAGGATCAATCTTCGCCTTGCTGAGGAGGGGGGTTGCGGCCGCGGTCAGTGGACTAGGAAGGGTAGCGGGTGTGCAAGGCCGGGTATTTCCCCCATTAGAACGTCTAATGCCATTAGTTCCACTGTCCAGGGGATCTTCGATGAATATGAAAGGCGCGAATACTACATTATCATAGAAGCACTGCAAGTGCTAGTCATAAGAGTGGCGCATGGTCCGAAGAAATTGACATACATCAAGAATCTCAGTCATCAATCCCGGAAGAGACGTGTTCTTCACATAATCAGCTTTGGACATTTTACGTCGGTTAGACTTGTTGAATGCGTCGGTATGTAGCATAATCAGGCTGAAAGCCAGGATATACGGATGGTCTAGAAAGGCTGTTACTATTATTGGTGAAGACATGGGTGATGTCACGCGCCTGGGGAGGAGAAAAGGTCAGGATTGCACGCCGTATACCTGCTGGAAAAGGCTTCTATGACTCTATCGATCTGTTGGGTCTCTCGGGGAAGACCGACATCCATTAACAACCTGCGCAATGCAACATCAAGTGGATCACCAAAGAAGGAAAAACGATTGATGTATGATTTCAACGAGTCCACATAAATGCCTTCAGCACTAAATGACATGAACGAAGGTTATCTCGTGATAATTATGCAAAACCCTACCTGGATGCCAGAATGCCAGCTATGTCAGCCTTGCAAACCAATGACATCAATCGTTGTAGGAAAGCATCAGGAGATTCATCCGCCTGGGGCTTCAGAGTTTCTGGCGGTAGGTGAGACACGGAAGGTCGAGGCGATCTTACTGTTGGGGATGAAGAGCCACTTCCAACCCCACTAGAGGAGAATAAATTAACTGAGAGTCGGTGTAGAAGGGGAGGGTTGGTAACGGAACGAGGGCGGGCGTTCGATGAGTCATTCTTGGGAGATCGAGGTATTGGCTTACTCAGAGCCTTAGGAGCAGAGTCTTTAGAGGCGTTTGGCCGAAATGATAGAGGAAAAAATGACTGGGAACGGATGCGTGCAGGTGTCTCTGCTGTGGCAGGTCGCCGCGCCACGGCCGGTGAGGAAAGGAAAGGATTGGCAGTAGATGAGGATTGACATGTTCTTAATTGATGACCAGGAAGCGTAGGTACGTCGCCATTACTGGTTGCGGGACGCTTAAGAAGCTTCTCCGAATGACGTCGTGTCAGTGTAAACGGAACGGTGACTGGATGACTTTGCTGTATAACAGCGTTAGACACAGGTGGTACACCGAACTGAGAGGGAGACGAGGGGTATCCAACTGGAGGGGAAGGTGACTCTAGAGGAACGGAAGACCGTATTGAGTTAGGGGTTTTGCGTGACAAGAATGAGGGCCTGCGAGTTAAAGGGGAGGATGGAGATCCGCGTTCTACGACATTGGGGGCTGTCTTCTTTTTGTTCGCGGGGAATGCTGCTAACGAGACGACCCGGCTGCGCGTTTCAGTAGGTGCCAGAAGTCCGGTGAACGAAACATCCGAGGAATGAAAAGCGTATGCACTTCTGCTTGGTCGCAAGTAACCTGGGGGCCGGTATGTTGAGTCAATACCACACGGATCAACCGAAGATTTAGCATCGATATTGATATGGATGTTAGGTTGTCTCCGCGAAGTTCCAGAGGGAGCCACTTGAGCAGTAGTAGATGGTAAAGAATCGTTATGCGGAGGCCGGCAATTGGGCTTCATAACCTTCCGGTCAGATGGAGGTGACATTGCTGGGGCATTATCACTGGAAAGTCGCGCAGTATCGCGGTCCAGTGGAGGGCTAGGGGGTAAATCCTTGTCCCTGTTGAGGGCCAAGCTGAAAATGGGTGCAGTACGTGTCACCATTCCGTGCTCGTCCCCGGATGGACTGCTAAAGTTTTTGCGCGACGACGCTGGGCGCATGCGACGTGTCCAGACGGGGAGCGAAAAGGAGTACGGCTGCTTTTCGGAGGTTTGAGGAATGCGACCAGGCGTGCTCCGAGGCACCATATCCTTGGGAGGAAGGGTAGGGGCATCTGACTTGCGGGATGCCACGCTCAGCGACGCCCCAGAGGGACGCATTTCCGACGACGAGGAGTTTCGACTCCCAAGACCGAGGATGCCCACCATATCAAGGTATGGAGACGCCGTGGAGGCACAAGAAGCACGTCCCAACTTCCACGGGAGAAGTTTGTGATAGCACAAGTTAGCCTATTGACCGGACAAGGAGTCCGCAGCGATGACAGAAGTCTGCAAGGCTGCACCACGGCGCCAAAGCTTGTCAGCACCGAATGCCACATTGGCATAGCATTTTCGAAAATCACAAGTATGCAATACTACGCTGTAGTGTATATACGTGTGTAAAATCGTGATACAGTAGACACCGCATATCATCGAGGTGACTGGCGTTTTTCTTTCTCGATTTTTTTACGCTTTTCCTTCAGTACATGGTGCTGTCAGAGCATGAGCGGCGCAAACAAAGACGAAAAGATCATAAAACAGACCTCGGCTTCCTGCTTCCTCTGGCTGTGCTTCATCCGCTCGTATAACTTGCGTTTCTTGTTGCTCAACAGCACCTTACCCATATCCTCCTCTTCGGCTCGCTTGCTAGGTTTCCCCGTTGCCCCACGACGCGTGGTCTCTAGCTCCTTCGTTGTTTTCTGGAATTCATCGTACTCGACTCCTGCAATTTCTGCAGCCAACTCTGCGGCACGCAGCGACTCCGCACCGACATGCACGGGTAAGGTTTCCTTCGCCACACCTTTCGCCTGCTCGTTCTCACGTTCAGCTTCCCCTGCGCTCTCGTTCTCCCCGGGAATGGAAGCATCTGATTCATCTCCGGACAAAGGAGCAGTTGGGTCATAAGCACCAGGTTTGGCATCGAATGGTGACAAGTGAGGTGGAAGAGTTGCGCCTTGACGATAGACATCTTCAAGGAGGATCCTTCCTGCGTTAATGCAGTCCGCAACCCATTGTGGCTGCACGCATTTTCGCTTTCCTCTTTGCTCACTTCCTTCATAGGACTCGTTGCCTCTCGTAATTGCGGGCCTATCGATAATGACATGGGTGATGCTCTCATCGGATTCAGTAAAAGGCGATCCACTCCCAGAAGAGGGTGGCCACCCTACACGTCCTCCAAAAGAACGGATTAAAAATTCGAACACAGGTCGTGAAACCTCGCGCGAGAGAAAAAACGTATACGGCGAGAAGAGGGATGAGGAATTTGGCCTGGGGATTGAAGATAACGTTTGCAAAGTAGGAAGCGATGCTGTCGTGCCGGAGTCATTGATGGATGGGTGAGGAACAAACTCTTCGTCAGCCTCTGTTGCCTCGGGTGTCTGATCGACAACGTCCATCGACTCATCATGGCCCAATCCCGAGTTTCCTGTAGCAATGCTCTTGATCGCTCGACGGACTTCCTTTGATGAAGCCTTTTTTGTGGTACTGCTTGGTTCAGGAGCTACGACTTTACGATCGGCTACTTGGAGACTAAATGCGCCAATGCCTGCCCCAGCTTCATCCCGACTTGCATCCAAAGGAGGTGGATAAATCAGCCCGGCATCCGTGTAAAGCTTGAAAAACACGAAACCAAGTAACGTCTGGTAGAGCTCCAAGAAAGTAAGCATTACCCGGACGTCTACGTCAGAAGGGATCTGGTAGAACGTTCTGTAAGAGTAAAAGCCTTTATAACCGAATACGAATGCTTACATTCTGAGTGAACTGGTAAGGTACAAGCCAAGTCACATTCTGGTCCATGACGTCTGCCTGATAATAGATCCCCTTGATAGACAAGAAGACCTTCCTGAGTGACCGCGAATGCATTATGTATAGTTGCCATTCGGCGGCGAGGCGGGAACAGTTAGCTACCAGCGCAGCGGAAACACGGTCGTTCGCCGGAAGTGAGGAAAAAAGGAATATCATGCATAACGCATCATCGATGTCCCTCACGGCGTCAACAAATGTGGGGTATCTGCAAAGTGCGTAAGCGCGTCCAGCGTTGCGCCCTCCCCCAACATTATCATACCTCTCCTTTATGATATGATCCAGCTTATACGAAGGTTTTTGTTCTTCTAGATGTTTTGCGGTGCTCCATTCACCCCTTCCGAGCGCACGGGAAATCTTCTTTGCAAATGCTTTGTGATCTCGTAATTTGTTCAGGATAGGTTCGTGCAGAAGATATGCAATATCTTTTGCATAGTAGAAAGATGTCGGCGCAGTCGACCCCTTGTTAGCCTTCTTCTTATTTCGTGGCTCGCGCGGAAATATGCCTATCGGTACAATATGTGAGATTCAACCCAATGAGTACTGAAACCCACCTTTTAAAATGCACAACCGCCTAAAATCAGCCAGCGAGCACTGCAACTTTTTCACCGCAGCAGAACGCGTCATATAGGCCTTGGCTGCGCCTGCCTTTCCCTTCTTCCTTAAGCGACCCATGGCGTTGTATTGGTTCTAGACGACGCGAAATAGGAAGACAACTAAGGTTATGCAGTGGTTCTTGCCTAGCGGGCAGTGATATTTGTTTGTCTACACCAAACAGAGTCGCCCTTTCTCATCATACCCCGATCATGAGGTGAGGAATATACTACACGTTGAGGTGTCCCAACTCATTCGCTTCTAGTCAATACGTTCACGTTCCGAAATCAGAGCTGGATGAAGCTCAGCTCCGCCAGCTGGAGGAACACGAAATCAGCCAAGGTCCATTGTCAGTCCTGCAGCAGGCCGTACGCAACAATGCGCAGGTGCTCATCTCCCTGAGGAATAACAAGAAACTGCTAGCGCGCGTGAAGGCTTTTGACAGACATAGCAACATGGTAAGTTGAACTTATTTGCGTAATTCGAAGCTGTTCGTATTTCGTAGGTTCTGGAGAATGTCAAGGAGGTAAGTTCTTCGACTTCGTTGCATCTCGCCTCCAAAACTGATGGATTGCACAGATGTGGACAGAGATACCGAAGGGAAAGGGAAAGCAGCCTCTGAACAAAGATCGCTTTATCAGCAAGATGTTTCTGCGGTTAGTGTTCCATTCGAGCGGGGTACCAAGTGTCTGATGCCCTTCGCAGCGGTGACTCCGTCATCTTAAGTGCAGTGCTATTTCCTCCGCCTCGTATTGTTGCCTGACCCTTTGCAGTTCTTCGAAACCAGGCTTGAAATACCTTCGGCGATCTACTCAGGAGTCTTGCGAATCTGCCAATCATCGTGTGCGGATTGTTATATTTGCACGACAAGACAGAGAGATCAAAATGAGTCCATTTGCGTATGAAGGATACGAGAGTAGCCTGTGCAAAGGATGGAGAAAAATCGCATATAGATCGTCTACGGGGAGAGACATGAAGTCAGAGTTATCGAGAATAGTACTACGTATAATATATTTTGAGTAAGAGGCAACTGCCTTTGAGGCAGGACGGTGGATGCACTCAGAGCTCTGCGGGCAAACATTTGCTCTCAGAGGCTAGATTACTGTATGCCATGCAATTATGGAGCATCGAACTGAGGTGTAAGTAGTCGTTCCGAGGTTTAAGCTCAAGTGTCAAGAGACTCGAAGGACTTGGCGTAACACGCGGAGGGTAGTGTTTATTTTGCTTTCTATGACGCTCTAACCAGGGTCATGGAGTTCAAAGAGACGATGGACCGGAGCTGCTCACGATGTCTGTGAGGTGCTTGTCGCGCTCGATTTCACTTCGAAACCATGCCACTGTCTCAGAGCGAGCAGCTGGATCTGGTATGGCTAAAAGAAATAATGGCCAGCTGAACAGAAAATAAATCAACAACCATACATCGTGAAGCCCTTATGACTTGGCGGTACAGGTTTAAAACTTCTTTTTGCAAAACGAAATGTTTGAGAGTGAGCATGACTGAGCCTCGCCGACTTTGCTGGCAGTGTCTTATGTGGCGAGGTTTGGTCTGCTAGTGAGGAGTGGCAACAGAGCTCTCCCTCAGAAGTGAAATCCATACAGCCCACCACTGCCAGTGCACTCCGAAGGCGAAGACAAAATTACAAGGCTTGACCAGCGGTCAAGTTTATAAAAGCCTGTTACTTTTTCCTTTATTCGCGTCTCTGTTTTTCGGATTTGCCACCCTTCAGACGATGTCGCTAGCAGAGCACAGCGCAGCTGCTGTCGGCCCTCCTCAATCCTCAGGTGCCGCTGTGGATGCCATATCGGACGGTCTCTCCAATGTCTCCCTTCAAAGCATTGATAATCCCCACCTCAAAGATCTTCCTAGTTCTGCTCCTCCGCCGCCGCAAGGCGACTTGATACCTCGACCATTCGTAACGTATTCTCGTTCTCAGCTTCTCTTCCTCCACAAATCCCCCTTGGTGAAGATTCCAGATGGCATGCCTGTGTTAAAAGACTGGTTTGGGTATACGTCACCCCCTTTCAATAATCTATGTGCTGAACGTGTGTTCATAAGGATGGACAATGACCAAGGTACCTCTAAGAAGGATTCCGAAATATCGGCGAGTTCTGGTAACGCTCGAGATAGGCGGTGAGCACATTGCGCAACTTACAATCGGATCCCTCTACTCATGCACAATGCTAACTGCATAGATTCCGTCGTGATGCAGACGACGGGGGTATGTATATCCTCCCGGTAATTAATTGACCGCCTGACCTTTCCTAGGTCCAAATAGACCATCATTTCGGGGAAGCGCTGTCACACAGCCATCTCAGATGGGTAATTTCAAACACCAGTCTATTCGTACAACAGAACGCGAGCGAGAGAGGGATGTCGACAGGGAACAAGATCGAGATTCGAAAGTTAAAGAGGGGAACGAACGGCTGCGCAACGTTGGTGTTACCGCAACTTTCGCTTGACTACACTAACATCTTCATTCTGCAGTTGTCTGACAAGTATGACCGTGACCGGCGTGCAATCTCATCACTTTCTCAGCTACGCTCCAAAGATCGTGAGGTTGCCCCTCACCTGGCCAACACTGGGTCACGTGCCGCTACACAAGGTCAACAAGCACTGAGCGCACGTACCATGGACAACCGAGAGCCCTCCAAAAAGAAAGACGGAGAATCCACTGAGGATTGGCGGAGGGGTTTGTAGTTTCTGTGGTGCTCCACGTTGGGATACTGATCTACTCATCCCCTCAGGTACAGAATCCTCTCGTTCTGCAAGGGAACGTAGGTATTTTATTTTGCTCCACTGGATTAATAGTAAACATAAACAGGACCCGAAAACGGCCGTAGGGAACGAGAAGATCGTGATCGTGATCGTGAAAGCCCCCGCTCCAGAGTACGGGATTCCTCCAGAGCGCAGAGAGATGGCGACCGGGAGGGTGACAGGCGGATTGATCGTGAGGATCGGCTTGGAGATGCAAGTTACCGCAGAGATAGGGACGACCGCGACAAGGAATATGACCGTGAATCCGAAGCGGACGATCCCAGGCGGTGGAGGGACGATGGCAAGAGAGACGAGCGAATGGCTGCTAGGCGTGAACGGGACTTCCGTGAAAAAGAGCGTGAGGGTGGGTCCCGCGACCGCGCGCGTGAGAGATCCACTTGGGATCCTAGCGAACGTTCTGACCGGCGGTGGGTAGCTGATGATCGTGATAACCGAGGCAAAAGGACAAATGGTCGGGAACGGAGGGTCGGGGACGACGCCAAAGATCGGGACGAGCGCAAAGACCGTGAAAGGGAGAAAGAACCTGCATGGATGGATACATACATCCCAAGCAGCAGTGGGAGCGGTTTCACTATGCAGCGCTCCGACGGTGAGCTTGACGGCATCCAGGCCTTCAAGAAGGAGCTCCGAGAGAAAGAACAAAAAAATCAAATCTCATCGAGCGATGGGGACCCCCCTCTCCACACCTTACCCAAAGCAGAGCTGTCGGTATCGAAGACCGAGAGCCAGCTAGACGAGATCCAGCTTTTCAAGTTAATGATGAGGAGAGAAGAAGAAAAGAGACAAGTGGATAGTCCTCTGACATCATCGCCCCATCCCCATGAGACTGTCGTGGAGAATACATCGTTACTCAGCAAGGATAGCAGTTTTGAAGGTATGTTACTTCGCTGAAGGCATCTCAGCTAGACTAAGCCGACGCCTGCGTAGCGCAAGAATCTACGAGCGAGTTTGCCACGCGCCTCTCAACCTCGTCAAAGAAAGGAACTCCGTTACTGAGCGTCCCACCAACCGATGAAGTTTGCGATACTGCATCCAAGTCCCTGCTTGACCACGATCCCGTTTCTCCATTACCTTCCGTTGCCACAGTCTGTGACAAGCCAGATTCCCTCGAGAACTTGTCGTCTGTAAACCCTAGACAGCTTCAGGTCCATACACATTCCGAGTTGACATCTCTTCATGACAACATGAAGCCAGCTATGGAGGTATCTGCGGCTCCAAGTCCAAGCGTCCCATCTAACAATGCAGTGGGATCCAGATTACTTGCCCTGGCCTCCCGGTCTTCACAAAACCCTATTGGTCCTCCACGGTCTGGTGCCTCGCAAAGTCCGGTATCTTTTTCACAAAAGAACAACTTTGTCCGCATGAATATGCCCGCAAGCAGCCCGGGAAATTCCGTACACACTCCAATTGACGATATTCCAACGCAAAGTCCACCCCAGACCGAGGACTTATCATCTCTCAACGGGTTTTATCCTTTCGATGACCATCGAGGCAGAACTGCCCAAATGCCCTTGTTGGATGCCACGTTCCGTCATTCGCTGAGTTTTAATGGTGAACGAAATTCTCTGGCGCAAGTTGTCACCGAACAGGTATCTGTGACGGAGACTGGAGCTGGCCTTCCTAGCCACTCCTCAGGCCCGCCATTAGATTGTGTCAATTCTGGATCCGCTGCAGCGAGGGGCAGTCGATTCGCCAAGTTCTTCGACGGGAAGAGAGAGAATCAACCCACGCCTCCGAAAGGGTTTATGGGTAATTCGGGCCCTGCTTCCCAGAAGGCGGACATCGGTGTCCTACACCCACCTAGCAACGCAGATGCGAAAGCAATGGAAGACATTTTTGCGATGCTAAACAATTCAGCCCATGTAAGTCTAGGATTTTTGTACTCGCCGTTCGTCTCAACATTTTTTGTCGTAGGCCCAGAGGCTTAATACTGCCCCCGACGTGCCGAACGTTGATCATCTCGGGTCGCAGCCCACTAACCTCCACCCTCTGCAACCTCCCCAACCGCAACCAACCACCCACCCACGCCTGGACTCTTTGTATGACAGTCTTCTTGATGATAGAAACTTTGTACCAGATGGCATGGTCCCTGGTCTCCGGTCTTTGCCACCTCCTCGTATCCGTCAGAACGCCGCAATGTTCTCGGATGTCCAGGATGATCCTTCACAATTCAATGTTCAGCGAGGCCCTGCGCAGATGTATCAAGGTTCCATGCCACCTATACACCTACCCCATACCAATGTAGGAAGGGGCGGAAATCTCCCAGTGCAAGGCGCTCAGCACCGTGGCGGACCGTCACCTAATTCCCTTGCTGCAGCACAACGCTTGCCACCTGGCTTGGCTAATCTCGGAGGACGACCTCCGCACGACCCGAACCCGTTTATCAATTCTTCCATTGGTATTGCGAATGGCAACATTCACGGTGGTATACATGGTAACGGCCCAGCCCAGCAGCCGTTCAGTAATTATCAACAAGCTGCTAGCCTAGGCTTCAGCGGCGCTCCTCAAGTACGTATGCCCCACCCGGCGCACCAGCTACAGGGTGCACTGGTGCACAATCCGTTACAAGGACTCGTCCATCCTGCCGGCCTGGGGACAAGTCACGCGCAGTTGCTTGGTCTTGGGGGAGCTGGTGGATTTCCTGGTGGCTTACGAGGGCCGAACGGCGGCTTTGGACAAGGCCCTCAAGGACAACCACCGCACGTGTCATTAAGGCAGCACCAGCAACCACAACAGATTCCTCCTCACATGTTACCTCTTCACTTCCAGCAGCAAGGTCTGGGTGCTGTTAACAACCAGCCTGCTCACGACTTAATGTCGCTTTTGATGAACGGTGCTCGTAGGGCCGAGTGACAGATTTGCTGCCTCTTCTGCTTTAGCTTCAGTCAAATTCCGACCACCTTAACCTGTACTTCCGTTTCCCTGTTGTCGAATCACGCTGGACACGTTGACGTTCTTTATCGATATTGCGTTTCGGCCCGTCGCTTCACTTTCTCTGACTCGCTCGACTAAGTCGTATATATATGATTTTCAGTACGGTCTGATACGAGGACGTGACGCTTGATTGTAGTCACTAGCCTTGGTGCGTGTAAGCTGCGGTTGCACTGTAACGTTCCCAGTAGCGCATGTCTAGCTTGGCGCGAAGTTCACTGGGTGGCCATACACTTGCTTGTACAAATCACCTGAAATTACAACTTTCAACAGCTTGAGTGGCGTACTCTGAGTCTCCTGCTGGTTTGTATGTACGTACCATGTATACCGTGGTACACTGGCATCGAAGCCAGCTGGGCTTCGTGGGTTACGCGGTTTCACATTATAGAAACTAACTTGAACTTGGCGAATCCCAAGCGGTTTCAGTGGGCACCCGCGGCTTGAAGCCGATACTGACCCGGGCCATCCGCGGTTGGCTCAATTATTTTCACCCGCTGTGGTTCTTCGATGGCACCCGTGCGTAACGCAACATGCCCACGTAGGGTATTCGCAACTAGCGCGGTGCGAAGATTCTACTCGGTTGCCGTGCATGGCAGACACTGGAAGCTGTCACCAGGAATCAGGTCATCAGTTCGTAATTTGGGAACCGGGTAGGTTCGATGGGCGGTGGGCGGATGATAGACGGGGGTGATAAGACGTGACTGATGGGAATGGACCCTGTGGGAGAAGTATTCCCAGACGTCACTAATTGTCGGTGCGTATACTCTTAGCGTCGTTCAATATGTATGTCCAAATAGATATATGTCGACTAGCAGGGCGGATACGTATGAGTCTTAGTTTGCGAAAGACAAGTAGAGGACGAGACTCGAGGAGCAGGCAGGAGAAGGGTGGGGAATACCACTTAGCAGGCGGCCGATTTGTTACATAAAGTAGACGATAACAACCGTAGGATAGACGGGCCTCGTTGCCTGCAGGCGTGCAACGTGGGCTTCTTGTCACTACCAAATCAGATTAATCCCCCTCAATGAATGAATAATTTTCACCGAGAATCGACAAGGGACGACCTGTCCGCTTGAAAGAAACAAAGCACAAACCGAAACACGCCTTCCAACGCTCTTCAGTCTCCTCTCTCTCTTTGCGCGATCGAAAACTTTGCGCTCTTCTCACTTTCACTCTTCAACCAACCCACTCACCTCGGCGACGCCCGTCTGTCGACGAGTCGAAGCCATTGGAAGCGTGTCTTGGCAACTCGTGGCGTACCACGCTCTCGATTTAAGTTCGAGTCCATCGTCTTATAGTTGTTGTGCTGCGTCCCACTTCTGAAGACCCAACTCATCCGTCTTTCCTTTCAACTGTCTCTCCTTCTGCTATCCATTCGTAAACCTCTTACATCGTAATAATTGTCGCCCCCCCGTCTGTCTTTACCCTTCGCCAGAACTACATATACCGCCCCAGCGCACCATATCGATCGGCCGTGAGTCGTTCGCACCGTTGTTATCGGTCACGATTGAACTTGGGCCGTTACAGCGAATTTTTTTCTTCCCTGCTACGGTGGTCAGTATTCTCTTACTGGAACCCGAAATCTGATTTTCTGACCGTTTTGTAGACGCAAGTACAACTCGTCTGCACTTCGTAGGTGAGCAAAACCCCTTGGCAGACGACGTCATATTGTGAGCTCGTCGTAAAACGTGGACCGTGGGAAAGCACCCCGCCTGATGCGGGATGTGCCCTGGCGGTGCCGTAGTTTGATGGTCTTGGGCAGGCATAAAATCGGTTACTGTTCCACGCTGTCCTTCCTCGAAGGCACAGTCACGTTATTAGATGGCATGCTACGTTGGAAGTGCGTACGGGCAAAGACGTCCGAGGGGCTTGTCTCAAGCTCCTCGATAACGCCTGATTTGACAGCTATTGCGCTGTCGTCGTGTAGATCGATTTTTTTTTTTTTTTTTTCCCGCGAGTTTTATTATTTTATCCCGACTTCTTGCTGCAGTAATTTCACCGAATTTTCCTTTTCTGACTTCTTTTTATAATGCCTTCCGACTTTGACACGGCCCTGTCGAGCTGCTTTCCAGCACTCTACTTCTTGGTTCTCTTCCATGTTGCTTTTCGTTCAGTCTTCTGTCGACCAGACGCGAGACCGTCTTTCCTATTTCTCACTCCTCTGACTCTGCGTCATCACGCTGACCGCGCATGATAGCCAGTCCACTCGCCACACGCCACTGCCACCCATTCGTGCTTGCTCTCCACTCGTCGTTCCCTTGGTGTGCGAAAGTGTATTGCATGACCGTTATTCCCATTGTAGTAAGTCGTCTATACCCATCATCCATCTCTGCACCAGACGGATCAAACTGGAGCCATAATTATCCGAGGTTGTTATTGGGCTATGTTGGAGTCGGGAAGTCCCTCTGCGAGCCTGTGCTGCATTCCTGCCAATGCTCTTATGTTTCTCGGTCATTTACTGCATTACTTACTGACCACCCCTCCCTTTCACAGTCGCATACCGGTCAAACACGCCCAAAGCTTGACTCTACCGTCGTTCAGTCATGAAGGATATCTCCATATCATCTTACCGAAGCTCTCGAAACGTGGCGTATCCGAAGAAACGCCCATCGCCCCATGGTATCTCAAAGTCTCACAAAACTCCCCTTCTCGGACCCCCACCTACTTGTAGAATGTCTTCCTACTCCGCAAAGTCTGTCTTCCTCCAACAAAGACAACGCGAGGCGCAAATCATCGCTCTAAGACGCCAGGGAGTACTACTAGAGGAGGAGTACCGTGAGGACATCCGCCTATACATGCATGAAATGGAGGTCAGTGAAAAGCACAGTTTTTAACTCGATTGTTGAATTCAGCGGTATTACTGCCGTTAGAGATATACCATGTCATCCTCCCAGTCTATGGATCAGCAACCCGAAATCCGATGGCACATGCGTCCCTGTCTGGTCGACTTCCTCGTGGAGATTCACTTTGCATTTCGCCTCCGACCAGAAACGTTATACCTTACGCTGAACATTGTGGATCGCTACGTGTCACGCCGCATCGTGTATATCAAACACTACCAACTTGTCGGTTGCGCCGCCCTTTGGATCGCTGCCAAGTTTGAGGACGCGAAAGAACGCGTTCCGACCGTACAGGAATTGGCACAGATTTGTCGCGAAACTTATGATGAATCCGCTTTCATCCAGATGGAAGGACACGTGCTTGCAACCATACAATGGACACTTGGCCACCCGACGGCCGAAGCATGGCTCAGATTGATGTGTTGCGACCCTTTTGTTGAAGAAGAAAAAGTACAACATGTTGCCCGCTTCCTGATGGAGATAACGCTGTTTTACCGAGAATTCGTCAAGTACATACCGTCATCGATCGCGCTTGGTGCCCTCACCCTCGCCCGTTTCTTGTGTGGCAAACCCCGCCGCATGTTCGAGGAGACGATCGAATGCAGGGAGATCGTAGAATTACTCGACAATCGGCTAGCCAAACGTGTCAATGATCTCTCAGAGACTCTGGTGAAGAAATACTCGTACGCGTTCTATTCCAAGGCAGCGACCTTCGTCCTCCAGTACTATCTCCAGGGTGGGCGTTTCTCATGGCACCACATTGTGCCATTCCCTGCTACTCCGACGCGTTCTTCACCCTCTGGTACGAGCACGCCGATGTCTGATACCTCCGATGATTTTCCCCTCACACCGACGAGCCCCGTCTTGTTTTCGTCGGACCCTTTCTCAGGTTCCGTCTCATCCGACGACGATAAAGAGAATCTACCTTCTACGTTTGAACCTGTCATCAACAAACTGCGTATGGAGGACCCTCCCGACCACTACCTTCCTCACGAATATCTCACGCTCAGTCGTCCCGCCCTACATAATTTGAACGGTTCTCCTCGGGTGACTGCTGTATCGTAAGGGCTCTACACCTCCAACGCATCGGGCTCTCCATCCTCAAAATGTAATACCACCATACATTGCTCAGCTCATCTGCGCACTTGTCTTTGCAACTCAATCATCCATGCATCACCCTTGCAATCGTCTCTTTCTTGTTATAATTGCCGCCAATGTCAGCGCAGGATTTGAGCAGCGACGAGGAGCAGAGCCGGAGCGAATCTCCATTCAGTTTGCCAAACACTGGATACTCCGTGTTTGTCACTTGTTCCATCCGTTTCTCCGACCCTGTGTATCCGACTATTGCCATAAATCAAAGCACATTCATTTTCTGTTCCCTCCTATGCACACATCGTCTCTCGTCGTCCCTTTCATTTTTTCGCCGCATTCCCCCTCGTGACGAGGCCGACAAACCTGTTAGTGTTTATCGCATTTGTTCTATATTATTCTTCAATTTATCAAAGTCGGCCGTTTGGCTCGTTGCGAAGTCCTTTTTTTTATAACCTTTTTACGCGGCCTCACTGTAGTTCCGCCCTACCAACCTTTTTCGCTCGTCGGTACCTCCTGCACCTTGTTCCACATCCCAACTTGTCATTGTTGCAGCAAACCTCGCATCCTCCACCCGCAATCGAACTGTTCTTTACAATACCACCTGTAATCCCCGAGATGAGAACTGATCCCCCTGGCTGTTCCTGCATTTGAGAATGTGCGCGCGTGGTCAGTCATTTCCCCTGCACAGCAATTGTGATCCCAGGCATCGCCGGAATACCTGCCGCCCCTCACGATCTGAGACATCCTGGGAGGCACTCTGACGAACATGGCACGAGTGTATACATCCGATCGGGTTGACATTTTACTTATCTTTTGCTCGTGTACGATGTTCGCTCCCGGGCCGGTGAGATAATCTTGTGGCGCTTTCTTCATTGCCTAGAGTACGTTACCATAGGAGCTCCTAATGATTACAGTGCTGGACAATGGAAACGGACAAAATGACAGAGAAAAAAGCCAAAGACAGTGGCACATACTCGTCTTGCAGAAGAGGAGGGGCCACACTGGACTGCAATTTCAGGACTTGATGCACGTCTTCCCTGCCCAAAGTCTACCGATGGCACTGGTAACTCGTCGGAACATGTAGCGCTCAACTGGTGCTACTAATTCTACCAATATTGATGGCGCGCTCCGCTCCGTCGGAACTTCAAAGATACCATCTGCTGTTATCCGCAACGACTTATTATGACAGCTGACGGCGCAATTGACTTGTAATAGCTGCCAATGACATTGTCCCAGAATTGACACTGGACATAGTTGAAGACAGCGATAAGCTTCCCAACGACTGCAGTAAACGAGTGGTTAAGACGATTTGCATGGTCGATGGGTGATGGCGGACGTCACGACGCATAGAACACCCCAAAGGCTTTGGTGTGTTTTCCGGTGGTTACCCTAGACATGGCAGTAGCTATCACATGCCAACATTTATATAGGACCGGGCCGTTACTCTTACCCTTTCAACGGACGTATAGCATCGCCATGCGATAGCCACGTGTAGGATGCATGACGTCATCCATTGGTTGTGCGTGCTCTCCACGCGCATTTTGTAGTGAGATTTTTGGTTGTGCCAATGCAGTGAATGAGTCGTGCGTGGAGGCCGTGGCGCTAGCTGGCTCAGAAAGTGCTGCGTAGTCCCTGGTCGGTTCTCGCTACGACGAGGCGAGTTTCCCCCACATCCATCGCGTAGCTAGTCAGGACCTGAGGTAACCGCTCGCACTACTTCGTGCAAAGCACGTTTCCTCGCAACAGTACTCATCTCTCCCGTCTTCTTCATTTGTACCTTCTGCCACCCGTTTACCTGACGTTTTCCAACCTGCTCTACCTCTGACCAGGGATATCCGTGCCAACAACTGTCCTGGCGGCACCGCCCACCCATTCTGGTCATCTATCACGTTCACCATGCAACCTGCGACTTCCGACTCAGGTTTCGTACCGAGGAAGGAGTTCATTCGTGACCAGCGCACCAGATCCGATTTCGCTCTCTTGGCTATTTCGGCTTCCAGCTTCATTAGGCTCTACTCCTTTTCCCCCGACGTCATCGACGATCTTCGTCGCCTCTTCAACCATTTCTACTTGAATGCCGCATCTCGTGAGGACGCCTCTCAGAGCCTCTTTGAATTCCAACTTCACGGGAAACCGTGGGCCTCCCCCAAGAGTGAACGCACGGAGCGCATTTTGCTAGACATACTCATCGTAATTTACAAGCACGGATATACCATTCTCTCCACTATTAACTATGGTCGCGAACGTGACGACCGTTTAGCAATATCCTTCTCTAGGCTTTCAGCATCCTTGATAGTTCCACCTCATTCGCCTATCCCTGCTGGTTCCGGGAGCAACCTGTCTCACACTACTCCGAAAAGCGAACGCAAGATGCTCTTTGCAATCTCTTTTGTCTCCAGCACTGTCATGCGGGTCATATACCCACCACTGAATTCTACCCCAGCTATATTGCAAGCCGTGCGGGGGTCCTGGCCACGAGGCGTTGTTTCGGAGAGGAAAGTCAATGAGGCAGCGTTTGAGTTCAAGCTCAAGGGTTACAGTTGTGTGTATTTACTCTGTCTTCTCGTTGATACTTTACACCAATACTGTGTTTTCAGGGTTCAACGAAGACACGTTTGCAATGGATTCTCTACAGCAAATCCTTTCACTCTTGTCGTCATTGGATGAGCATGCTTGTTCCATGATAACTTCTCTTTCCTTCAATAGCCACTCGCGAGTGAAGGACCTGTGGGTTTTCACAGGCCCGGGATCTGGAGATTCAAATGACCAGTACTGGCCAGAGTCGCCTGTTAGTCAGTCAGGCTCCATGTTAGACGTACGGCGTTCAAATCGCGCGTCAACGCCAGACCAGGCATTGAATCCAGACCCGGGTATCCTACCATCCTCTTTACATAGACGAGCCGCGACCGTGTCACAGTACCCGGCACATGGATATCCGCACTCTCAATCTACACCGATGTCGCACACTCGGGCGGCCACAGAAACCAATGTTACTCTATCTTCCAACTCACCGCCCATACCGTTCGGCTCACCACGCGCAGCTCCCGGGAATGGCATACGCAAGCCCGCACCTAGAGCGCAAGTACCTGTTTCCGTTGACTTGGATGCACATGACGAGGATGAGCACCTACGCTATCGAACTTCGCTGGCTTCAGTTGTGCCAAGTAGCTGCGAAAACATGACTGGCGTTGGAACACTCCATCGGAGCCGACTCAACCCCAACCTCAGCCCAGCAGACACGTCGGGTACTACGAGAGCGTCTGACGACGACGACGAGACTATTCATCTGCATCAGGAGAGTTCTCAGTCAGATGCATCCCTTCGCCGTCGGATGAACGCCGCACGGCCTCAACCAACGCGTTCCAAGACCCCACCGCCGTTCACACCACATGCACGTGATCCTCGCGCTTCTACTAGTGACACTGTGGGCGTGCTTCAGGCCCAAGAGCATGTGATTACTGGCGAAAACGCGCCACTTCTTAGTCCAGGGATGTTCCGCGTTCGAGATTCCGCGTTTTCAGCTAATTCGGTTGGTACTTCGGGCTCATGTGAGGTCCCCATCAAGTGGTCCGGCCTGAGTAGGCCTGAGGGCATTGGAGATATCGAAGAAGAACCGGATCAATATCACGAGGATTCTGGGCCGCAGCACGTCTCACCGCCTCCTACACTACCGGGTGCGTGGGCATTACCATCTGATGAGGGGCGGTCCGCGAACGGCGAGGCATTTCACCCGGAGAAAGCTACTGTTCGTCAGCGCCGGAGAAGTCCAGATAGGTCCGTGCATGATGTCGATGCCCGAGTCACGTCTCCAGAGGTGATTCACGAGGATGCGGTGCGCAAAAGCGAGGCTGGTTTAGTAGGGGTGATATCTGCGCAACCATTGCAACCAGTTCCCGTTCCCTCGCCAGTCTCGATGCCATCGAAAGAAAGTCTCGGGAGGACCAAGCGAGGTTCAAGCGGTCCCCCAGCGTCGCCTACTAAGACTGGCAGTCGAAGCGGAAGTACAGACCGATGGGTGCTTGTTAACCTAGAGGGTAAAGATCACATGGGACATATGTCCTCTCCGTTGGCGAGCCCCACCATTCCGCAGGCAACTGATCGGAGCCGCAAACCATCAGCGAACGTGGCGAGTAAGCAGCCCGGGTCATCACCGGCCAAAGCTGCGGTTGTCGGCACCACAGACAGTAAGGGTACGAAAGATAAAGGGTCAGGCTTACGGCGCCTACTGTCACTTTCACTCCCCGGGAAAGGAGCTGAACCTGATGACGCGCAGTTCACGGCTAGTCGACCTCAAGACTTGACATCAGGCAGTCCACGCAAGGGGCCTGCGCGCTCAGGGCGCTTCCGGAACAAGCTCTCTCGTTTCGGCACTGGAGAAACCCCTACCAAACCTCCAGACAGAGTGCGCGTCAAACTTGACTGATATTTCATTCCTTTACGACCTTTTCCTTGTTAACCTTACTTGTGAATCGCGGTTTGATCTTTGATTGTAGTCACGGGGATATCTACTATCGTTTCATCAACTACTCATCTACGTTAATTGCAGTTTCAAATGTTGGCAATGTCAGGCATCAAAGCTAGGGGGAAGTGTAGTCTCACGTCTTTGTCACGTGGGGGGAGAGGAAAGTCACGTGGTCTAAATACTGTAATGCAACGCAGGAAGAGGACATGCAGTGAATGACAAGTTTAAGGAATTATATGAAGAAATCTAAGTGTTTGCCGCAAGGGATGTTCATGCAGATGACGGTAGAGGGCAACCAAGCCTGCGGAACAGCACGCGTGGATGTACGTAGCAAAAAACGGTGAGTAGTGTGGGAGACACAGTATTTGGCTGCAATCGTGAAAACCGGACCACCCAAGCCATGCAGGTTGTTTACGATGAGGTTTGCGAGTCTGACGACGGTAATTGTAAATGGGATTGGAATCGATTGCATTGGACCTAGCGTGTAGCGTTTCTCTGCCACAGGCTTGCAGCGAGCGGCGCTGGCGCGATGGCGGGCAGCATTGTTGAGACCTCTGGATCGGGACGATGAGCGGTGGTAGGCAGGTGTTCGTTACATCGCCAACGAATGGCATGGGCAAGGGAAAAAGGAGGACTCGGATGGCAGTGGCGCGTCTCTTGGTCGGAGGCAGAGGTTGCGAAAAAAACTGCACAGGGACGGGTATGTCTACTGAGGTGACACGCCTTCGTTTCCTCCCTATTAGCCACCCGCGCGGCCATTTCCTTGTCGTACCCTCCCCCCCATCTCTTTCCTCTCACTCTCCATCCCACCATGCCCACATGCAGGCGCAAGCGTGTCGTCCTCACAGAACCATCCCAAGCCCTCCTTCAGGTGGCAGAGACCAACCCGGACAAGGATGTTTACTATCTCCACCAAACAGGAGAGATCTTCGAAACATACGAGTACGTCCGCCCAGCTACCTGTCATCTGCAATGTTCTCACCGTTCACCTGCTCAACTTAGGGCATATGCAGCAAGGATGTCATTCTACAGGCTCAAACAATTCCAATGTGAAGTCACCGGTAGAAGTGGTCTCGACTACTTTCAGGCGCTCGAGAGCGAACAACAAGAGGCGCAGACAATGCACTCCAGGTTCCCAGAGCCACTAAAAGCTGCAGTACTCAAGGCTGTCCAATGGCGTATGTCGTCTCGACTCGTTCATTCTCCAACTCACCACGTCTGGCTCTGTGTGTAGAGGTTGTGGGCCGTCTAGATCACCTGGTGGAGGCCGTTTTTGACCGGTTCAAGGATCGCTACTTTGCAGACGAAAGTGAGTCATGCATCCTGTGTAGGCTTAGTCGTACACTTAATGCCATCCGCAATAGAGGTCTATGTCGACGTTCAGGGCGACAAGTGAGTAGCACCTAACCATTCTGTGTCACCATATCTGAAGCTCTCTAGGTTCTATGCCAGAATCCTCCGCGTCCGTCCACCAAAACACGGGTCCAATAGCATGGACACCGAGAAACAAGCTTCCACGTCCACCTCTCTGCCGGTCAGCACCCCTGAAGAAAGCATGCGGATACATAAGATCGGTGGGGACCTTAAGATTCCCACAAAAGAGGCTTTGGTTCTAGACGACCCTCTCAAATATTCCTACAACGTTCAAATTCTCGAAGAACAACATGACAGGAGCCACGAGAAAGGCAAGCTTTCGTTAAAGGAGAAAGTGAAGTGGAGCGGCAGTGTGATGGACGTTCAATGTGCTGTCATGAGGTGAGTATGGTAGCTTTCGAAGCCGCTTGCTTTGGCATCTCAGCTCAACCCATGACAGTCGAGATCGCCTTGCATTTTCCAAGTCAATCCTTCGGCGGTTTATCCGTGACTGCGTAGACCGTGACGCTGCAGTGGCCTCACCATGGACCGTGAAAGAAGCTGTTGCGAAGCATTACGGCGTCGATTCCGTGATGCCGGAAGAAACTCGAAAAGGTGTAGAAACTATCAAACGCGGCGAAATCGACAAGCGTAAGAAGGCCTGGGAGGACAAAGAAGGCCCACCGACCAAAAAGCAAAAGAAGATGACGGCAGCACAGGAAGAAAGAGGTGAGTTGTATCACAAATAACCATTGCCTCGAGGCGTTGACGATGTTTACTAGTGAAAGCTCTTGCTGCTGCTGCGGAAAAGCGGGAAAGGGAGGCACGGGAGAAAGCAGAGAAACAGAAGGCAAAGGAGGAGGCTGAGCGACTCGCAGCTGAGAAAAAGAAGAAGAAGCCTATCCGTTACCCAACAGAGGATTTGGACATTCAGATCTCCGAGAAAGACAAGAAAGTTGGCGCGAGGGTGCAGAAGCCAGTACCTAGTCGAACCCTTCTACCTTTCGCCGAGGATCCAGTTGCATTTGAGTCTTTCCTCATGGCTTGGAATTTCCTTGTCGTCTATGGGTGAGTTGGATTTCCTGTCCGTCTCCTTCACTCCCGAACTTATCATTTATCATAGTCAACCCTTGCATCTCTCTGCATTTACAATGGATGAATTTGAACACGCGCTTCGACATTCTGCCCCAGAAACCCCTTGTGTTATGCTCGGCGAGATCCATTCCACGCTGATTTACAACCTGCGCACTGTACCTTTCAGCCGTCACAGCGCAGTCCTTTCATTACTGCGCTTGAAAGATGCACTTGAAGATGGTCACAAAGTGTACGGCGTTACTATTGAGCAGCTTACAGCTGTCATGGCAGACGTCGGAAATAATTGGGACCGCGTACCCCTTCGGCAGACAGACCTTAGGAGTGGCTGGGAGGACGCTTTACTTGGATGTCTGAAAGACGTAAGCCCGTGCCTTGCTCACTGCTTTGACTTTGCTCATTTCCTCCCCAGCACGCCACGACAGCCAATTTCCCGCGTCTCCGAGAAATACTCACAAGACTACTTTTCGCTCCCGAGTCCAACTTAGAGTCTTCAGCCTCTTCCTCTAGCTCCCGGGTATCGAGTGCAACACCGCAGGTCTTATCTGTTTCGTCATTACCTAGCGAGCGTTATTATAGCCTACCGCCTGCCGACCGTATTGCGATCTTGGCGTTCATGTGCAACCTCGCTGTTACTAGCAAAGCGATCCACGCTCACATGGATAGTTGTGAGGAACAGTTGACAGCACTACGCAAAGAAAAGATAGAGATTAACCGGATGAAGAAACAGTAGTAAGTTTTATTGGGCTTTGTTTTTGTTTCCTGGTAACATTAGATCCTCCCACAGCACCGAAGAGATGAACGCTCTTTCAGGGGAAGTCGAGGCCAAACAGAACCAGACTGTTAATGGCGCAGAAGACAGTACGGTGCCGGACCTAAGTGACTTATCTGATTCACCTTCGGAAGAAGGCTCAGAGAGCGCATCTGCCACTAGTAGTCGGCGGAAGAGTTCTTCACGTCAAAAAGACCTTCGCCAAAGAGCCCACACTCAGGCGCACTCCAAACAGCGCGAGATCGCACGCGCCAAAGTCGCCGCCGAGAAACAAGCACAAGCGGAATATCGCAGACTCGACGAAGAAGTCAACAAGATTGAGCGGCGACTTGAAGCGATCGAACGGGAGTTCCGCAAGCTACTTGGAGCAATTCGGGTCAAGCCGTTAGGGAAAGACCGATTTCATAACCGTATTTGGTGGTTCGACGGTCTTGGTTCAACATCGCTTCTGGGAAGTGGTGGTGTTGTCCAGTATGGAGCTGGAAGAGTATTTGTGCAAGGGCCAACTCAGATGGACGTAGACCTAATGTCGAAGCGTGATGATGACATAGATTCCCGAAGACAGGAAGAAGAAGGAGAAGGCATGTTGGCTCCTAACGAATGGGCTGCATATACAGAACCAGAGGAGGTATGCCGAGTTTGGATAAAACTACGTTCTGAGCTATACTCATATCATGTAGATCGACGAGTTCCTGGCCTGGCTTAACACAAAAGGTATCCGAGAACTGGCACTCAAAAATGCTATGACGAAGTGGTGGAACCACATCGTTCCGGGGATGCGCAAACGCCTCTCGGTTTGTCTCACACTCCCCTCTCTCGTTTGCAGTACTTATTTTCCCTCAGGACGTGAACGTTAATGCCAGACTACCCGAGGCACGCCGTTCGACTCGAGTGAAGCCCACAGGTGGCCACGATATTTCACGTGAACCGTACATGATGTGGACCAATCGTCGAGCCGTCAACTCGGCTTGATGTCGTTGGTTGACCTGTGGTTGTCCATTGTGAAGTCTCTCGGCCAACTGCTGGGATGCTCTCGTGACTCCGGTACACACTTGCAATGGGCCTTTGCTCTCCTGGACTATTACATGCATCCGATACATAGAGCAGCGCACGATGCAGCGGGTATTTATTTGTAGCCCGAGTTTTGACATCGCGTACCAAGATTATATACCCACTTCACGCACCGTAATCCTGCCGTCCTGGCAAAGCAACTTATAGCTGTCACGACGGCGTACTGTGTAGACTAACAGTAGAGAAACAGTCGCATCGCCCAGCAAAGTGGTGCAAATAGTAGAACAGTGTCTAAGATTTTACTTGAATCGTGAGTGCGCTGCGAGAAACCACAAAGATTCTCTCGGACGGATGTCACGAAGCAGTTAATTGTTCGTGGATTCAACTTCGCCCTTGTCGGAAACACCGCAAGCACGTAACAGGCAGTGAAACAACTCGAAGGTTGGACCTCCTCAGTGAACTATTGTGTCGAATCCTTCCAGAACAACCTCCCCCCAAAAAGCGAGGATGAACTAGCCGGGAACGATCCGTTTTAGTCGTTGCGTACGGCAAGTATGAAAGTCCGCCAGCTCCTCAAAAAGCCCCTCTCTTTGCGTCAGCCGACCCAAGATCCACCCGAGCTACCTTACCTTTCTCCTTGTTCGACGATCCCGACTGGCAAATGGCTTCCCCGCCAAACGCGTTCTCATACGGCTCCGTCTCCAGCACCAACAGTATGATGGATGCCATCGCGTCCTGTAGGTCTTCTCCACGTCTGGGATGCGGTGTCATTTATTTTACCCCCTCGTAGACCGGCGTGCACAGTATTACCCCAGTTCCAACGTTCAGTCATCCAATTTGCTGGAGGACGGTGTCGAGGATAGTAACTTGGAGTCTACTCTGTCAGAAAGTGATGGGATTTCGCAACAGCACTCTTCTTACTCCGCTCAACGTGAAGGAGAGAATGTCCTCTTTGTTATGGACCAAGAAAATTCGGCAGGTCCCAGCGCGTGGACTATTCCGGCAGCACGTTTTGGACGCACAGACAAAGATAAGATCAGGGCTATACCCAGTCACACGAACCTTGTCGAAACTTGTCCCTTATTGAATGAATCTCCCTCCACAACAAACTACACTCAGGGTCATCCCGATGCACCCGGTCTCGTCAGTTCCAAATCGGGGCAGTTCACTACCGAAGAACTTCTGTTAGGCAGATCTACATCGAGCATCCACCAAACCAACGCGCAAGGTGCCCATGGAGGCCAGAGTACGTATGGCCAAACGGTGAGCTGTGCGGAGGGGTGTTTAGAGTCATAGCTCATTCTTTGTTTCTCCGTCACCAGTTGTTCAATTGCATCGCGGTTCTTCTTGGGATCGGTATGCTCTCAGAACCACTTGCATTCTCGTATGCTGGATGGTTTCTTGGCACTTTTCTCCTCGCAGTTTTTGGATACGTCACGTGTTACACGTTAGTTTCGATTCTCCGTCGTAGTCCTTCATTTAACTCGGGTTGCAGGGCTAAGTTTCTTGCACATGAAATGTCGGAAGACCTACGACTGCGCTCCTACGCGGATATCTCACGCAAGGCATTCGGCCCCAAGTCGTCAGTGCTAACGAATACATTCTTTCTCCTTGAGGTATTCTCACTTAGGTGGGATGCTGCCGTATCACTTTTCTACGGTCTAACAACGCAAATATGTAGTGTCGCTCTGGTTACGCTCTCCGCTGATTCGTTGCATTCTGTCTGGCCCGCGTACTCAGCCGACACTTATAAGGTATCGTTCCTATCCATGTGAGTCTAGCTCACACTGTCGGCAGTGATAGGGAGTTGATAATACCAGGCTCGTTCCAATGGCTTTTGTGCCACTGTCTGCCCTATCGTATACGTCGCTTCTGGGCATTTTTTCCACGCTTCTTGTTGCAGTAGCAATCTTGATCGACGGTTTCTCCAAACCAGACAGCCCCGGGAGTCTCTGGAACCCAGCACCAACTTCGTTCACGCCAGGCAGTCTCGGACATGTGGGGATCGCCTTCGGTTTATTTATGGCAGGGGTAGGCTATTCCCGTCTTTTTTTTTTCCGGCTCAAGTCAACTTGCTTAGCTATCTGGCCATGTGGTAATACCATCTCTAGCCCGCGACATGGTCGACCCAAGCCAGTTCGATCGCATGGCGAATTGTGCCTTCGTGAGTACATATCCTATTCATCAGAGCATACGGTGGCCAATATAGCTTGGAGACTGTTACTACGATCACTTATACTATAATCGGATTTATTGGGTACCTGATGTTTGGTTCGTCCGTGAGTGACGAGGTAAGCCACGCACCGTATGGCCTAGTGCACATTACATCTAAGTGTAACAGATCAGTAGGAACCTACTAGAGACCCCCGGGTATAACCCCACTCTCAACAAGCTTGCAATGTGGTTGCTTGTGGTCACTCCGCTGTAAGTTCAAGTTGGAACAAGTGGCCAGAGGCTTATCGGAATAATCAGATCGAAATTTGCTTTAAGTACTCGCCCAGTAAGTTCCGCAATCTGACTCACAGAACCACTCATCCAACCTTATCCGTCTGAAGCTCAACATCATCCTTGAAGGTATCTTTGGTCTGGATCCAAGCTCCGGCTTGGTTGAAAGAGGCAATGGAAAGAGCATTTCTCCGACAACGAGGATTCGCCCAAGTCGGAAGCTGTTCATTGCCATCGAGCGTATTCTGGTGCCGATTATGTCCGTCACCGTGTCAATCCTTGTCCCACAATTCAGCACCCTCATGGCATTTCTCGGATCCTTCTCTGCCTTCGTAATATGTGTCATCGGACCCATACTTGCGAAAATCGCTATGAAGGGTGAATGCTGCCGCTTCGACGGCATCGTACTTGCCGTATCGAGTGTATTGGCAATATGGGGAACTGTTTCGGCGTTCTGGATAGCCTGAGTCAGTATTCAAAGTATTTAGAGATCTAAACGACGTTGGAATACACAAAATATATATCAAGCCTGTATATAATTATCTTACTTGCGCAGCATGTGCGATCACTTTGTGGAGTTCTGGTAGGACAATCGTATTACACCAGGAATGCAGATCAGTCTGCTGAAATACTCACGTGCTAACTTGACGTTTTCACGGATCACCACCGATTCTATCTCGTTATCAGGGTTAGAGGGAATGGAAACAGTCCTGGTTGAAGTGTCGAGACTCCACCCCTGCTTCTCAATCCACGCTTCCAACTCAGGGCCTGAAAACCTCAGTAAAAATCCTTTCGAGGGACAAATACGTGGCTGACCTGACAGGTCAACATATGTACCGAGCCTATCCAGACCAATTCGTGTGAAGGTCGCCTTCACAGCGCGCGCAGCAACCTCCCGTACGGCATCCTCGAAGCCGACGCACTCTACGATGTAGTTTTCTCGCAGCGATTCTAGCTCGTCGGAGTGGTAAAAGGTCCAGAACGCTGGGAAACGACATTGATGCAGGAGATTGTAAAGGTTCGTGAGTAATGGGAGAAGAACTGGTAGAGGGTCAGGCTCGTCGGGATTCACGTTTACTAAGCGATCGTCCAGTAAGGATGTACAGAGATTGAAGTCGGGGAATGGTTCTGCAGTCAGCGCTTTTAAGAGGATGTTGACGACAACATCAGGGTTATAAAGATCAGAATTGAACTGATACCTATTCATCGTGGTGAGCAGTATGAAGGAACAAGCACGACGTACGTACAGTTTCAGAATGGCGAGGTTGGCGAGACAGTCGTACTCCTCACTTCGAATTTGGTGGTACAGGTAGTCCTCGAGGATGCCAACATTGGAGGGATTATAGCGGTCTTCATGCACAGTCAATATCTCGAGTGTTGGATTTGGACGCAGTATGCTGCTCACCAACTCCTGAGACCAAATTTTCGATAAGCTCGGTTCGCGTAGACGGCGTAAGCCACTCTGATGTAGCCGAGGTCATTTTCGATTTTCTTTTTGTGCGCGTACTCGCTATGTTTGAGGAATAGGTACCAGAACACAGAACGGTCTGAGTACTGAGCATACTGAGCATGGAGGACCCCGTGTACCGGCTGCCACCCCACACGGAGTCCCAAGCTGAGCCCCTTAGTGCGACTCGTTCAGCAAATCGTCCTTAACGTGCTTTACGATGGACCCTGACGTGGCGGGACCCTGTCGAAACGCAATGTCCGTCTCTGAAGACGAAAGCCCCGAGTCGGGCAGTGACATGCAGGTCTTGCCTCACACCCCCAGCAATATGGCGGACGATTACGCACTTCCTCCAACTCGCATTCCGCAAGCAATTTCTGGGGAGGGACTTAAACTGTCATCGCGAATCAAGCCTAATTATCGAGCAAAGTATGTCCTTAGTGGGCATACCATGGCCGTATCCTCCTTGAAATTCAGCCCCTGCGGTGCTCTACTCGCGTCTGCCGGTGCGTTGTTCACATTTTGAAGTTGTACATTCTAGACAGCGTCGTCAATGAAAGAAAGCCGCCGACAAGCAGATTAAGATATGGGATGTTTATACCGGTGAAATTCTGAAGACCTTCTCTGGTCATCGAGAAGGCGTGAATGATATCGCGTGGTCTAGCGACGGAGAATATCTAGCTTCTGCTTCTGACGATAAGACCATTATTCTCTGGAACATAGAACTGGTAGGTGGTATGTCATCTCCAAGTCTTGTTTGTTCATCGTGCCTGGTAGAACGCCGTGGCAAAAACATTGCATGGCCATACGAACTTTGTTTTCTGTGTAAACTTCAATCCACGATCGAATCTCTTAGTGTCAGGAGGATACGATGAGACGGTGCGCGTGTGGGACGTTGCCAGAGGTACGCATCTACCTTTCTGCAGAAAGACAGAAACAATAAAATACGATTGCGTGACGCTTCATGGACAGGCAGGTCGATGAAAGTGTTACCGGCCCACTCGGATCCTGTGACAGCCGTTGGTTTCAGTCATGATGGCACACTTATTGTCTCATGTGCTATGGACGGGTTAATGTGAGCGCTACCGAAGGTGATTGTTACCAGATTGTTGAACTTCGATTCAGTCGGATATGGGACGCAGAATCGGGCCAATGTCTCAAGACACTAGTAGACGACGACAACCCAATTTGGTCCGTTCGTTGCATTCCTCGGTGTATTGCTGGCACATCCATCTCAACCGTTCCTCAATACAGTTCACATGTCACCTTCTCTCCAAATTCCAAATACATTTTAGCTGCGACACAAGACTCGACGATTCGACTATGGAATTATCAGAACTCTCGGTGTGTGAAGACGTATAAGGGGCACACCAATCGCACGTATTGTCTTTTTGCATGCTTTAGCACGACGACGGGCCATTGCATTGTTAGCGGCAGCGAGGACTGCAAGGTATACTTATGGGACCTGCAGAGCCGCGAACCACTACAAGTACTTGAAGGACATCGAGGTATGTTGACGCTCACAGCGATACCCTGTACGATCTCAACGCTATCTGATGACAGACACGGTACTGGCGGTAGCTGTAAGCGCATTTCAATACTTTCCCGTGGACCAGGAGTCTGAAATGCGGAATTAACAGACTCATCCTGAACGCGCAGTCATTGCATCAGCCTCAATGGAAAAGGACCCCACGATAAGGCTGTGGTTCAGCGACGCGAACGAAGCTTAACCCTAAGTATATGTATCTTGTTAGCGCACAATGCAGATGCTACCCCTACCCTCTACGCGCACGTTTCCAGGATGACAAAACGGCTTAAGACGAGACCGACTACCCGAGAAAACATAGGCGTTTGGTAGTTGGAAAGAATACATATGTAGAATTACAAGGAACATTGTCATCTTATAGTGCAGATCCCAGGACCTTCACTGCCAGTGCGCGGAGTATCTAAGACCAACTATCAGTTTCGTCGATGCATGTAGCCCGACTAATGCATACCTCAACTTTCTGGTCCGTCCCAAGCTCTGAGAACACCGCCGCAACACTCTTGCCTTTGGCATCGCGAATCGCTCCGATACGGTTACCAGCGAAAGCGCCGAGCATTAGGCCAGGTATATTAGCCACAATAAAGCCTAGGCCTGGAACATGTCAGGACTCGCCGTTGCTTAGTTTAGACGGGTAACACTTACCTCCTCCGCATGCAGCACCCACCCATGCCCACCACGGCGCATGGCGCTCAACTTCGGGGCGAAGTAACTGGAGCAACAGAATCAATATGAAGCTGGAAACATCCTGTGTTAACTATACCTCATCGAAAACATCAGCAAAGACGGATTCGGCATCCGGCCTTGCACCATTATTGGGGGTTGCGTTGGTAGAACCTCCGGAACCAAACATATTCGCGAACCCAGCGAAGAAGTTTGATGACGCCTTAGGATCATTGCTCTTTGCGTTATAAGATTTCGACGCATAGAGGGAATCGTACTGTCGCCTTCGGACAGGGTCTGAAAGGACGTAGTATGCGTCCGCAACTGCCTGACAGCCGTGCTTAGTCTCATCTCTAGCCTAGGGAATGCCGGGCAGATCTACCTGGAATTTCTCTGTTGCGAGCTTTCTTTCGGTCTCGGTAGCCCTCGTCAGTCTGTCGGGATGGGTCCTACGTGGCTGCCATAATCAGAATGCAACGTAAATTAGGGGAACGGTGAAAGTATTTTCACTTCAGAGACTCTCTCTTGTACGCTTGTCTAATTTCCTCTGTGGTGGCTGATTTTTCAAGCCCAAGTAATGCATAGTAGTCTGGGAAGGATGCCATGAAGGTACTGGAGCAACGCAGCACCAGTACTGCAGGGTACCTCAGGCAACTGACTTGCAGCATGTGCTCCACACCGTGCACGTGACTGCACTAATGAAGCTAGTCCATTCCAAGAAAACATGTCGTCAATGTGCCAGTATGAACGACGCTATGATACGCCCCTTACACTCCAAGCGAACCTCCACCAGTCATCTGTCTCACTAGGAACATACCTCTGCCCTCGTCTACACTCTTCCCGCTTCTAATCCCTACTACACTCTTCGGTCGTGGACGTGGAGTTGCGAGTCCAAGTTGCTTCGTTGGACTTCCTGCAAGTTGTCTGGTTGGACTAAGTCCCCCCCCAGTTAACTGTCTCATCATCGCTGCATCCGTGTTTCGCATCCCAGTGAATTGCCGGGCAATTGTCGTCGCCCCTGTGAACTGAGGAGTGACACTCTTAGGGAAGGGGCTGCCACCTGTACTTCTGCCGGTAAACGACATGACCAGAGGTTTCTCCTCAACAGGATGTCTGATCAGGGTGGGAAGCAAAAGCTGCAAATCAACGATAAGCGCAATCCAACACGCACAGAGGGGACCTCACAAGACATTCCCTGCACCATACACCCCCGTCCGCGTCCCGCTTTGCGGCAGAGTCTAGCCTCTTTCCACACCCAGGCTGCGATTTGTCCCTTCTAATTTTGTTCGTTTTTTTGCCCCCACACACCAAACAGGAAGCATGCCATCTGGACCCTTGAGGCCCGGGAACAACGCCAAATTCCATGAGAGACACTGCCTTGAGACAACCAGGGCAGGTGGATGAACTGCCAAACCTCGCATTCTGGGTTGGAGCTGTGGGTGTTGATGATGGGGGTCGCTCATAGCGTGATGAAACGGAAGGGCTACCATGCACCGTCGGGGAACCTCTCTCCTGTGCTTGAGGTTTTCCACAAAGATGAGCTCCTGCGGATGTCAGAATGGTATTTGTAACAGGCGCCAACGGTGATGGTGCTCCAACTGGCAAGTTAGGGACTGCGGATTTGATAGGGCTCGAAAGAATCGTGGAATTTGCGCGCACTTGTTCAGGCGGAGCACACTAGATAGTATGAGAATTTGATGCTTGCACAACACGCGCTTCACCTACCTCCAGATGACAACTGCCTCCTTCATTGCGTACAAATACTGCCTTGCCATTAGGCAGTTCCTTGAAAGGCCCATCACATATGACACATCTGAAACATTCCGTGTGATACGTCTTCGCAGGTCCGTTCGCATTAAGATCTGGTACTGTGACGAAACGACCCGTTCCCCCACTTGCGAACAAGGAACCACCGCATTTTGCGCACAGCGACCCAGGAGAAAGGGTGGCCGCAGGGATTGAAAGCCGTCTCAGCGATTCCTTCTGTATCGGGGTCTCTCTTCCAACCAAATCGGGGCGATCTTGCAGCACCTGTGTAATGGTTGTGATTTCCTTGCTTCCAACTTCATAGTCGTTGTTGGAACGAATTCTGGGGCTAAATGCTGGGGGCGAAGAGGGTGCCGATGATTGTGTCATTGTGTCAGAGATATCGGGCACTAAGTCCGGCGTAGAAGGTGTCCATGATAACCTTGTAGACTGCAGACTTGAAGTGCTAGCAATATGGCGCAATGCATGCGAATCATTTGCTAGAGAAGAGATCCTGGGAATCCTTGACGGTGTCAGACTGGAGCGAGCCGACTTCGGAGAGCGAGAAGGGTTGTTTGCTGAGGAGACAGAGTCAGGCTGGTTCATAAATCGCCTTTTCATTTCTTCTACGGCTTCAGGTGAGGGTCTTCCACGCGACAGGTCATCCTTCCCATCAGGCGTCCCAAACCGGTGACGGACTGGCCGAGTCGGAGTAGAGTCAAACTGCTCGACCTTAACTACGGAATCGTCACCGCCACGAAGCGAGAGGTAGGAAGGTGAGTTGAATCTATTCCTTTCCTGTAAGCGGGGCATGAGGGGGCTATTGTCGTGGCTAGCGGATGGTGATTTGTATGACCGAGAGCTAATTGGTGTAGGGGAATCTTCTCTGGTTCGATTGAGTACGGCGTTTAACTTTTGTGTGAGTTCTTCCAAAGCGGGGCTGTCCTCTCTACGCTTCCCGACACCCGATCTAAGTTCCAATTTGCCCACTCCAGGACTGCCCTGTCGACTTGTCGCGCCCACCTGAGAGGCGGAAGACAACTTCTTCTGACCCCTTTCAGAGTTGGGGGATTCGATAGACTCTCTGGGGGTACTGTTTCTTCGAAGATTGCCACCAAAACAATCAGCGCAAGTGGGTTGACCCAGCAAATCGACCACAGGACTATCTCCAATGTCCTTCTGGCAACCATTGCAACGGAAGCAACGCTTGTGCCAAACGTTCTTGGAGGCCTCCACAAATCCACCTTCGCCCTTAAGAATCAGAACCGGTCGACCACAGGCTGGGCAGTCGCCTTTCGACCCTCCGTTAATTACGAAACACGGTTTGCATAGGAAGCGGGCAGCGGAGTCGAGAGAGCAAGGATCAGGGTAGATAGTAGCGTCCGGCTGGAATTCAACAGTACATGTTGCACAAGAAAAACTCGCAAGGCTCTCCTTCGATTGGAGAACCGACCCATATGCTTTCAACAGTTCAGGTTCATTTGGAGCGCTGATAATACGTTTAGAATCCGGTTCAACGGAAGAAGAGGAAGGCAGGGCTGTGGTCAGCTTTCTCGAGGGCCCTGATATAACAGAGCGGTGTGGATCCGCGGGCCTATTCGCTGGAGGGGGGTTCGACCCATCGTTGGAAAGTCCTATGGTTGTTGAAGACATAGAGGTTGACTGTAGTGGAGGGCGTGTAGGTGACTTTTCCTGTGAAACATATGTTTGAGACCACTTGTCAATAGTCTGGCCCCTTGACGATGACCATTGTACAACAGGCGCTATTAAGCCCCATCAGCTTGTAATGGCACAGTGTTTATCTACGCAGGAACGAACCAACAGCGGTGCCACCACATTTGCAACGCGCGCCAAGGACGATGTCTCCACACCTGCGACAAAATCCCATTCCGGTCAATCGCAAAGAGTATGTGATGCTCGAGAGTGGGCAATTCTATGGTAAAGGTAGAAGAGATGGCAGAGGTCTTGCGAAGTTCATTCAATCGTCAAAGTTGAAATTCAGCCGAACCTCTCTCGCGTGGTGTCACGTGAGCAATGTCAACCACTCTATCTGCCCAATCCATCGACTTAACTAACCAGTCAAAAATGTTGTTTCCAAGTACCTATGATAATGTGCAAATAACGTAGAGCTTGATGCACTACATCCCGTCATGCCTACCATCCAGAAATGGGCAGAAACTCCAACAATAAAATGCCCACCATGTAATCTTGACCTGGAGTCGTACCAAAGGCCTGTTGATATCACAGTTTGGGACTCAGGGGTTGCCAGTCAACGCGTTCAACCTTCTCAGAAAAGATGACCTCATCTGTTCAAGCCACATGGATGACCTACCAATTCTGGGACCAGCTGATCGACCGTGCGGACACCAAGAGAAGCCATGGCAAACTTGATCTCCCGTTCCAAAATGCGCACCAAATGGACAACTCCGGCTTCTCCATAGGCCTTCAATGCTATCAACGACTAATGCCAACGACAGTCGGTCACGATACGTACACTCTGTGCGTAGAGGAAGGCGCGGCCGAGCCCAACCATCCTTGCACCAAGACAGAGAGCTTTTAGGACATCTGGGGTCAAACTATGAATGACCGAACCAGAAACCATGGGACCGTACACATGCCTGTTCCACGGCGGACACCTCCATCAATATAAACTTCCGTCTTTACAAACACGTCAGGACGCTCGCAACGGATCTTGTAGAGCACCTCCATGGGAGGTAGGGAACTTGAAACGTAAGAAAAACATGCTGACTGGACCGAAATCCCTTACTAGTCCAGTTGACGGCCTGAGCGTTGAAATTGCGATGAGATACTTGAATAAGTGTTTGTAACATCCCATACCTCCATGGTTGGACAACACAATACCTTCGCATCCAGCCTCAACGGCAAGAACAGCATCCGCAACGCACTGGATACCTGTGAACCTATCAACGCACCAGTACTATTGAACGGCGGTAACTTCGGACCTTTAACGACAATAGGGAGTTTGGTAACACTTCTAATCCAAGGTATAGTCTGCGGCAGATGAGAAACTTGCAGAACATTGAAAATGTGGCCGACCTTTTCCCATGTCATATCTAGGTCATTATTGACAATTAACCCTCCAGCAGTACCGAGAATGCTGACATCCTCTGACTTGTATGTACTCTTTCCATGTGAAATCTTGCCTTGATTTTCATATTCTTCAAGATAGTGGGGAGCACGGGTATCCAGCTCGCGGTTTGACGGTACAAGGGCATCAACGGTCAGGAAAATTGCTTTGTAACCTAGCTCCTCCACTTCCCTGATACGTCTTCCTGCTAAGTCATCGTTCTTATGTTTATACAACTGGAAAAATAATGGTTGTTCCGAGGAACCTCGCGCTCCGGCGATTTGAGTATAAGACATGGATGAATTCGACGAGACCATCTGCAAAATACCAGACTTGTAGGCACCTCGAGTGAGGTTAGCTTCACCTAGCGGGTGCCCTAGCCTAGCCAATGCCGATCCACTGATATAAATTGGTATTGAAGACTTAAATCCTAGCATGGTTGTCGATGGATCAACACCGGAAACAGCTTTCATGACACGCGGACGAAAGAAGAAGCGACTGAACGCCCGTGCGTTTTCAGAGTAACCTGGAATATGTTGATACGCGTAGAAGTAGCAGGGGAAAGAGCGCACTGATCGAATCGTCTGCTGCAGAAGCGTAGTAAGCCATTGCCTTGTAGGGAAGGATTTTCTTTGCTGTCTCCTGAGGTGATATTGAGATTACGCACCTGGGAGGATGATATGAAACTTGCCTCAATGTCTTGGACATTAATCATCCGCCCCAAGGGTGGTTTGTCCTTGACGGCTTCCTCGACTCGAAGCTCATCCCGAGACTTTCCTCTGTTCTCGCCGGTAGCTCTGAGTTCCCGGATAGAATCTTCATCAAGGATTCCTACGTGTTTTTCACGCGGAAGATACTTGTCCAAAGTATCTGATGGGTGAATGGGGATGAAAACTGCAGTGGCATCTTTTCCAGCGTAATCCATAATCACTTGTGGCCCTCCGGGGTGATTCTAACCAATCAACTCAACCTCCGAGACGTGGAAAATAGCTTACAAAAATGAAGTCTGTCACATCATAGACCTTATTCCGTATGATAACCCAGCAAGAGCTGTCCAATGTAAACTGAGACGGCCGAGGAACGGGGTAGTTTTTGTCCCTACCTGGTGTTGTTATGCTCGGCAACCTGAGCAAGTGTAAAGGTTGACATGGCGTCTTAGCACCAATGGGTCGGTGAGGAGAAAAGTTCGTGGACGTCAGTGGTGCTCGCGAGCCAACTCCGGGTAGTCGACCCCATTCTATGGTTAGGTGTAACAGGAAGTCACGTGCACATGGTGTGAGTCGCGTTGTTTGTTCAAACGTCTTATTGTATCACAGACAGCCTACCTCAGCCACGCCGTCTTTCGCTCGTCGCCGCAATGGGTCCAGTACCAGGTAGAGAAGCGTTGGAGGCTATGAAACGAACCGATATTCAGAAATTGTGCAAAGTCAGCCCATTCTGGATCCTGTTTCGTTTCGCATAATGACCAACGGTATGCCACTCTTTAGGATTGCGGTGTAAAGGCGAACCTCAAGACAGAGGCACTCATCGATCTTCTTCTGGACGCTTCAAGGTGGGCCGCATCGATTTACCCAGGCTTCTCCGTCAATTCACCCATAACAGACCGCTACCTTCCCGCTCCAATCCAGCGCAACCTCCAGAGCGGTCCACTCCCAGGGTTCCCAGTCACCCGGGGATCCGTCGCGGGTCGGTGATCATCCACAACGCCAGAGATAATATTGCAGAGGAAGGTATTTCAAGACCTGTGGAGGAAGTCAAGCCGACGCTCCCCTCCCCTCGACAACCTCCTCGTACACGGAAGGCTAAGGACACGCAATATAGGCTCGGAGTCGGCCGTCCAGCGGTGGCCGGCGGAAGCGGGGCTCGTGCCATCACGAAATCAGTCAGCGTGTCGCGAAAATTCAGGAGGGGTAAGAGCAGCACATCCGTAAAGCCATCAGAAGCAACAATCACAGAAGGTGATGCAACAGCAAGTTTATGTTTCATTCTATACTGAATCCTTCCAGAACCAGAATTGGAGCGTACGCCTCGCTCTCCATGTAAGTAAACTCTACTTCTACCATTCGAACATTATCCACTCTTTGATATCACAGCTAAGAGATATACCAACAAAGACGATTCTGGTGCAACTACGAATATACAATCGAGATCCCTTACTTCGAATGAACTTCTGCAGTCCGCAGTTGCAGAGGCCGTAAGTGCACAACAAGCTCACCTGTCATCTGTGTCTCTTATATTCCTTGACTTACCAGCTCGCTCCCGTACAAAAAGAACTCGACTTACAGAAGACCCAACTAGCCGAACTTAGGGATAAAGTGTCCAGCATGATCGCGTCCTTTGAAACCCACATTCGTGAACTTACATCGGAGATACGTGACCTTCGTGCAAAGGCAGTGGGTACGACTGCAGACGCACGAGACGCCGGCCTATCTGTGCGAATTCCTCATCCACCCTCAACACCAAAGCGCGTCTGGACCCCTCATCGGTCGCAGTAAGCCAAGTTTTGTGGCCGCGGATAGTACTAACCGCGGTATAGCTTTGCTTTCAGTGAAAAGGGGGGTCCTTCCGAACTTTTGAGCGATTCCTCTGATCCCGGCGCGCATGCACACCCTGAAGCAGGGTCCGGCCTCAACGTTAAACCCCCTCAAGCTGGTGCTCTTCTCCCAGGGTTCGCGCAATCAACACTCGGAAAGCGTGCCCGGGACTCAGCTTCGGAGGAAGAAACGGAAGTACATGGGTCCGCAAACTCTGCCGAAACCGAGCTTGAGATCCGCATCGGTCGTTCTGCATCCAAACGTGCAAAATCTCACCCAGACGATAGTGAAGATGTGCAGTTTGCGCAGCAGAGACAGTCCCGGTCCCTTCCTTGTGTAGAAGAAGTTGACGAAGTCGACAAACCCGAACTCGTGATTAAGACCTCTCCGGAACTCTATCGCAGACCTTCGTCGCCGCCTCCCATGAGTATACCGGGCGAGTCCGAAAGCCAGAACGCATTTGATCTTAGCTTTCTTCCTGCTACGTCCACACCAACTTATGTTGCTTTTCCGCCTTCAATGGGAATGTTCCCGCTCCCGCAACGCCCTACGTCTCCTTCCCCTGCGAACAATGCGGAAGGCTTTGGATCCTCCACCCTGCCACAGGCGAATTCGCGACCTAGCGGCGGTCGAGGTGTTTCAGGCGAATCCCAGACGCATGTGGAAGCAAGTGGATCTGCGGGAGTCCGAAGAGTACCGTCAAGTAATGACGTAGCAACAGGGCTCGGGCTGACGGTTATCAAGACTTCAGCAGCCGACCCGGGAACCCCTGCACCACCAGCCAAGCGCACCATGTATGGCACAGAGTTGGAGGCCGATACACGATTTGGTGACTTCGGAGTAGAGGGGGTTGCGTCTGGTTTTTGGGCCAGAAGTAGATTTTGAATAATTTGGTATTTCCAGTGTATTCTAATTAGTGTAGACCCAGCGCACTTGTGCCTGCGTACATTTGTAGTATCTCGACCTCTACCTTTCGCTTCTACTGATATTCCTACCGGAGTTGCGGAATGAGACCAGGTTGCAAGATGCCTTGCAATTCACATCACCTCATCATAGGGACCTCATGCTTAGGTGGTAAAATGACAGTCTGATTTACTGAATGTGGTAAATGCGAGCAGAGTCCACCAGTATTTATCCCCTATGGTTCTAGATAAACTACGTGAGTCGATGCTGCAGATGCCCTGTAATGAAAATGGTGCAGCTCCCAGAAGTAGACCTCGGTGCGTCCTTGAATGTTTTGCATCTACATCATGTTTCTTCTATGTAAATACAAGCTAGTTTCGAGGGTTGAGCTGTGGACGCGATCGTGTAGTGTCCGTCATGCGTTCCGCCATTAGTACGGACTAGCATGAGATTGTAAGGATTGCGTGGTAATAAAATACATTGGCAAATTAAGTTATGCACCCAATAAATATATCAAACAGTGATCGCCCATACTCTCAAATGGACGGTGTGAAAGACATGATTTCCTCGTACAGAAGTTCTGCTTGCAGCTGTCAGAAATGATGTTAAGAGTATGAAAGGTTACAAACCTTTGAGCTCTGCTTTAGTGAGGTCATCCTTGTACTCTGTCAAAAGTGTCAGAAAACGGGCGAGTGTACGACGCGAATGATATTTACGGTCGAAGTCAAAGTAGTCGGGATCCAGCGACGCAACCACAGGTTCATCATCTGGATCATGCTTGCCAACAGTCAGCACAAGCGGCTGGAAAGTAAAAAGTGACTAACATAAGTAGCAAGGTATGGATGCTCGAGTGCTTCGTCAACACTCATCCTCTTCCTCTGGTCAAATGTCTGTGGAGAAGCAATCAGGAAGTGAATTTCCCAACAGTCCGAAAAAAAATAATACCAGTGTTTTCTGAAGGAAATCGATAGCCTCCGGGGAAGCTTTTGGAAACAGCATCGTAAATGATTTCCGCTTCCGTATGGGCAGTGCTCGGATGTAATCCCTTGACCTCCTCGAAGTGATAGAGTAAAACTCGTCCAACGTCGGAGTGCCTAGACGAAAAGTCGTTTAATGACGGGACAAAATCCCTCGTCACGCCCTTACCTATGACATCCAATATGAGATCGAGTTGGTGTCCGTAGTCCCGGCCGGGAAAGAGAGGTTTTCCCGTCAGCAGCTCTGCAAGGATGCAGCCGACGGCCCACATGTCAACAGCCTGCCGCTATTAGCGCCGAGTTGAGAGGACATCGATGGCACGGACTTACCTTAGTGTACATCTTAAAAGACAGCATAATTTCAGGAGCTCGATACCACCGCGTTGCTACGTATTCCGTCATGAGGCCCATCTCCTTTCCTCCAGGTGCAGTTGATTTGATGCTACGTGCCAGACCAAAATCACAAACTTTCAGATCGCAGTTCGCATTGAGTAAGAGGTTCGCTGGCTTGAGGTCACGGTGGACAATGTCTGCGCTGTGAATGGACTTCAGCGCCCGGAGGGTTTGATATATGAAATACTGTGTTGACCATGGTCAGAAACGATAGCGGGGAATGCAGGTATAACTGACTTGGCAATGATCATCTGACAAAGGCTGTGTACGTATCACTCGATGCAAGTCCGTTTGCATGAGCTCCTGAATGACTGAGACCTCGTCTAAGACTGGATGCTAGTGCAGTGTGACAAACTGGACGTACAATAAACTTCCTTAAAATCGTCCAGTGAGGCCGGCTTGATGATGTCGAGAATGGAGATAATCTGTGCTTGTGAGTCAAGAACGATGACACCACACATCAAGGGGAACACCCACGTTCTCGTTCACACAAGTTTCAGAAAAGAACTTGAGCAACTTGAGTTCGCGTAAGGTTCGCAAGCAGAAGAGGGTGTGGTCAAAAGGGAGAATCTTTTTGATAGCTACATTACGGCCGCTGGGCTTGTGCAAAGCAGCAACAACGGTGCCATACGCTCCTTCGCCAAGACTATGGAGAATCTGGTAGTCAGGACCTTGCGTATAGTGGGACGGTCAGTTTGACTGCGGAAAACTAGCCAGGCTTGGATTCACCAATATCAAACTTCGGTATTGACTTCTGGCTTTTAGATTTAGGTGCTGCTACTGCAGAAGCCGTCATGTTACGAAGAGGACCTGGAGAAGAGACGAGGGGAGGGCAACTTCATGAACACGTCTGATGCCCTATAATATATTAAAGACGGCGGACTGGCACAGCCAACAAGAGGTTAGAATTCTTTGATGCCGATGATGGGCAAGAAGGTAACGGGCGGTGCCTGGTGTCCGAGTAATAGCCATCCACATAGCCCGTCGATCCCTGAGCTGATACATACAGAGGGTACCGCCTCTACCCGAAATGACATGCGAATCTACCAGTGCAATGAAAGACAGCAGGGACGGTGATGGGGATGAGTTAACGATCTTTGGTGGCCCTAGGGGTCGACTGCCACTGCAATTTGGTTTGGCGGGAGCGGCCACTGTCCGATTTGTGGTTAGACATACACAGCGTTCCAAATTCAAGCTTCTCTGTATGGTATGTAGATCTCTGATAAAGGAAGGAGTTTCCTGTTAGAGGTATCTGGACCGTTTACCTGCAGGCAAGTAACTATTTGATTGGATCAATCTGATGGAACACTGGTACACTCATAATCAGGGCAAGTCATTGTAGCCGAGTTACTTGTGCGCTTTCTGTAGCAGACACCCGGGGGCTGAGCTCTTCAAATGTTGCTGTGCTCCAATACGTCAAACCAAATCAAAGGCAATCTATCCAATTCATCGCGCCGTGAAGTGACCCATCACGCATTTGGCACCGCTCTCTGATCAACCTCTCATCCAGCAGTTCAGCATAGAAAAACCGTCCAGTGATACATGTGCCACGGAACAAAGCCGTTAAACGTTAAACATAACTGCCAGAACTATTTGCGCCGAGCGCAAGGCCTGTTAGAAACCGTTGTACATAGCCCGGACGAGGCACGATCACGATGATTCGATTTCTGTCCACGGTTGAACATGTCAGCCGCGTATCCAGCGAGGGGCGACGTTTTTCGAGACCAGTCACGACCAACGCTAAAACCACCATAACTAATCTTCCATTCTAGACAGCATAAGAAAGAACCCTGGAGGCCGAGTTGAACAACGTGCGCACACCACATTTACTCGTCGCCTTCAGCCTCTCGCAACTTCTTCTCTTTCTTCAGGCGTTTCCGCTCTCTCTTGGCGTCGTCGTCCTCCCCTCTGTCCTTATCCTTCCGCTTCTTGCGTTCACCAGGCTCCGCACTCTCCACTCTTACTTCAGTGGCCACTGATTGATCAGCTCCGGACTCTGCAGCTTCCGATTTCCGTTTCCTCTTCTTCTCCCGTTCAGCTTTCTTTGTTTCGGGGGTGAGAGTAGAGGAGGGTGCAGGAGTAACAACCGGGACCACAGGAGCTGCAGTCCCTGCGGTAGCAAGGGGAGCCTGGACAACGATTCAGTATTACCGCAAGATTTTTCGATGTTCTCACTTCTCTATTATAATCGATATAGTCCCGACTCCATTCAGCTGGAGTGACGCCATCGATTTTCTCTCCATGTTTACCAAGTCTCCCATCCTTGACTAATTTTTTCTTTTGCAGGGCTACTGGACCGAGTCCCCATCGTCGAGGATAGGTGTCTCGTTCCATGATACAGCGTTTGACTTTGGCCACTACCCCGTGATCACATGTTGCAAGTTCGACGGTGGACATTTGGGCGATGGCAAGAGCGATTGCCTCTCCTGTGCAAGGCATGAATACTTACCGGCAGTGGGCACAGAGGAAATGTTTACCTTTCGTTGTCATCAATACAACTTCCTCGTTAACGGCTATGTCGGCTTCATATCGCAAAAGCCCGGGAATCATAAGCTTTGCACCATAGCACACAGCATTGACGGCACTATCTTTCACAACAATGCGTTTATAGCCAACCAGTAAGCTTTCCAAAGGCCGGATGGCGCGTCGGAGGTACGACTCTGTAATCCAATCAGTAAATGTTACTCCGCCTCCGTGCCTATTAACCTACCGTCCCGTGTATTGTCATACGTCCATTGCGCATCCAGAACGTCGTGCATCGTTACAATGTCATCATTCTCGGACATAGCACCACTTCGTACTCTTCGCAACTCCTGCATGTGACCGCCAACCCCCAGTAAGAGGCCAAGGTGAACACATAATGTACGAATGTATGTGCCAGCTTCGCACGATACCCAAAAGATCGCGAGGTTTCGCTTTTCGTCAAACTCTAAAAGCTTTGATTCGTAGACAGTACGGATACGGAGTTGTCGCTTCACGGCGGAGATGAGTGGTGGACGTTGAAACAATGCTCCGCTCAGAGTTTGGAGGGCTCGCGGAAGGGCAGTAGGGCTCGGTAGACTGGAATGCAGCCGCAGGACGCAAACATATTCTTTTCCTAATGACAGATCAGATATTACTCCGTCAGCTAAAGGAACGACGAACCAGCCCCTTGTTGCGACTTGACCAACCGAGTTGCTCGGTCAATGCAAACAATTAAACAACCCGTAACCTTAGGATCAAGAGTGCCACTATGACCCGTTTTCTCCACGCGCAATATACGCCTAATCCATGCAACCACCTCATGTGATGATGGGTTGGATGGTTTGTCAAGATTAATTACACCTGATCTATGGTGACGAGTCATGAGTTCGCTGACCAACGAAGTATGGGAAAAAGTCCGACTTCACATAGGAACTGATGTCACGTTTGAGTGGACTACTTCCTGAGGGAATCGGAGTGAAATGACTTGAACGGACAAGCAATTTGTCATAGTTTTTGAGCAACAAGGGCCATTGAGAGGTGTCGAGTTTTGGCTGGTAGGATTCAGATTTTATGGCATAGTCTCCTTGAAGTTGAGCGGTGGCGACCTGTTCACTGGTAAGTGACGACATATTTTTGCGAACCCGACCACAACAAGATGAGTGTCTTCAGCACATAGAGCTAATCGACCGTGGGAACTTTGATGACGTAACGCGCGAGCAGCGTGAGAATACTACTGTACAGTTATACACTTCATGCTATTCATCCACTTCCCCCCTTCCGACGGTCCTCCATCGCAATTCCAGGTCACCACTGCCACTTTTCACCATGGTCAGTTCAGGCAATGCTTTGCTGAGTTACCTTCTCAGTAGGCTAATGCCTCCTGAATATGTTCATATGTAGCCTAAGGCCGCCACTGCTAAGACTCCCGCAACCAAGCACAAATTTGTGATCGACTACTCGCGTCCTGCCGCTCAGGGCGTGTTCGATGGTGCCGAGTTTGAAAAGTACCTTCACGACCGCATCAAGGTGGAAAACAAGGCTGGTCAGCTTGGAGACAAAGTTAAAATTACTCGAGATTGTTAGAACTTCACTCCCTTCCATGCAAGGTTGCTGACGGTGCCCCACAGCCGGCAACAAGATCATCATTACTGCCAACATACCTTTCTCAAAGCGCTACCTAAAATACCTGACAAAAAAGTTCTTGAAGAAGAACACTTTACGAGACTGGATACGGTATTTAGTCCCATCTGTTGTGATTTTACCTATCAATTCTGACTCGCTGGTAGTGTAGTTGCCTCGTCGAAAGACGTATATCAGCTCCGCTTTTACAGCATTGCGTAAGTCCCTTTCTTTTCATTTGGACGGCGCTTACTTTAGGTGATTACAGTCATGAGGAAGAGGAATGAGAGTGATGTTGGTTTGTCTAGGTGTGCTTGCAGTGGTGTATATTTAGAGCGAGCACGTACTCGGCTGGATGCCTGGTCTGTGGTACACAATTCCCACCTGCGGCGGCTCTACTCTACGCAATCACTTGGCTAGGTACATGAGAACTAGTACATGAACTTGATGGTCACCCCTCCACGCTCCTGTTTGACTCCGCTGAGTGCAACCATGGCAAGTTCGTACCACCGAGATTGAAACACCGTTAATGGCTTCCCATGAAACCTCCGTGCTAAGATGTTGTGCAACTGCCTGCGCAGAATTTTTATCGCAACATTCGCCTTAGGTGCCAGGCGATATCTAATTTTCCGGTCTACAACGGCAGAGTCGGATATCAGCTGTACACTAGTTTGTGAACTCCTCTGCGATCACGGGTGAATACACTTACCTTAAATTCACAGTCCCCGCATCCCAGTAAAATGGCCAAGTCATCCACAGGCGCTGTCTCCCGAACATACACCTTTTTTGACTGTCTGTAAGTCATTCAGAGGGTGTAATGCATGAACGATCTGGTATCACTCACATCAGGGTGAAATACACGATGTGGTTAGCACCCAGTTCCCTGGGCTGCTTCCTGAAGTTTACCGACGAACGGTGAAACAAAGCCGCTTGGTTGTTCGATACGGTACGCATCTGGCCCGCATGGGCGTCAGTCGAAAGAAGTTTCGGGAATAGGCCCGCTACGAGCGCCGCATTCAGTATCGAAAGACTATTGCCGTTGCTGTTCAAGTCAGTCGGAATGGTTATGAAACGAGGTTTATATGAGTTGTTACGGCCGAACCGAGCCCTTTATTTGAAGTGGGCCATGGTAGAAGTCCTCAAGGTGTTGATGAAACCACACGCACCGGTTGAGTTCTTTCATAACCCCAGGGTCTACGTCAATGAAAGACGAATCAACCAGGTAACTCAAAAAAAGAAAGTGTTACGCGAGGAAAGAACAATTCTCGAGTATAACTGACCCAAACAACTGCTGACGCAGCTCCTCGATTTGTAGTAGGTTTTCGTAGCTGAGAAAATTTTGTCGACAATACTTGCGAGCGAACCCGGGATTGGCACAAGCCCTACGCCAACTCGAAAACGCATTGTGGATTGTGAAGAAGTCCGAGTCATCTGTGTTTGCGGACAGTAAGTTTCAAAGGAAATCTTGAAAGAACAAGAACGATTACAAAGCTGGAATGAGTCTTTCGCTCGATTGGCTTCGTGCTCAAGCTCCAGAGGGTTCACGAATAGTGATCGCGAGTTAAGGGCGGCAGCAATTGTTAGAGCCGGATCCAAACATCGAAAAACCACGGCTATCAAAAGAAATTTTCCAAGGTATACATCCAAAGGAAGGGCACTCAGTAAGCGCCCCATCGGAGTGATGTCTTCCATCAGTGTCAGAGCTTTGACCTGGGAAGCATGACCTTAGAATCGTGTCGAGTTCAGGTTAGACCAATACCTCGACCAATGCGGATATGGCCCTGCGGATGTTAGTCGTAGTGGGTGGGTCAAGGGCACCGCAGAGAACACTCTCGATTGAATCTCCCAAATTCACCTTTAGGGTTTTGATGCGTAGGGCAATATCAGATAGGCTTAGGCGCATAATCTCCGGTAACGGACGTTCAGGGAGCTGCAAAAGGAACGTCGATACGATACGTAGATGTCAACACTGCTTCAAGTCACCCTTACCAACTTATCATGGCGCAACCTCGTGAACAGGTGGAAACAAAGACCACGCTGCAGTCGACCAGCTCTACCTCTTCTTTGAGCAGCGTTACTTCTGGCGATGAAGTTATCGACCAAACGACTCATCTGACGCTTTTCGTCAAACCTGTGGAATGAATATCTGAGCGATGAGACTCGAAAACATGGAAGTAACACAAACATCATTTCTCTATGCCTTCCACTGTCAATAACACATGTTACATCAGGAATTGTGATACCCGTCTCCGCAATATTCGTTGCTAGATGCGAGATATTAGTACGGCGGACGACTGGGCAAAGCCATTTACCGATGACAATCTTGCTGACTCCACAGGGCAATAAATCGAAAACCGCGTGCTGGTCGTCGGTAGATATGGTTGAGTGCAAAGGATATATACGGAACGACTCCTCGTTCCGAAACAATGCATGTTGTGACAGGAGCTCGCTCAAGCGGCGAATTTCAGCCAGGCCAGGCATAAATATCAATACTGCACTAGAATAGGCGCGAAGCGCCTCATCCTTGAAGCATAGATGCTCGAGAAGAACGATGATAAGTTCGTAAGGAATGGAACGTTCATCAAAGAGCTCCAATGTAGCCACTGTTCGGGCGGAATAGGACTTTTCGAATCCGGTAGATGTTGCAGTACCCCTTTCGATAACCATGGTTTTTTCATCGTCGTCTTCATCTCCCGCGATCAAAGTGGTAGCCTCCTCATAATCTGTACGAGCTCGACTTTTGTGCGGGATGCTGTGCACTGAAAAAAGATGTGTGTAACGTCGTGAACTTCCTTTAGAGGACTTACGTTGTTTTGTGTAGGGTGAGTCTTCTGAAATTGACCAACCCGTACGTTCCACTGCATCCTCAATAAAAAACACGTCCACGGGGAACGTACGACCAGGAACATGCAATACAGGGCAACCTCCGAAATAATTGGAAAATTTATCAGCATCTAGCGTTGCAGACATGAGGATGATCCTGTTATTATATTGGTCAACAATGGATTGGAAAATCAGAATTCCAGTCACCTAAGCTCAGATTTCAACTGCACCAAAGATTTGAGTATCATAAGCAAGAAATCCGACTCGATGCCACGTTCGTGAACCTCGTCGACTATGATGTGCTGCGGTACCTCGTTCACGTTAAGAACTGCAGAAAGACTGGATCTCGCACCGTAATTTCATCGAAATCGGTGCCGCGGGAAAGACCACTGGCCCCACCTTCCAGCATCTTTAAGGCGATGCCAGTTGTCACGTAGGCGAGTCTCGTATTCCTGGTTGTGTGATTCTCGAGGCGGATGGCGTACCCTACCAGTGAATTTGGTGTGCCGACTACGCCAGGCGGATCGCCTAACTCTTGTGAAACGCGGTGCGCAAGGGATACTGCTGATATACGACGGGGTTCCGTGCAGTAAATTTTACACTGCTTCCCGCGTCCCAAGTGATCTTCGAGTATAAATGCCGGGACTTGAGTAGACTTCCCACTGTGTATTGCTTTAACTTCGAGGTATAACCAACAAAGTCCAGTGCCTTACCAGCCAGTTTCACCGCATAACACGAGAATCTGCGACCGTTCCAGAGTCTCAATTATCTGCTGACGGAACTTCGCAATAGGCAACGATTTACGATGACCCTACAAAAGTATTAGTATTCTTTATGCTCAGGAATGAAGGTTCCCTCACGAGCATTTCTTGGTAGGCAGGACGCATCTGGCGCGCTCTGAAATCTGCGATCAGCTTATCGGTGTCTACTTCAAGATCTTGCGGGAGAGGTGGTCCAGATCTAGTACTCCTGTTATCGACGCCAACTTTGGGGCCGGATTCGCTAGGCTGCGGGAGTCAAAGGGGGTACAGAGTGTTGTATCTTCTCCACTTACCAGGTCCCTTGGAACCTTTTGTTCTGCAATATTATGCAGCTTAGTCCAGAAGTTGCGATTGACGGAATCAATTGTGTCCTTCCTGATAACCTCCAGGTCATCCCAGAGAGTTCTAAACGCAGGTGGGAAGAACCGATACGAAGTGGATCCTACCGGTCCTGCGGTTTGTGATCCAAGAGCTAATCCTTCTATCTTCGGGAACATCATCGCATGCAGAGCAACTGTGGCAATGTACTGCTGCGCTTGTAATTCGTCGTAGCAGGCAACGTCCTCCATCTTCCACTCGTTCATTCCCTTCCCGGGCCACAGCACACGAACCCCAGCGCGCTTCGCCCTACTCGACCCCGATATGATGTTGAATTCTACCGTTGCACAGCGATCAACTTTGAGAACATATTCCATGAGAGCTGACATCGGTAGCCTGGATGACCCATGCTTGGGAAATGACATGTCTTTGATACGTATTGTATTCCCTTGTGTGTCTTGGATTTCGGCTGGAATGGCTTCCAAGAGTTCTAGCAAACCCCCGGACGATCCATCGTCTTCGTCGAAGAAGTCTGGCTGGCAATCAGGTTCAAGTACCTTAGTGGGCGTACCATGGGCCACGGGTCCCGTGGGGGCCTTTGACCCTCGAGAGGGAAGGAAACCTCGCAGCTTGTCCTGCAGTATTTGGGAGTCCGTTTTCTTGAGTTCTGCCTGATAGAGGCTCTCGGCATCTCTCTCATCGAAAAAGTAATGTGCCTTTGCTTCTCGAAGTTTATCCTCCAAGTGTGCTACCCTACTCGTGTTTTGGCCGTTCCTACGAATATTAACAATTTGCATCTTGATGCGTGCATAGGCAACATTGGGGTCTTCGGGTTCGGGAGAATCGCATGGCAAAGTACTAGTATCCAAATCAATACTGGCGTTCGTTGGCGGGCTGGTCGCTGGTTGCTTATCCAAAGGCACGTCGTTATGGGACGAAGAGAAAGCCGCCGCATCTGCATCCGACTTCGCGAATGCCTGGCAGAAACGAACGTCAGGAGCAGCAACACACAGAACTTGAACATCTGGAGGAGTTCTACTTAGGTCTCCGGTTTTCGACTGCGATAGAACTGCGTTTTTGTTCCGTAAATGGGTTTGTGTTAGCCTTTTCTGGTTGTAACTGAGGAGGTGACGGACCATTCTCCAGTTCAACGTCGGAACAGTGGACATAGAGCTGGAAGCCGCGTTGGCATGATGGGAAAAAGATACAGAATGAACTAACCCATTCACAAGCTTGGTCGAGGTCGACACCTTGAATGGCACGCAAACACTGTTCTACTTTATCCTCCGCGAAACCTAGTCCTCGTAATACCCCGTACGTGAGGGCCGCGCGAGCCGCGACCTTCTCTACAGGTTCGTCAAGATATTTCCGTACTGCTCAATTGGTACGCCAATTCAGTGGAGGAACACCATGAAAGTACAGTGAACAGAACCTTCATGGGCTTCCTCTTCCTGATACAACTGGAGGACCTCATCTACGAGTGTGGGATGGACCGACACAGTTAAGAATGTTCTGGAGTAACGTCGATCAGCTTCGATGGCCTGCCGGGGCCACGGGTGAATATAGAAAACTTTGGTGCTCTAGTTTTAAGGGATGATCACCTTGATCATCCTTGAGATGTCCTTCTCTACCTTATCCTGATATTTATCGAGTAAGTTTTGTACCTGAGGCTGCACATCGACCCGGACATCGGGTTCATTTTGGGTTGTAACCTCAGTTGAGCTCGGTGGGCGTTCTGGGCATTCTGACACCTGCGAACAGTCCGACGTTAACGGTGTGCTCTCTGCAACGTCAGCTTTTTTGGGCACTGAGGTGGTTGCGAACCCGCGGACAACCGGCTTCAACTGCGTCTTCTTCTTCTTGACCATTTGTGTGAATAATGCCCGAGAGCAGATGTTTCGCGATTGTCGTGTATATGGCAAGCCCCTCGCTGAAAGTATTACTAAGTGACTTGACAGCAAGTGTATACTATCATTGTACCAGTGTTGCAAAATGACCCGGAGTTGCAAAACATCAATTATAACACAACACACTTGGGTTCAAGCTGTGTAATTGTTCAAGAAGGTTGTACCGTAGCTTGAGAGGACCGTGTACTTTTCCTGAATTAAAGCATGTTCGTACGGTAGTAGGAGTCATTTACTGCAGTAAGGGGACCAGATAAATCTACAAAGTTGTAAGAGTTTCTTCGGATACTTCCCCACTTCCAGCAATTTCTTCAGTGGCAATCGAGAGGATATACGGCTGCGATTGCTGTTGCAAGAAGCTAATGCAAGTACGTGACTGAAAATGTAGCGGAGCAGTGCGGAGTGTCAGATATTTTCATTTTCTCCAAATCAGGACATTTGTCCGGAATGCGTCTTAACACGTCGAAGTTGCAATGCGAGGTGTATTAATATCCAAGCGTTAGTGTGGGGCATTGAGATTGAATATTGAATGATGAGGACTATAAAGCTTTACACGATGTATCTAATCCTACTCTACATCTGCGCGCCCGTAAAGATGCAAATAATGAATGAAAATGAGAATTCACTCGTCTACCCCAGATCCTGCTTCATTACCAGCTTCGACTTTCTTCCTGGTGGATTGCTTGCCTCCGCCTTTTTTGGGCCGTGCCCCATTTGCTCCGGCCTTGCGCTTCTTTCCCCGACTCGGCGCAGATGCAGGCTCGCCTTGGTTCCCCCTGTCTGCAGTTGCTGGATTAACCGTGTGTCCGAAGAAATCATCACCTTCTTCGTTCCAAAGGTCTCGGGCAGTATCGCCATTACTATCGCTTGAGCCGGCCGCCTGCTTGCCCGATTTCTTGGATGACAAGCCAGAGACGTCATGGCTATCGATACCAGCAAGCTGATCATCATTAAGCAGAAGCTGCACGATCTCGCTTGGTTTCGTGACGTCGGTGAAGTTTTTGTTGCCAACGACGATATCTTGAACCTATGAGGGAGCTTAATTCGAAAGGGAGCGGCTGCAAAGCAAAGCACTTACATCTTTTTTCACACGTGCCAATTGAATAATCCGTTCATCGATGGTGCCCTTCGTGATGAGACGATAAACAGTAACCTGCCGGGTTTGTCCAAGGCGATGCGCACGATCCATGGCCTGAGCATCATTGGAAGGATTCCAGTCGTGGTCGTAAAAGATGACTGTGTCTGCGGCCGTGAGATTTATTCCGAGACCTCCCGCTCGTGTGCTGAGAAGGAAAATGAAAATATCCGATCTTGATATCATTGAGTTACCTGAGAGTTAGGACAATGCGTAAAATTACCTGGTCTGCCAATCCATTACCATGTCTCTGCGATCTTCAAGCTTCGAGGAGCCATCCAAACGCAGGTATTTGTATTGACGGAAGATCAAGTACTCTTCCATGAGATCCATCATCCGTGTCATCTGGAAGTAGATCAAAACGCGGTGGTCACCAGCTTTCAGCTCTTGTAGCAATGAATCTAGCCTCGCAAGTTTGGCAGAGTCGTATATAAGCCTCTTTGCATCGGGGATCTGCATTCTAGATCGCGGTAATTGGTCTAAGCTTGACGACATTACCAATCCTCCCGTTGGTATCATGGGCACTAGGTCACTGTAAAGGCTACAAGCCGCCGGTGATTCCTGCAGTCGAGGAGGAATACCATATAGCGCCATAGATTCCAACGGCGCACTGAGGAAATGCAACTGATGTTCCATGAAAGTCCGGTCCGAGCAAGACATGGATACCGGCGGCGCTACGGCGGCGGGAACGAACCAATTGAGGCTTGCCCTGCAGAGGCACGACTCCGACCAAGCAGACAACGAGGCGGTGGATAGGTGAGGAAGGCATTGTAATCGGTCGGTTATCACTGAGTAGCGAGGGGTCGAGATGTCTTGTGGACTGAAGCTCGTGTCCCTGGCAAATCTCAGGTTTCAGTTCAAGCCCAACAACACCACACTTACTGCAAGATAGTCGATCTTTCTACGATGCGATTTTCTTCTTGTAATTCTGCCAAGCGGTTCTGCAAGAAAGAAGATATACGAAGACCGTGCACTTCACTGGGAGAGGTATTAAGCAGACGAAGGAAAGCGAATGCGGGAGATGCTACAATTCGGTTAAAGACATTATCGAAATGCAAAGAAGTGAACAATACCTTCCACTTCGTCGTAGAGAGATTTGGTTATCCGTTCAACATCCCAGATGTCAAACAAATTGCGGGCAAACAGAAAGCCGGACCGGAAACCATTTTTCTCGCACGGGATCTCGCGTAGTCCACCGTCATGATAAAATAGCTCCGGTATGCAATATTCAATAGGGTTCTTCGTAGAATATGGAACAGAGATCAGATCGCCTTCTCTGTTGAGAGGACCTGACTGGCCAAAGTGAGAGAAAGAAAACGGTGCTACGACGTCGGCACGTTCGAAAAGCTCTGGGTGATTGCAAACCTAGGAAGTGAAGAGTTTGTGGCTATACCGGGTGAACAATCAGAGCCGAAGACGAACCTTCCGGAACTGCATCACGAGGTTCATGAGCGATCGGGCGGAGTCAGCATCGCCAATGTTTGCAGCCTTCTCCAAGAGATCGGCAACCGAAACATTAGCTAACAATGCGCGGTACAAAGCACGCTGCCGTGAACTAAGGTCGACATAGATATCAACTTCAATCTGTATGTGATACATTAGAACATAGAGCTGATGGTGGCCGGAGTGCCATGCCTTTTCGCTTAGCTCATTTTGGACATGCCGTTTCACTCGACGAAGCATGAATGGCTTTAATATCATGTGCAAACGCCGAAGTTGATGCTCATTCAGCTTGCTGCCTTTGTTTTCCGCTGCATTTTCGATGTCCTTGGAAAACCATTCGTTGAATTCGTCGTGAGAGTCAAAGAGGCTCGGCATGATGAAGTGGAGTAGTGCCCACAGTTCTATCCTCCCCAGTCAACATTGATGAATATTAAAGCTGCGAAGATATCCTATACCTTGCATAGAATTCTGGATCGGTGTGCCAGTCAGCAAAAGGCGATTCCGACACTGGAAACCCAGAAGAGTCTTCCAGCGAACACTCGATGCGTTTTTGATATTCTGCGCCTCATCAAGTATCATATACTGCCACTTGACTCGCTGAAAGTATTGCTGGTCTTGGGTAACCTAACAGCGCATGAGAACCAATACAGCGGCTGGGTTGACAAACGCACCAATTGGTAGCTTGTAATAAGCACGTGGAAGGGGGCATCTTTATTGTAGCTGATTTCTTTCCTGCTCCAGAACTTTCGCAGAGTTGTTCGATCCTTGACGTTACCCCAGTAAGGTAGAGCCTTCAGAGTGGGCACAAATCGTGTGATCTCCTGTTGCCAGTTATGCAATGTAGAAGCTGGAGCAACAACGAGGAACGGGCCCCAGATGTCATGCATTTCCGCGAGGTACGCGAGCAGTGATATTGACTGGACAGTCTAACCCACCCAAAAAAGTATCAAGTTCCGCCATCCAGAAAGGGGAGTAAACGGGGGATATACCTTTCCCAGACCCATTTCATCTGCGAGGATACCGTTTATGCCTTGTTCGTAAAGCGTTGCTAGCCAATTAAGCCCCTTTAGCTGGTATTCTTTCAATTGGGCCATTAACATCGTGGGTTGTTTGATGGTCAATGGACCACTCAGAGACGTGGGGTTCTGGAAGTTAAGTTCGTCCGAGTCAACTTGAGATAAATAATCAAGGACTGTTGCCAATGACACGAGATGTAAGGCTTACGATCCACCAGAGGTGCCAATGAAACGGATGAGGTAGAGGCATTGTCATCGCGAACGTGGGCTTGGCCCTTGGCTAGTTTCAGGGCCTCGTTGGTTTTCCTCTCGAGTGCTGCTTGGGCGTCAAACTGTTGCGCTCGCTGCCTTGCTAGAGCAACTGCTTCCCGTGCATTGTGTCGGGCATGGCGATGCAAGTTAGTCTGGTCCTCTGAACGAATGTTAGCAAACCTGAGGGATGAATCGTCCACGAGTTACCATCGTCAAAATCGATCTCTTGTAATGTCGATGGGTCCACCTCTCCGAGTTCACCATCGCCGGGAAGTACAGAAGACTCTGCGGTATCTCCTTGAACCTCGGCGGCTAAATCCAGTAAAGACGCACGATAAGCTTCTGCCTTCGCCGACGAGCATGACCTACTTTTCAGTTTATTGCCAACAAAGTGACTGTAGAGCTCGGTTTGGCTGATCAAGAACTCAAGCTTACGCGCTTGACGGGCCGCTTCGCGTTTTTCTTCCTCGACCTTGGCCCGGTCGATAGCTTCCTTTTGTTCGCGCTTGCGAACATCTCTCTCTTCCCTCTCATTCCTCTTCCAGAATACCAGCATCTCACGCATGAGTCGCTTCGCCTTCGCCTGTATGTCCTTGTTGGCTTTTGCTGTCTTAGTGAACGGTCGGCGGGCTTGCATTGATGCGAGCATGGCAAGGCGCTTTGCTTGACTCTGCCTTGCCTGATAGCCCATCGCTGCATATTTGTACACCTAAATGGCGCTTGTTGATTCCATCTACACAGTAAGTCTTATTTACACACCTTCGTAATGTCCCTCCTTGCGATATTCGTCCAGACCTTCCGCTGAGTTTCCTCCAAGGTTTTTATACGTTTAGCCATGGCATTTTCATCGATTTTTTTGGCCTTCCTTAGAGGCGGAACAATTTCGTCGAGCTCATAGACTACCGTGGACGCTATGGTCAACGCTGGTGATGCCGGACGAGAAGCAGATGGTGTTATATCGCCGTTTACTGACCCCGCTACCGATCCATGGCCGGCTGAATCGACCCCCAAAGTATCGAGCTTTTTCCTCGCCGCTGCCTTTTTACGCCCCTTAGGAGTGTGAGGTATGCTATCCGCACTACGTTCCCTGGGCTGAGAGAGTTTACCCTTGCCTTTGGCCCTCGCAGAGGCGCCTTTAGTAAGGGATGATGGTGCGTCATCTACCGCGCACTCAAGCTCTTCCGCAATGATAGCGGCGTCTTTGTCTACTTTGCGTTTCTTCGTCCCCGGTTTGCCCTTCCTCGAAGGAAGTGTAGGTACTTCAAAATCACTGCTCGCGTCGGATAATGGTCCGTCTGCAGGACGCTTAAGCGGATCTCTCCGTTTAGCTTTTTCCTCCAACTCCTGCCCATTCTCCTCGGTCTCAATATCGATCGACCTCCCACTGGTGTCATACCCCTTGCGAACTCCGTTGAAACCAGCGTGCGGTGCTGTTGGATGTAGACCAGGTAAGAGGTCGTCCTCCATTGGTAATACGGGGGGTGACGGTAGGGGAGGAGGCATACGCGCGAGGCGCGAAACGTAGTGTCTAGAGAGCGCAGCTGCGGTAGTAGAATTGCGTTCCTGGAAAGGAGTTAACTACATATCATACGAAATTTCGGAGGTACACACCAGTACACTGGCTTCAAACCAAGACTCTACCTGAAGTTGCCGTTTATGCGTCTCCATAATGTAATCACTTAATTCCGCCATCCAAATTTCCTCGCAATCCGAGAGGTCCGAGGATACGAGACGACCGTCTTCCCCAGTTGGCTGAAGGCTCTCACCATTCTCAACTTGGGGCGACCTCGAACGTATAACCCTTGAACGGGGAGGGTTCCTCCTAAGCCCAGGCTGAAGTATCAATGACTGGTTAGCGGGATGCGACCTATTGTAACGCGCAGACATACGCGCTTAGAAACTGGAGGAAGATAATCTGCATCCTCATCCGCTGGCTTCCTTCTTCTCTTGGATGCGAGGTCATCTTCGCCATCTTTATAGTAGGCGCCTGCCGAATCCGGGCGGGTGTGTGTAGGACCCAGAGGAAGTTCTTCTCGCTCATGATGGGGGTAGTAATTTCCACCGGGACCCAGCGGAAAAATATCTCCCTGCATATATTTGCCCGAATAAGGGTCCCATCCTCCAGCACCCTGATAAGAGACCGGTTGGTATGCATAACCGCGGGGCGGAGGAGGCTGCTCGGGGAGAGGGCTTTGACCGTGATGATTCGGGTGGGTATGAGGAGATATGACTGCGGGTGCAGGAGTGGGCGCCACGTCCGTGAAAGTATGATCAACGGTAGGAACACGAGAAGGACCAGCGTTAGAGTGAAGATGTGCTAAGGAATGTGGTGGCGGCTCGTCATTGAGAATGCGTTTGAGGGACATGTTGGACGATGGGACACGGTGGTTGAAACACAACGCCTGTGACAAGATCGGGCTGCCTCGTGGGACCTGAAACAGCAGGAAATGAAGAGAAGCCCGTTTCGAACAGTCCTGACGTCTCCGAAGGTGAATAGAAGTGGTGGGTAGTCGTCGATGGTGGTAGGAGTACAACAGAAAACAAAAGAAAAGAAAAAACGCAGTAGTCAAACTCAAAAGACGATGCTGGTGACGACGACAGGCCCGTTGCTGTGCAGATTCCTGGCAGGCGTAAGGAGGACTTGAGTAGGCGGGAACTTATACGTGGTGCTTATTTCGTTTTGTTGGACATTGCCATCTTCCCAAATTCGGTATTCGGTCGGCCACTTCTTGGCGGAAGGCCACTTGTAAACTTCACATGGTCGGTGGTATCGATGCTACTGACTACTCGGCGCTCTACATCGCAGTACAAATGAAGTCGGCACTATGCTATACCTCGTCCGGGTGCAGCATCAGCTCCGGACGCACTTTCTCATCAAATTCCTCGGGTGTCAGGAATCCAAGAGCAACCGTTGCTTCTTTCAGTGTCGTGCCCTCCCTATGAGCTTTCTTTGCGCATTTGGCAACGTCTAAAACAATATCAGCTTAACGCATCAAACCGACAGGATAGTACTCACTGTCATAGCCGAGATGACTGTTCAAGATGGTAGCCAACATCAGACTCTGATTTAACAGGAACTGTATTCGCTTTTCATTGGCTTGAATACCGACGACGCAGTTCCTTGTGAACGATCTCGACGCTGTATCCTATATCAATCACGTAGCTCGCGCAAGTACACGCAGACCACTTGCCATCTGACAAAAGCCGTATACTTTGTAACACGTTTTTTATGATGACCGGTTTGAACACGTTCAACTACGACCAGTGAAACACCAGTGACATGAATAGTGTGATTCCCTGCAGTGAAACCGGCATCACTTACCTCAAAATGTCCATTGGAACCTGCGACAGTTACAGCAGTGTGGTTGCCCATCACCTGGGCAGCCACCATCGTAACAGCTTCGCATTGTGTGGGGTTGACCTTGCCCGGCATGATACTGCTCCCTGGTTCGTTCTCGGGTAAAAGGAGTTCACCGAACCCGCATCGAGGACCAGAACCGAGGAAACGGATGTCATTCGCAATCTTCATCAGAGAACAAGCAAGAACGTTCAGGGCCCCATGTGCCTCGACCAATGCATCATGGCTAGCAAGCGCCTCGAACTAAGCCCGGTATAAGCGTGCCTGAAATAATGTGTTTGATCTATGGCCTACCTTGTTCGGAGCTGTCTTGAACTCCAACCCGGTAATTTCTGAGACCTCGGTTGCAATTTTGACATCGAATCCTTTTTTCGTGTTCAACCCCTGGAAAGAAGGTCAACGGGAAGGCCCCGGCATCGTCTAGCCCTCACCGTTCCAACGGCAGTGCCACCTTGAGCAAGAAGACTGAGGCGTGGGATGACGGCTTCCATTCGATGGATACCATTCTCAATTTGTTGAACGTACCCACTGAACTCCTGGCCAAGAGTCAAGGGTGTGGCATCCTGATCCGACTCTCAGTTGGAGATAGAAACGAAGGCTGGGTTTCTTCACCTGGAGGTGAGTACGACCAATCTTGATTATATCCTTGAACTCCTCCGCTTTATGCCGCAGAGCATCCCTCAGTTCGACCAGAGCGGGTAGAAGTGAGTTGCAGATTTCTGTGACAGCTGCAACGTGCATAGCCGTGGGGAACCTACAAAAGACACAACTTGAGCGTAAGCCAGAACCAGACGCGGGTATATCCTTACGAATCGTTGCTACTTTGGCTCATGTTAACGTGGTCATTGGGATGAACAGGCTTTTTCGAACCCAATTCACCTCCCAGCAGTTCGATGGCCCGGTTCGAGATGACCTTTCGCGAGGCTAAACAATCACGTCCGAAGGGTCTGATGACAAGTCCGCACGTACCTCGTTAGCGTTCATATTACTCTGAGTGCCACTACCAGTTTGGAAGACAACCAACGGAAAGTGATCAATAAGCTTTCCGGATATAACCTTGGCAGTTGTTCGACACAGGGACGGCAAAGCTATGGTGAAGATGGCTCGCTCACTTCATCTGCAGCTTCTTGGATGGCCTCGCCTATCTTCGGGTCCAAACCGTAACCGACGTTGACGATGGAGGCGGCCTTTTTGAGGACACCGAAGGCCTTGATAAGAGGTGCGGGAAGCCTTTCGGCGGCACCACCTATATCGAAATTCTGCAAAGAACTTCGCAACGAAAGTTACAGTTGACCGTGGAGTATTGCGGGAAAACGTACCGCTGCGTTTGAGCACCCCAGTAGCGATCGGCGGGGACCTGTATATCGCCAAAGGTATCGCGCTCCTGCCGGAATGCCTGCGACTGGAGGAAGCGAGAAGTGAGAGGGCTTCGTAGCAGCTATGTAAACGCACCATGGCGGTATGAGACATAGAGAGCCTGCGATGTTGGTGGGCGACGTATTGCAGCTGAAATTCCGAGCGTCGCCGAGGAAGATAATATACAGCGAGAGGGGGATATCACGTGAGAATTCAAATACCAGAGCAAGTCCGGTGAATACTCACTCTAGCAGGAAGGCGCATGGTAATATTAGTGACAGCCATAGCGGAGAGTTGTTTGGAATCGGAGCAGTTATAGCACGCGCACGTCACGACTTACGGAATCCGCCGGCCCGTCCGAAATTCTCCGGCGGTCGTGCTCGTGTGTGGTCTACGATGCAGTCCGAGATCAATATTCAATATTCACTGGCACTGGCCAATTGCCCATATTTTCTTCTTTTTTTTGGTTGTTGTTGCTGCCGCGTGTAGCCGTACATAGTCCCGCTTTGTCGCGCACGTCGATCGATGGAGCAGTCGATAGAATGGGTGGGCTGGCATAATTGGCGGTCACTACGTGCCATCGAGCGATCAGTCGACGATGCAAGCCAGCAAGCTAATCAGTAGAGTATTACTCGAGTAGCCATGATATATACAACCATTATGAGGCCTTGTCCACAAGGTTGAGAACGCAGATAATGCAGCAGGAGTCCGCAGAAGTTTCACGTGATTGAGCGGACCAAGGTGAGTAACGCCGCGAGGCGCTTGCAGGCGGTCTGGCATGGTCACTTTGCCATCCTTGTTACTCTACGGTCTGCCCGTCCTTATTTCCATCTACGTGTTCTATCACAGCGAAATGTCCATTGTTGCTTGTCAAGTAATCTTGCACCCGTACGTCTCTCAGGCGCTTAAGTATGGGGGCACAAACCTGGGTAGAGACAAGGTAAGACGAAGCCTGAGGTGCATCATACATTGGTCGCAATGACATACACTGCTCTGCAGCTCTACCGGACCGTCCAGTACTTCTCGCGCTTCCTCGCCTGGTACTTACAATCAAGGGGTCAGAATCTAGAGGCCGCCCGTTGGACAGCGCTGAAGAACCACCTCGCACTTGCACGCAAACGTGAGCACCCGTAATATTTCCTGACGTGTAACTTACCCTATTCTTCAGTCATGCGACTCGGTAAGCCTATGGAACATCTGCAAGCCGCCTTGCGTGTTGCACAAACAGCTGGAGACATCGGCGAACAACTCGCTACTATCGGTCGCCAGATAGGTTATTTTGGATACCTCATGTATGACACAGTGGTTTGGGTCGGTACCTGCTGGACATTCCACAACCACGATCTTACCTCCCTACGCGGTTAGGCAAATGCCGTCAAGATTATAAACCTCAAACCTTCCACCAGCCAGAAAGTGGCCAGAGTCTCCAATCAATTCTGGCTCTCTGGGATATTATTTAGCATCGTACATGGCTTACTCAAGGTAGTATTCACTGCTCTACAATGATCATAAGGTCTCTCATCGATTATCATAGGCTGGCAGACTCGCAACGGACGCAAAGAAGTTGCGTTGTTCAGACAACCAAGGCGAAAAGGATCTCACAGACGAAACGCAGAGGGAGTTGAAGCAACTTACTCTTCAGAAGTTTGTTCTTTTTTTTCTCGCACTTCCAAGAATCGAAGTTCAAATTGAAACAGGATGCGGGCGGATGTTCGCTACCAATTCATAGTAGATATCTTGGATATCTGGATACCCGCTTCAAGCTTAGGGCTTGTAAATGTCAATGACGGCATAGTTGGCTTAGCAGGGTTAGTCTTCCTAAAGTCAAAAGGATTCTCAAAAGCTCGTCTGCTAACACTGCCGCCGGAAACTTAGGTTAATGTCCTCGATCATGGGTATGCGTGCACAGTGGATTGCAGTCAATGGATCAAAGTAGGGCGAGCCTTACCTTCGTCCAGTATAATCATCTGTAAATTGTCAAACCCGGGAACCTTGTGGAGTTGTGGATCGGCTCTGTATGATAACAGTGCTCCAGTTCATTGACTTGAGCGTATGCAGCCAGGTAACAAATTTAAATGTTAGCCTAGTTTTGCGACGTCATAGACCCCTCGGTCATTGGATGTTATGCTTCGGGGGATGTTCGGTTCCTCAGGCGCATATACTCAGCCTGTACCTTGGCCATTGGCTCAGGACCTGTGCTGAAAACCATACATATAACTACATAAACAGATGGAAAGACCCAGATACTTACTATTGCAACATGCACTGTTGCAGAGACTTGTGCTCGTCCCTACAAGCCCATACGACTGACACCGTGCGACCAGTAGCACACTCCGCAAACTCTTGGAAACTTTCCTCAGTGCAACCAACCACCGATGGGCAGGAACGAGTACCTCTGACGACTTGGTCACATTCTCTTAATGCGCGTGCTTTCGTAGTTTTGAGAAGGGTTTCTTCTTCCCTTCGAGAAAGTGTGTTCATCAGCATGTGCGGTAGGGAAAGAACGCAACCAAGACGGATTTCCTTTTTGAGACGTATGACACTTATACATGACTACTGCTTGCCACGTCTGAGTCAGATCCTAATGGCCAGTACTTCTCTACTAAAGTTTTCGTTGTATTCTCGTCCTATTTGCCGGATCCGAGGTCATGTACGACATTTGGCTACGCCATCCGACTCGAATGCCAAGCATTCAAAGGCCAACTTCACCCAGCTTCTTGCGGAGGGTCCGTCGTTGGATGACTTCATCTCCCGAGATTCCGTAGGAAAAGTGGTTCTCGGAAACACGAAGGGGTGAGTCTTCATGTCCCTCCTTCCCGAATTCGGTATCACGCCCATTCTAGACCACGCCTTCCGGACTTTTTGAAGACCAAAATACCATCCGGGGCCTCGTACAATAAAATTAAGAATGATCTCAGGGGTTTAAACCTGCACACCGTCTGCGAGGAGGCACGCTGTCCAAACATTGGAGATTGTTGGGGCGGAAAGGAGGGCGTATCGGAGGAAGAAGGCCGGCGCGCTGCAACTGCAACTATCATGGTGATGAGTGTTGTATCCCACGATTGTGTCAATAGCTCAGATGCATTTTCAGCTCATGGGGGATACATGCACTCGAGGTTGCCGATTCTGCTCCGTGAAAACCTCTCGTACACCTCCCCCGTTGGATCCCCACGAACCTGAGAACACTGCGGAAGCCATAAGTCGTTGGGGCCTCGGTTACATCGTCCTCACAAGCGTGGATAGAGACGGTAGTGTTGTCTTGTTTTGCCGAAGTATATCATCTCAGTTTTTACTCTCAGACCTTGTTGACGGTGGTGCACACCATTTCGCTGAAACAATTACGAAGATCAAGCAAAAGTGGGCGCAAGTTTGCTTTGTTCCTCCGACACTCGCTCACACAAATTCTAGGGCTCCTCAACTCCTAGTGGAAGCTCTGACAGGCGACTTTAGAGGATCATTAGATTGCGTTTCCACTGTTGCAAAGTCTGGGCTGGATGTCTATGCGCATAATGTCGAAACGGTTGAGGCATTGACGCCATTTGTTCGGGACCGGCGCGCGACTTTTCGGCAAAGTTTGAGCGTGCTTGAACACGCGAAGCAGCAGGGTGTGCGTATCACAAAGACCAGTATGATGCTCGGCGTGGGGGAGAATGAAGAGCAAGTCATGGATGCTTTAAGAGGTGAGCATCATAGTGCGCAAGCGCCCGCTCACCTGTATCTCATGTGTACCTGCAAGAGCTACGAAAGGTTGATGTAGACGTCGTAACCTTCGGGCAGTACATGCGACCAACGAAGCGTCATATGAAAGTAGAACGCTACGTAGAGCCAGCGGAATTCGCAAGGTGGAAACAGATCGCTGAAGACATGAATTTCCTGTACGTTGCCAGTGGTCCATTGGTTAGAAGTAGCTATAAGGTAAGGAATTACAGTGCTTTGTAGGATCACCTTAATTGATTTCTCTCCAGGCCGGAGAGTACTTCATAGAGAACGTGCTCAAAGGTAAATCCTTGGAAAGGCGAACGAAGAAGCTGCTTACTCAGGACATGACCTCTGTTGATGGGAGTATCCCTTCGTAAATTGACCGTGTGTGCATCCAGAGCTTGTCCGATGTACTGTCCACCAAATCTATATTCACACACCGCCACTTGACACCTGCCTACACAGTATTATGAGGGGTGTTACATAATATAGCTTTGCTGACCAACCGCAACTTTCCAGCGGAGCTTTGCGAAAAACCTTATTCAGCGCAAACCTTATTGTCCAATAGTTTCCCTGTCCTTCTGTCCAAACCACGGTCGTTGTAAACATGGTATGTTATATGTGATACATGCTTCAGGCCGTTGGCTGACGATTAACACAGGACTCGACAAAGTCTCAAGTAAAATTAGCCAAAGTTATAAAAGTTAATGATCAGGTTACTTAACTGTGTATGTCTCTCAGATGTCTATTGTAGGTTCTTGGACGAACCGGTTCACGAGGAGGTGTCACCCAAGTCCGCGTCGAATTCATGGATGACACCACACGTACAATCATCCGAAATGTAAAAGGCCCTGTCCGGGAAGAGGACATCCTTGCGCTCTTGGAGAGTGAACGCGAAGCTCGGTAAGTGACGAGATTTCTGATGCAGTCTGCGCCTGATTGGAAGCCCAGCCGCCTCCGTTGAAAAAAGTCACATTTCATCCTTCTGTTCGCTACGAGCATCCCTTCATGTACATTCCATGCTCAGTTTGAATTTAGGCATATAAGGGACTTGCTTTTTTGACTGTACGTATGGAAGGTGGGCCTCGAGGTGACGGCTTAGGCGGCAGGGTCCTGTAAGTTATTGAGTTACGACTGGAGGCCTGAGTGTTCAGAGCATTTGAGCTGTGAGCGTCAGTGTATGCCAGTGACCCACGCGTGCTGCGACGTGCGTGATTATCAATTGCTCAACGGCTCTGCTCCCTACTTGAACTCGGTACTCTCCATCTTCGGCCATGTCTTTGGACCGCCAGGCAGCCTACGTGACCTTGTTAACCAAGTCAAGTTATTTTCCAGCCGTACTGGTTCTCGACTATACCCTCCGATCAGTTGGATCATGTTACCCGCTCGTCGTAATGGTGACTGCGTCCCTACCCCAGGAGTGCAGGTATGTCCTCACAGGGAGGGGTATACGACTAAGGGATATCGCAAATCTCGAGGCACTAGAAGGTGTTCATTCGTTGGCACATCACGATACTAGGTTTCACGACACCTGGACAAAATTAAGGTGAGCTTCCGAGATAAGCGAGCCGGACGCACATGCGTTGACACCACCGGGCGTAGAGTCTTCGAGCTCGTGGAGTTCAAAGTATGTGGTACTCAGTATTTTCATACCATTCGTTTGAAAATTCGATGTCACCAGCGAGTGGTCCTCCTCGATGCTGATATGATCGTCATGCGCAACATGGACGAACTATTCGATATTGAGCTCCCTGCAGACACTATCGCCGCTACACATGTTTGTGCTTGCAATCCCAGGAGATTGCCTCACTATCCTTCTGACTGGTCAGTACACTTCTACCGTCTACGATCCGGTCGCTGAGCCGTGTAACGTAAGGATACCAGCGAACTGTGCTTATACCCCTCTCGTACATCCGTCGGGTTTGACCTCTCCAACCAAGATAACCGATAACAGCCCACGTCCTCATACACAGCTCAATTCGGGTCTTGTAGTACTGAGACCTTCCCTCGAACTCGCCCATGCTGTGTACAACCACCTTAATACCTCACCACTCGTTTCAACCTGGTCATTCCCCGATCAAGACCTCCTTGCTGACTTCTTCAAGGGGAGGTGGGAACCACTACCGTGGAATTACAACGCCCTCAAAACGTTGATGATCATCCACAAACCACTGTGGCGTGACGAGGAGATCAAATGTCTGCACTACATCTTAGCAGATAAGCCGTGGCATGCTAGGGTTTCACAAGATGGGAGGGGGGAATATGACAAATGCAATCAGTGGTGGTGGGACCGGTTTGAAGAAATGGTAGTTAAGATGCAGGAGAATGGCGAGGACTGGGAACTAGTAATGGCGAATGTGGCGAAATAAGGGTTCAGTATATGTACGCTTGGAGGAATTCGCAAGAAAAATCTGATGAAAACGGGAAGCATGCCGATACACGACCCACTGGAGCCCTGTAATCCTTTCAAACACTAGTTAGGTAAGATCTTATATCAAAGGTTCCACTCACAATTTCACGGACAATCTACGCATCCAAGGACTCGTATATCGTTCCACCGTACGACTCAAGCAATCCTTCAGAAAATCGTAAATAACGTTCCATGTTCATGACGCATGCCGCGCACAAGTTTAGATCGAAACAGACACTGACAACCTCACTGCTGAAGCCCATACTTACCACAACTGCTGTGCTACAGGTTTTCGGGTTTCGCACATTTACGCTTTTCAATCTGGCCAGTTCGTGGGCACCTCATTGCCTGCCAAGATACCGGTTCCATCGTTGCCCCTGTGGGATGGTTAGGCGTATGAGGATCTGGACGACAAATGGATGTGACGTACCAGCTTCGCTGGTCGCAAAGATAACCCCGAGGTCGTTGCGAGCTGTCGTTATGTAGTAGCTGCGAGCATCACCTAGGGATATCTGGACAAAAGCAGTCATACTACGAGCAGTCTTTCCCATGGCGAGGGTACACTTACTACAATACCCTTTACGACATCTCCTCCCCGGAAACAATCCCCAATTCTCACTTTGTCCTTTTCTGTTGCCCTAACGTCTTGACTTCGTATGACTCCGGCGAATTCTTCGCCTGCGGGTAAAGGGAGACCGTCCACGACAGATATGGCCACAGTAGCTTGTAGGGGTGACAGGCGCGTCACCACTCCAAGGATCACCGAATTTGTGGTCGGGGGGTGTGGCCGCACGCGCGATATTGTCAATGTCTTTTCGCCCAAAGTGTCGCCGACGACATGGTCGACTGATCATTTAAGCTGTTCGTGAATGTGGAAGGGAAAAGAAACAAACAGGTCCTTCATATCGGGGCACTCCGACGAGACTGGCCCTAACTCGGCCATCCTTGACGTATAACCCAGCACCGAGATTAGGGGAGGGACCAAGGGGTAGTGTGAGCGGTTGACCTGGTAGTAGCGTTTCGGAGGTCATCAGAGTAGTGATCGCCTAGTAGCGTGCATGGAAGAAGCCGGAAACGCTCGTCCCGCAGGTTTGGGGATATTTGGAACCTCAAAAAAGTCACCCATTTCGCTTGAAGGGTACCCTTCGTTCACTTGTTGTGCAATGGCCATGGCTTTCTCTCTTGCCCGCATTGCTGCGCGGAGTAGGTCTATTTTACCTTTCTTTCTTTTCACAACTCAGGGACTAATAACGCGCATCGTGACTGAAGGTCTGCATACTTCTTGTCGGAGAAATGCCCTCTCCAAGTTTGCAATGCCTGCAATGAGCCCCACAATGACGGAGGGTGGTATTGCTGCCTGGAAGAAGAAAGAGGGCGAGACTTTCTCCGCTGGAGATGTGTTACTTGAAATTGTAAGTGTTCGAGCAGTGATAATGTATCACACGTCGACCCATTCTCACCACCTCCGAGGAAACCGACAAGGCGACTATCGATGTCGAGGCACAGGATGACGGTGTCCTCGCGAAAATTATTGTGCGTTTTGAGATCTTCTATTGTCGTGGCTAATATTCACCGCGGTAACCAGATTCCGGATGGCACCAAAAATGTATCTGTAGGCTCGCCGATAGCAATAGTGGCTGAGGAGGGCGACGACCTGTCTGACGCCTCGCAGATGGCTTCCGAGGCTGCAGACCAACCTTCTTCCAAGCCCACCACCAAGGAGGAGCCAGAGCCTTCTACTCCGCCAACGTCGGACGCACCAAAAGACTCAGTTCCGCAGCCTCAGCCTCAGGAGGCTAAGCCAGAGTTAGCGAAAGGCGATCGCATATTCGCTTCCCCAATAGCCAAGAAGATTGCTTTGGAGCGGGGTATTCCTTTGTCCAAAGTCCAAGGCACTGGTCCCGAAGGTCGTATCATACGCGAGGACGTCGAGAAATACCAACCTCCTCCCTCCGCACCTGCACCAGCAACACCTACAGCAGAATATGTCGATATCCCAATCTCCAACATGCGCAAGGTGATTGGTACCCGTCTCACGCAGTCTAAACAAGAGCTACCCCATTACTACCTGACTGTCGAAGTCAACATGGATAAAGTTCTAAAGCTGCGTGAGGTCTTCAATCAGACGTTAGGAGAGAAAGACAAGGCCGCCAAGCTCAGCGTGAATGACTTCATTCTCAAGGCCGTGGCCCGCGCTCTCGCTGATGTTCCAGAGGCCAACTCCGCATGGCTCGGGGAAGTTATCAGGCAGTGCGTATCTCGTGTTTCATTATTCATTCATTCATTTTATGTGAACGAATCTCAGGTACAACAAGGCGGACATTTCAGTAGCTGTTGCGACGCCTACTGGCTTGATTACTCCCATAGTGAAGGACGTGGGTGCCAAGGGGCTGGCAACTATCTCTGCAGAAACCAAGGCACTTGCTAAGAAGGCCCGGGATGGCAAGCTTACTCCTCAAGAGTACCAGGTAAAGTACACCCTTGTTTGCGTGCGCCTGACACTCACAGTACACCCAGGGAGGAACATTCACGGTTTCCAATCTAGGCATGTTTGACGTTGATCACTTCACGGCCATCATCAATCCTCCTCAGTCTTGTATTCTTGCTGTGGGTAGCACGAAGCCCTCTATCGTTCCTGCTCCAGAAGAAGAACGAGGATTTAAGACTGTCAACATAATGAAGGTTACCTTGAGTTCTGATCATCGGGTCGTTGACGGTGCAGTTGGGGCGCGTTGGATGGCTGCTTTCAAAGGCTACTTAGAGAATCCCTTAACATTCATGCTCTAAGTGTCCATGTCATTCCGCATTGCTTTAATAGATCACTACGCTTAGGATTTATGTGCTACCCAAGAGGATATCTGTTCCAATTTAACGCTACACTGGGAAGCGAGATGTTACGTAATCAGTTCTGTTCGTGCTGTCAACCTGTGGCAAACTGCTTCTGCCAGTTGGTGCACACTTGTAAGTTGACGCTCGGCCCTCCTCACTGCCTCTGTCATTGTTTTTCTAGGCTGTATTGTATTAACTCGGTCCATGACAGCGGTACTCCCCGCTACAGATGCTCTTCGGGGTTCTTTAATGGCTTCAATTGACGACAACCAGATCAAGTATACCTTCCCTTCTGCCACACGACCCCTAGGTCTGACGTGTGACTCCCTCAGCTATTCTTCCACAGATTGGAAGACGAAATACTATGAAGTTGCCGATATGCTTGCTGAAACCCGAGCTGAGCTCGACGAGTTTCACACCTCCAGCAAGGAGCTCGAAGAGGAGCTCATTAAGGAAATTGAACGGACAGAGAAGGCACAACAAGATCTCAAGGTCAAGATTTCTCGTGTAGAATCAGATAGAGACGAATGGAAGGTTTGTCGTCCGAAATGTTGTTCCTTTGATTTCCAACAACGCCCACCTCACCTTGCGGTAGTCCAAGTTCATGTCACTGCAGACAACCCACAACACGACCACGACTTCCCTGCAGCGCGAGTTGGATACGGTGAGACAAGAGTGTCAAAAGCTCAAGGTGCAACTCCGCGAACTCGAAATGGGAAACGATGATTTAGAGCGTAACGAGCGTGCAGTCAGCTCTAGCTTGGCAGATGTTGAGGCGAAATATTCCCGCGCCCTTGAAGAGAAGATTCTTCTGGAGCACGAACTACTTGACAAAGCCCATATGGAAGAGGAGTGTCAGCGGTTGAAAGATGAGTTAAGAGGTCTGTTGCCTTCCACGTCTTAGACATGTTAACTGAGCCCTTGACAAAAGACGCTGGGGTTGAGATATCTATACTGCAAGATCAGCTTGCAGCACTCCAGTCCAAAGTTTCAGTTTCTGCTGAAGAATCTCCTGCTTCCGCCGCGCCTTCATCGTCACCCCAAATCACGCCGTCGTCTACAGAAGAGAACCTGCTCCACACTCCACCTCCACCCGATTTTCAGTTAGCAGGGCTGTCTGCTCCCGGAAAATCATTATCAACGCACTCTCACCCATCGTCTGCGTCTTCTGGTTCAGCCTCAGGGCACGCTATTCCACTGGCACGACCCCTTTTTCAGACGAACAGAATCAACACTGCCCATTCTACTCCCCCTTCCATCACCCGTTCAAGCACAATGCCCGTCGTTTCTGGTCTGCGAAACCCTCCTCGGGCTCCCATTCCTCGCCCGAATCTTTATCCCCCTTCGTCACCCGCCGCTCAAACAATCAGTGGCATTCCCATGGTGGCAACGAAAAGTCGAGGAGTCCAAATGGTTTCTGAAATGCGAGCCAGGGTCAAGAACTTGGAGCAAAAGATTCACACTCGGGTTCCTCGCCTTCGTATGGGCAGCAGTGCTGGCAGACAAGGCACAAATGCCTTGGCTTTGTCTACCGTAATGTCGGCATCCCCTGCAGTTCCTGCTTCTTCGGGACCCAAGACAGCCGCTTTCCGCTCAACTGCTCTTGACACTAAGCTCAACAAACCGACCCCTAAACGATACAGTGCAGATATTGACGCCCAGAAGGGTGAAGCTACGACACCTGACCCGAATGCGTCCGGATGGGTATTGATTATGGATGATACCCCTTCACCCGTGAAGAACCCGGAGAAGGAGCGCCGGCGAGTGTCCAGCCCTTCAGGCCCCAGTGCATACCGCACCGGCCTTCCCAAAGCGTCTTCGCCTACCTTTGCAAAGCCTAACCCGCTGGCACAAAGTACGACTCGGCGACCACAATCTCGTCTGTCCGGAGCGAGTATGAGTACCATTGCCACGGTCAGCTCGATTCCAACGCCCTCCTCTCGGCCTACCACACCCACCTTCTTGCCTCTCCCCATTTCAAGTTTATATTCGAACAGCCACACACCTGGACATCCCTTACTGAAACGGTCTGTTGCATCTGGAATTGCTTCGTACGCACAGCCGAAGCGTTCATCACTGGGTTCTGGCACTGCCGGTTCCCCGACCCCATCCTCAGACAGCGAGGCCATGGCTCGAGAGCAATCCTACAACGCCAAGGCTGACCATCCTGTCGAGAATGATCTATCCATGCAACCTGCGCAGCTGCCTCTCAACGTGACCGCCCGTGGGTCCTCCCGAATACCCTCCTCTGTGAATTCCTCTGTCCTGAGCCAAAGTAGGATTGGACGGCCCGTGGGAGTGTTGAATGGACGAAAGAATTTTGGACTGCACCCTCCTGGTGAGGACAACGGTGCATACCTGGCTCCAAACGGGAACAAGAAGAACAGGGGAAGGTCGGGCAGTAGTACTTTCGGCTTGGGGAACTGACGGTACACCCAAGTCAAACGAGCAATTGCCTGACATTCATCAGAGTCCAGACTGTGCACAGTGCTGGCACAGTCCGGAGGGCCAAGTCCTACATAAGTTCTACGTCCAATCGGTTCCCCCGGTCTTTTTTTTTTTTTTGGCATGGCCTACCGTTTTTATGACAGTCTGGATAATGACAGAATGACTTTATGTATTACCCTACTGGTTGCCCTGCTACCCGCTTTCCGCAAATACCACTTTCGTCTGCAGTAAGATAGTATAGATAGTACGTTTTCTTCTACTAAATTTTCGTTCTTCCTCTCCTTCATGGTTTTCACGGTTGGGCACCTGCGGGGGATACCTATGTTATGTCCTATGGTATGTCGGTGACGGGAAATAATGTAATTACGTAATACACATCAGGCATACTTGGACTCACTTCAAAGTTTCACAAGCACCTCATCTGACATCAACCATGTCTTCGCCCAAGGATAGACAGCTGACTGCACCACCAAACAGATCCTTGAACAGACAGGAGATTCTTGAGGAGGATGAATATACAACAGCTTTGTCTCACATCATCGCCCGAGATTTCTTCCCGTCGCTCGTCCACTTGGACGCCACCAACGACTACCTCGACGCTTTACGGACGAAGGATAATAGCCTCATTGATGCTTCCGTTCGGAGACTGGAAGAAATTAGCAGTACTCCTGTTGCAAGCACCCGATATCCAACTCCCTCCGACACTCCATATGGACCTGGCCCATCTGAAACCCCTATGCGACCGCCGCACCCTGCCAAGCGACCACGGTACGACACGAACATGAGCTTGGATATGTTTCAAGCGAAGTATACCTCGGAGGACAACGCGAGCTTCACCGAAATCTTGGATGACGAAAATAGACAGCGCAAAGAGAGGTGGGGGTGGGCATGGGAAGCTCAGAAGAGGGTGGAACAACAAAGAGAGAGGATGTTGACGGCCAGGGAAAAGATGTTGATTGAGCAGCCACCAGCACCAGGAGTGAGGGAGAAGTTCCTTATCGAACAACCCAAGGTCGCTGGGCTAGTCACGTCGGGCACGGCGGAAGAAGCCGCAGAACATGAACCGGACAACGCGGACAAGACCAAGGAATCACTATCGCTAACCGTCGCTAGACCTCAAGCAGACGTAGTTGTTGATGTGCTAGCACCGTTGAAAGATACACGTGCTGCCGGGGTCGATGCTTGGAAGTTCAAGGTCACTTTCTCGCACCCATCCTTCTACGATACTTTGATGCTCACGACTGCCAGACGCGAAATTCTCTTATGTTCCCGCCGGACGCCGATGTGTCGGCCTACAATGGGTCTGCAAGTTCTTCGGCGAAAGCTCAGCCTGATACCAAGGTCATCAAACACACTAATACTCGCCTGGAAGAACAGGACGCTACAGACCGACCAAGGAACTTATCCGCACCTTCCAGTCCAACTCACAGTCGTGTTGAGGCTGCTATTAGCGGCACATCCTGTGAGTACATTCGTCCCATTGCTGATATGTGGCTCACATACTGGCCAGATAGACCCAAGACACCTCCTAACAGTTTTTCTCTTGTGCCACACGTGCCATCACCTTCTTCCGCGGAGATGGAGCCGTCTGCGATGAAGCAGCTCATGACTTGGGGGACTCTAAATGCTACACCAAGGATAATATCGCAGTCGGAAGATTCTACGGATTCAATACTGCCGCCGAATGCTTTTCATATATCGGCGCCTTCAAATCGGGAAGCGCTCTCTCACAGGTTGTCGGCAAGTGCAGCAAAGAGCCTCCGGGCGAAGGCCGGGTTACGCGGCGGATTAACATCCAATGGTGGGCGTACCCCATTGGCTCATCCCGTCAGAGGAGGCACAAAATCTGGTACAATGGAACCTCCGAATTGGACGCCACGCAAGGCGGATGCTCCGGGTAATCTGACACCAGCTGCCAAGCGACTGCTGGATAGAACTACCATGAGCACTGCAGCTACGCGACGAGCTGATGTCATGGGCAAGGTGGCAGGATGGAGTAGTAATGGAAGAGGGAGAGAAGCAGATCTCCAGCATGTACGGTGGACACCGACCCCGAGTACTACGCGGAGATGATATGCGCTTAATGTCATTGCATGCACGACGATAATGAGCAGAACTACATGCAATTGCCGAGGTACTAATACAATGGACACATTATGATATCTTGCGACGCTTTTTTTCTGGTTGGTCTTCTCTGGTGACGATAGAATCTTGCTGTGGTAGGGTTGGTAATTTGGACTTTTTCTTCACGACGACTCCTTTCAGAACTTTTCTTGTGTCTCTTTTGGGTGGACCTGTGGCGAACTTGTCCTTGTCCTTGCCGGTCAAATTGTCTGTGGGCTTTGAAGATGGCGGGGTGACGGAGGGAGGCTTGTTCATTGCATTTTCTCTGGCCGCGACGGCTCTCCGAACGAAGTCAGCCTAGCAACGAATTTTAGGACAGAGAATGGGTTACTTTCTGAAATCTGATAGTTCCGCTCCATCCTGGACTTTGCGGAGGCGCTCTTCCTCTGCTTGTTTCTCTCGTATAGAGTCAAGGAACACGATTTCGTCCTCCTCCAAGGCTCGGAATTGATTACCTACCCTTCGGTGTTAGGCTGGAACAAAATGACGGGAAACTCAGTATGCAGTCACCTAGTTTCATTTTCTCTTCCCATTCTTCTTGCTTAGCCGCCTGCACGATATGTTACAGATACGTTGGTGATACGTGGAGAATCGATATACCCTATTAGCGGCCAATTTCTACGGTGATGGTGAGCAAGGAAGAGCCTGAGCCAGAGTAACGAATGCCGCTTGCCTCAGCCAAGCTTCGACCATCGAAGGAATCGTCGGTGGGCTGTGGAGGTGGCTCTTGGCCGAGCCTGGAAGACAACGAGTATGAGAAGGAGGTAAGGACCAGTAGTGCACAAGCTGATAGAAACCTTGCATATGCGGCTTTCCATTGCTCTTCCCTCCTAGCCCTGGCAGCCTCGACGTCGGACTGAGAAACGAAACGCGATGCAACCCCACTAACAGACACCGAAGGAACCCCTTCTTCCATGACTCTCTCCTTGTTTAGAGGTGACCAATGTGATATGGTAGAACGTGCGAGAGAGCGGCGCGTCTTGGTACTAGACGTGGCGTTGGTTGTCAGCAACGTACATAGCACTCTGAGAACACCGTACAGTGAAAGTGAGGATAGTTTGGTGTTTCTTGAGGATATGCAAGTAGGCGGTCCTCGACTAAATAGGGATCGGACTCTGCACTTGGCCAATAACCCCATGCAGTCCTAGTACTAAGATCCCGATGACCGCTGCGCAGCCAACTGACTATCCTGCCTCTCTTCGCCCTTCGTTCTCTCGTTCACAGAGCTGGGGGCTTTCCTCCCCCCCAACCACCAGGGGAGTGGTCACCGCGCCTCGTATGCCCACTAGCACTGTCCACCTGTCACTTTGTGAACTCACCTTTATTGTCCAGCATGGGCGAACGAGCCTCCTTCGCCGATCGAGCATCCTCCAGACGGTAATCTTCATGGCTCAGTGAATGTTATGATCCATCGGCCCTCGACCTCTACCTCTTCGCTCGGAAAACTGAATGGCCACGGGGTAGATCGTCGTTCCCGATGGTGGGCTTTCGCTCGTCCGCATCTCAGAGGTACAACGAGTCCACCACATTATGGGGCTGCCTCCCCTTCCTGGGCAGCTTTGAGCGTCTCGAATCGCAAAGGAAAAACATCAGACGACGTTTCTCCTGACCTCCCTTCTATGGCGTCTCCTAGACCCTATCATACCATGTTCTCAAGCAGCCCAATGTTAAATACAAATCGGCTATCAAGAGTGGAATCTCAACCAGGCAGTCAAGATGACTATTCTCGATTCGGCAGAAGTTTGGATGCACGACGTGACGATGAGTCAGGGGTCGACAGGTTAACGGTCTGCCGCTCAATGAAGGGCATCAGAGCTTTCATACTTTTCAACACATATGTCCCACTAGTGCGTGCCTCCTATTCATACCAAGTTGACATGCTGAAGCTCGTACTAGCTTTTCAGATTCATTAATATTACGTTCACCACCGCCGCTTTAGCATTGGCGGTTCATATCCGGGAATTGGAGATGCGCTATGGAGTGAGGGGTGTGCTTGGAAGTTCACCGTCAGTTTCCACATTTTCACGAAGCACGGCTTCCGGTTGACGAGCATTCTGCAGGACACTTGTAATAATATTTGCTCCTCTGACACTTGTCCATGTCATGGTAGCTGTATATGTAAGCGTCAGTAGTGTGCACGATATGATCGTGGTCTAACTTCGCGCTCTAGCTTGAATACTTTGGTCGGCCACTTGGATTGTGGCGAACATCAGGAAAGCTCGCTCATACGCTTTTGGAAGTGTGCTTCATATGTGCATGGTCCGCGGCTCTGTCTCTTTGCTTCGATAACTTCTTCACTTCCCCAATCCCTTGTGCGTCTTCCCAAAGTATTGCATGGTACAGTCAACTACCGAGACCGGCATTCCAGATTCCTGGCCTTGGCGCTGAAGGAGGAAGCATAGGAAACAGTCTATGCGACAGCCAACTCGCATTGATCGTCTTCGTCGGCCTTGGTCTTATCATGTACTGCATCAACCTAGTTATCAGCCTTTTTAGAATCTTTGAGAAGGTTAAGTATCATGCAGGTATTCGCCCACGTACAATGTAACACGTACTATACACTCTTCACTTGTTGTGCTTATCCTACATAAACTTAAATTCAGTATACAAGCTACTTTACGTAACACCAAACGACGCATGCGAAATCTGAGGCTGGGGCGTCTCGCTGACCCGACCAACAAGGACGCTGCTGGATGACACCAAATTGCATATGAGTATGGTGTCAGAAGGCAATGGCGAGGCCGGGTCAAGGTCGGCTCCTCGTACCCTAAGAAACCTTGCAACCAACAATTATATCATTGGCATATGTCTCCTTCTCATCGTCGTCATCCTTTGGACCTTGTCCAACTTCGTGACACAGGTCAGTAGCACATCTCTACTGCACTGGAAGTACCGGCTGATTTCACTGCAGTACATGTTTGCTGGAGGCTATCAGAAGCCTTTCTTGTATGTACCAAGACTCGTTCTATGGCCTCGTATATATGACTGCTTCTGGCTGTAGGGTCACGTATACCAGCACGTCTGCATTTACTTGCTATCTCATTCCATTCTACCTCCGGCATATACGGGGTAGAAAAAATACTAGGTGGTACCGCGTTCTCCACACCCGAAAATGCCTGTTAGGGCTAATCTACCCTAACTGCTTGTCCGCAGTTACCAACCTCTAGCACAGGACATACCCCATGAACCCAATTCTAATGTACCCTTTCAAATATATTTTACATCGGCACACATTCATTTGCACTCTAGGGCCTCCAGTGCTCCTATAATGAAACCCTGCAGCTCACATCTCAGGAGACCGCTTGGTTAGCGCTCTACTTCTGCTTCCTCTGGTTCGCCGCCAACTGGAGTCTCAATGCCGCTCTGGCATACACGAGCGTAGCAAGTGCGACCGTCTTATCTAGCATGAGTGGTGGGTACACCGTTTATTGCCGTCTACAACGTGACCATGAGGGTACCACAGGAATATTTACACTTGGGGTGGGCCGTCTATTCCGTGTGGAGGCACTGACTGCGGTCAAGTTGGGTGCGGTTCTGTTGAGGTATGGAGAACGGAGTTTGCGAATGCGTGCACTGAAATTCACGAATTATGCTAGCTTTGGAGGAGTGATCCTCGTCTCACTCTCCGACTCCTCTCAGGATCCTGGGCCATATTCGATGACCCGCCCATTCCATCTGCTCCCTGTCATAGGGGATATTCTTGCCCTTCTTTCAGCTCTCCTCTATGCAATATATATGATATTCCTGAAAGTCAAGATTCGGGAGGAGTCACGGATAGATATGCAATTGTTTTTTGGATTCGTTGGACTGTTTAATATTCTCCTATGCTGGCCCGTAGGGCTCCTACTCCACATTTTCGGGATAGAAAGTCTGGAGCTTCCAACTACTCGTCAGGCGTTGGCTGCCATTGTCACTAACGTGGGTGCTGATTCTGTGACGATCCACTATACTCACATGCCACGACATAGATGTTCATCACACTCTCAAGTGATTATATCTACGTGATCGCCATGCTGAAGACTACGCCCCTCGTAGTGACTATAGGCGTCAGCTTGACAATTCCGTTGGCAGTCACAGGGGATTTTTTCCTTGGCAAACCTGCTGCAGCCCAGGTCGTTGTGGGCGCTTTCTTCGTGCTTATTGGTTTCATTGTAGTCGGAGTAGAGAATGCCAAAGCGGGGCCGTGCGACCGCCTCATTGAAGATTCGGAGACAAGGTTGCAGGTGCAAGTGCCTCCGTGAACAGGAGCGTCCACAAGCAATGTGGAGTACTGCTGTTTCAGAACTATAGAGCCCAAATAAATGTGTAGTTTGCATCCCGAGGCGTTGCTTTAGATACGTTACTGGCTAGTAGTGTTCTGTGGAGAAAGGCAATAATTTTGACGTGGACTTCCCAGAGTCGACGACAGTACTTGATAAACACTGACGCCTAAGATTGTCAAGAGCTCGACGTCGATGGTACTGATGCGTCAAACTCATAATCAAGTGCACTCTCGCTAACACATTCGAAGCCCAAACAGCCCAGAGTGCGCATTACGCCTCATCGGTTGGCCAATCGCCCACTCGCCGTCTCAGATGCTTCGGCCGAGGCATTCGAGACGGGTGCTTCCACATCGGTACAACCTGATTCCTGTAAACCTCCACACGAAACGGTGACCTCGTCGCAGGGCGAAGAAACTCTGGGGCCCCTCGCCGGGGCACTGCCGGGTCTGAGCAAAAAGGAGAAACAGCGGCGCAAGCACGAAGCTTTCATTGACAGTTCGTGCATGATCCTTGGCGTTGGGTGCATCATGTTGATGGTCGATTTAGAGCTTGCATCTAATGTATCGCCATACTCTAAGGCACAGCGGCGACGGTTCAACAAGAGAACGCGCGAACAAGTTGGGGGTGGAATGGCCGAGATGGATCTTGCCTTATCTGCTCTGCAAGAAGAGAGTCCGTCTCTAGAGCCCGCCAAGGCGTCCGACGGCGTTACACCATCGTCAACGGTAAAACAGACGGTGACTGGCCGGATAGGCAAGGGCAAAGGAGCTCCCCTCACCAAGGCCCAAAGGAAGCGTACTCTGTAGGTCTGTGGCGAATGTGACGACGATCCTTTGCTAAGGAACTCACCCTATGTAGGGAAGTTGAAAACCTCCGACATCCACTCATTCTTTCAGATCCCCAATTCGCAAGCAGCCCCTTCGAAACCATTCGAATTCATGCGCAGAATACGCTGGAGAAGAGAAGCACTTGAGCGACTTGTCCCTAAGCATTCCATTCAACCGTTCGAGGCAAACTTAATATAGACGTGTAGTACAATATAGTAAAAAGATACAATACATGCACGTCCGATTGGAGGTGTATAACACCACGCACTGTGACCGTCATGGTTCGGGATCGTCTCCGGCCCTGCTCATGCCAGCGCTCCAGACAGTGCTACCACTTCCGCCGCCACCACTCATCTTGCTTCTGCGGCTTCTCCATTCTTCACCAAGATTCTTTGGAGAGATCTCCGTGAACCCTCCTGTGCCTCCCTTCGCGATTTCCTCACTTAGGTTACGTTCGTGAGCATCGAGCACTGCGAGGGTGTCTTCTGCCTCCGCCTGCTCCAGAGCTTCCCGCGTTAGCTCGGTCCTGCCGTCTATGGGGGCATCGGGAGTATGCATCGAGGCGCTTCGGGAAGTAGCTAGACTGTTTGAAGGGCTATCAGAGGCACCGGTCGATCGTGATCTAAAAATTGAGAAACGACCGAAAGGTGCCACAGTCGCCGGTGGACTTGATGGAGAGGAGTAGCTTTTCTGTATTGGTGTTGCAGTAGGAACGTCCCCACCGACTGAGGAGCTCACGCCGTCAGGTACAGAATCAGGTTTCTCAATCCCCAACAGTTTCATGGTTGCACGGAGGCGCTCCCGTTCCCTTCTGTCTTCCTCATCTTCGTAAGTTTCCAGCTTCCGCGCGCTAGTTACGGGCGTAGTTCCCGGTTTCAGGGTCAGTGGCCGCAGAGCCGGGTTCTCCGTCCTTTTCTCTCCTCCAAACATGGAAAAACCCCTCCAATCGAAGGATAATGACCGCCGCTGTGCTTTGGTTGTTTTAGAGGGTGTGGGCGTAGAAGCATCTACATTGCTCGAAAGGGCTGGCGTGGGAGTTGGCTCCTGGAGACTTGCAACTACAGAATTAGATGTCGTATGGCCAAAGATTACTGACTGAGGTCGACGGCTGGAACCCTTCGCGACTGGAGGGGCGGCGTTAAGGATTGGAGGGACATTAGGAGGGAGCGTGGCGGTTGACGGCGTCTTCTGACCTCTTTCGTAGTCGATTGCGAGTACACGCTCGAAACCCTCCTCCGCTATGATGCGATCGATGATTTTGGATGCGTACAAGGAAAGTGCCTTGTTAGCATCTTTCAGAGACTTCACTTCCATGCGAAGTGCGTCAATATCGCTGGAAGTCGTAACTGGATCTTGGCCTTCGGAGGAGGAAACATGCCTTGGCTCCGTGGAGGCTTTACCTCTTCGTCCCTTACCCAGACCAGTTCGTTCGTCGATCGAAGTCCCCAGTTCAATATCTTTGTTCTCAGCACGCCCTAACTCTGCAGCCAGATCAAGGCCTGGCCCAGCCACGGGTAGGTCAGCCAAGGACTCGCCCCGGGGAACACGGCCAGGTGAATGCGACATGGAACCATTTTTGCGCGTATGGCGAGGATGACGACGCCTCGAATCGGCCATTTGTCGGTCTGTGTTGAAATCCAGGTGCGCCAAATCTTCACCTTCCTCCATCTCTTCAACTACATCTAACGCACTTCGCCCCGTGCTCCGCAGACTACCCGCGTCATCCTCGCTCGTGAGGTCGCCATCCTCGAAACCGGAGGTCGTGCTAAGAGTGCCACCGACTTGTCTCATGAGGTCGAACTGCCCACTCAGTGTCCTCTCCCTTAAGAGAATCATGTAGCTTTCGTTCTCTTCCTGCAGCTGGTTGTTTACACGTTTAAGGTCCACCAACTGAGATTGCAAAAGCTGGAGAGTGCTTTGCAGAGAGGAATAAGACGTCGACAAAGTAGATAATTCCAAACGAAGAGCTGTCATTTCGGCTGGTTCGCACTCGGGGTCATTCATGTCTTGCCTGCGAGCAGAAATAACCTCGGAAAGATCACTAGGCGAAACTGTTTCCTCCGCGGCCACCTCCAGTTCCGCATCCACGGTCCGAGAGGGTTCCGATTGCTTACGAGCCTGAGTAAGTGACTGTATTCGAGACTTGAGGTGTTGCTCATTGTCGTAGAAGGCTTGGCGTTCGGCATCGAACGTAGACATCTGGAACAATTGTAATCAATGAATATCGGCCAGAATTGGACAGTTACCTGTTCATTATAACGCCTCTGAAGGTCACGTTTCTCCTTCTCAAGGTCCCGGGTTTGTGATCTCAGCTTGTCGATAACTTCGATACGAGCTGCCAATTCCTCTTCCATGCGAGCCTGATCGGCATACAAATCACCAAGCCTAGATTCAGCGGCGTTGAGGGAAGACATGAGGCTATCGTTCTCGCTTGCGAGGCTGGCAATGGCGTGATCCTTATTTTGTAATTGAACCATTAACTAGGCAGCAGTCAGACAACGCATGAGATTCCATGTAAGCCCGACAGACCTGCTCCTTCTTCTCAGTCTCCTGCTTGAGAGAAGTAGAGAGAACGTCTCTTGACTCGTGTATTGAGCCCAGTGAACCAGAGGGACTCTTCACGGAAGGGTGGCGTGAGGCACCAGAATTCACCGCAGCGGTGGAACGAGCAGTAGCCAATGCTGCCCGAGCGGATGAAGCATTTCTCAATACGGCTGCCGAAGGAGGTGAGACGCTGTGAGATGACCTCCTGGAAGAGGGAGGTGTCGCTCTAGACGAAGCCGAAGTAGCCATGAATAGTATGAAGTGACAGGTCTTGTTAGATATTCTTCAAGTGTATAATTTGGAACGCCTTTGTGGATGAGACATAGAAAGACCTGCTTGTATCTGGAAGACAAGCTGCAGAATAGTTACCGAACGACTTTTGTCTGATGGGCAGTGTGGCATGAACCTGACCCACCCGTACTTGTCACGGTAGTCCATAACAGGCAAGCAGGAACAGACACAACTCATGATCAGCACACATCGCAGACTCGTACTATGAATGCATTCCTCAGTGAAACTCCCTCCGAAACGCTGCAACATGCACGTACTTGCTTGCCGTGCACTATGAGCTGTTCTAATTCATGCCTTTCCAGTTGCTCACCGCCGTCAGGTGTTACAGTAAGGAACCGCGATTTCAAACAACAGGACGCGTCTGACCCTCGTTTTCGCAGCAACCCCAATCACTATTCCTCTATTCGATGACCATCCTCCCATGGGCCGTGGAGATGTCGTCGAGATTCAAGGACCTGCCTCATCTGGAAAAACCCATCTCCTGTACCAGCTTTTACTCTACTTTATGTTACCCTGGGCAAAGTCGGGTAGTCCATTGTCGTCTCTCGCAGATCAAGGGACATCTGCCATTATATATGATCTGGATTCCTCCTTCGATGTCTTGCGGTTCCGCTGTCTGCTGGCCAAGCGGATCTCCTGCCTCTTCCCTATATTCGGCACTACCGAACACGCCGAACTCGTGCAAGCGTCCTTACGGCGTCTACACATTTTCCGCCCAAAATCCCTGTCGCAGTTGGCCGCTTCCCTCAAGTACCTCCCTTCGTATCATACTACCCGCATGCCAGGCAATGAAATTGGGTTCCTCGCTATAGATTCCATTAGCACTTACTATTGGCTAGAACGCCTCCGGGAGGAGCAAGACCACCACTTCGTACCCGAAAAAGTGAAGAACCGATCGGACACACTATGCAACGTTTTGACTGTACTTGGCGATGTTATCCAAACATACAGTCCTGTCGTCGTTCTCACTAATTGGGGCCTCCATGCTGTGGCTCAGGCCCATCATTCACATGGCTCGGCAGTGCTTTACAAACAGCACCTGCGTCATTTCCCAATGCTACAAAATATGTCATCCTTTGGTGCCAGGTCCGCTCTGGAAAACTATGACAAGAGTATAATTTCGCGCCCAATAGTTCTTGCGCATCACATATCCTTGTCATGCCCGACCACTTCCCTTCCTAGCGCTCGAGGTAATCTTGTTTCAAGAGAGGAGTTTCGAGATAAGGAAGAAACTATGGAAAAGGGGCGTAAGGTGGTTGGATTAATAACGTCTTCGTTGGCTCAAGGAAGCAGACCCTTCGAGTTCTTGATCAGCGGTGACGCCCTCACGCAGAAGTTGCAAGCAGATTCCTGAAAGTAATGTGTTAAAGAATGCTCTATTTTACTGTGTCATATAATACATGCGACTGATGGATACAGGACAAGAGGCACACTACGGCCATTACTAGGGTATGTGGACTGTTCCGCAGATTATGCGAAGCTACTACTTGCATGAAGCAATTAAGGCAACATAGGGTCCAAGAGTTATATCGTTATATCGTCCATGGTCTAATTGAGGGATGCATAAATGTCGTCCAGGCGTGCTTTGTGGAGTTCTTCCACCGCTTTCCGCCTAACATTGCCCTTTGTTGATGTTCTGGGAAGGGACTTGGGTGGGACAATGATGATGAGCTCTTTACGCGTGATGCGCTCGTGAAGGTAGCGCCTCGAGTGGAAGGCACGTGTCTTGCGGAGGATTTCTTTCTGCAGTCTTTCGTGATCGACCCCTGCTGCAGGTTCAACGAACAGGGCCGGAGACGGCCTGCCAGTTCCGACGACAATACACTCTCCGATCAAATCACCGCAGGTACTGCGGACATTATCCTCTATAGCCCTATGCCAAGGAACCGGTAAGAACAAGTAGGGACGCAATGACTGTAATACATACTTGGTATCACAGCGCAGGCTGTTCTCGCTTTTAATCCAATCGTCGTTACGTCCACGGAAGGCATACGCCCCGGGTGTCGTCTCTTGGAACAAGTCACCAGTGTGAAAATGTCCATCGTTGCTCCGTAGAGACAGATCGGGACAATCACCGGAGTCCGCAAGGATGACAAGTTCCAATAATTGGATGGAGGATTGGTGGGTATCCTCACTATCTGGATCACGGTCGATGGGAACGAATTTGTACGAAGTACCAGGCAACGGACGCAAGAATCGAGCATCTCGGCCTGTACCACCAATGGAAAGTAGCATTGCTCCACATTCCGTACTGCCAAAAAGGTTCTACCGAGATCCTCTCAATTTCGGCGACATCTTGAGGGGGAGGAGACGTACCTTCATCTTCAGCCCATTCTTGTATGCCCAGTCTTCGTCATCTCGATCCAGGGGCAAGCCACTGTAAAGAATCTCGTCCAAATGCCGAAGAGCTTGCAGCAATTTGGGATTCTGCCGTGAATTGCGAAAGTGGGTGGATAAGAAGCTGGAAAATTGGTTCAAGCGGTTGAGTCCACAGCGTTGGATCATGTCCAGGAGCTCTTCTGATGAGAACCCCTGTTTAGTTGCTTGAATTGTGCAGGTTCCGTGTTGGAGTGAACCGATAAGCACTATTGTACGACTGGTCAATGACGTTGCTGCCAGATATAACTCGCTTACGTACTGAAGTTTTGTCCGATGTGACACATGCTTCCACTGGGAGACGTTAGCTGTGTTGTACGTAGAAAATAGAGGGACAACTTACATGGTCACAGTCACATCCTGGCGTTGTGGATCCCGCGGGGCGGTTGTGACTCTAGCTTTGTCCACGACGCTATGTAGCCACCGCTGGTTACATGGCACGAGCTTCGGCCGTCCAGACGTAGATCCACTGGTATGGAAAATGAACACCACATCATTGCCTTTCGCAGAGGAAGCGAGTGGCGGCAACGCGGCACTGGTTACACCCATCTCTCTCTTGTGCACAGCAGGGTATACAGGAAGGGAGAAAGAAGCGGTCGATGCCGCGAATTCGGAAGCAAATATCAAGGCCCTGGCATTTGCTTCACGGAGTAATTCGTGGACTACCTCAGGATTCGGTAGTCGGATGCTGAATAATTGGGGTACATAGCCGGCTCTGGAGATACCATAAATGTGAAGAACATCCTGGTAATTTATGCCAGAAAGCCTGAGCAGTATGAGAGGTATGCCGCTCCCGAGGAAACGTACAACGTACCACAGCCCAATTACCGAACCATGTGGAATACTCTGCGCACGGAAGACGCTGCACCAGTAGCTTGCGGTGAGCTCCACGTCTTCCCTGAACTGTCGATAAGATATTGGTTGCCAATCATGCACTCTTCCGGTCAATGGATCCGATATGGGCACTCTGAAGGCCGAGGCTGAAGGGTAGAGCGCCGTACTCTGCTCGAGCACCGTAAGGTGGGAGTGGTAGGATGGCATGGGAGGTCGCCGGTGTGTTGAAGGCCACAGGAGGAATCAGCAGGTCCCTTTATACGAGAGCTGCACCGAGGCAACACCCACGCGAGCACGGCGGAACGGACACGGTGACAAGAATACGTGACGTTTGGGATTTCTCGAGCCGGAATAGCCTCCGCGACGGTGATATAGCCGGATTGAACCATACCCCAGGCACTGCAGTGTTGTTTAAGTGCAAGATCTGTGATGGAGCCTTGGCGCCGGGGTTACAAGACAGACTTGATTTGGGTTGATTTATGTATACAGGAACGGCAGTATTCCCGTGAAAGGGGGGAGGGTTACTGCTGTAGAAAGAGCTGAAAAATGGATACGATATTGAGCATTATCGTTCGATGGCCAATGTGAATTCAGCCAGAGTCTATGCATCCCGCTGCTAAGTATCGGCGCATCATACAAAAACGACTACTCACCGGATAGCTGAGCGGGGACAGGACTTGATCTCCGTCACCAACGGAACCAGTCCGTCCGTGTACTACGCGCTCCGCCCTGTCTATACCACGTGTACGACCACCGAGCGTTTATCATCAATAGCTGTCACCCACGGGCACGGGCAACGCGAAATGGTAGGACTTACCACTTGCACTGCCTGCCTGGGTTTGTACGGTAAGACCCATCTGCATAGTTACAATCCCACCGCAACCCTGATGTAGATGGCCCGGCCGACGCCATCGTGATTAAGTACTTTACTCACTCCCCCCCACATCGGTCCTCGATCAAAGACCCTTCTGTGGCAGACAACTTGCTGAGACTGGAAGATACGAATGGACGGCGTTGCTGTTCGCTTTCACTTCAAGATATGACTGGCCTTAAGGAGAGGGGAACGTTGTATTGTTGGGTAGATACGTATCGTCGGTTGTATGGCGCCTGAAACCATCTAGAAAGTGGACGCCCGGCGTGTTCGCACCTTAGTGCCAATGAGGATGAGGCTCTGCCAGGACAGGAAGACAGGAAATTTCTGTGTAACGTTGACGAGAAGCCAGGACCGAGGCGACAGGATCAATGCCGGTGAAAACCAGCACAGCACTGACGCACGCGGTGGTGGAGTCCGACGAAATCGATTTGCCTTGCAAGTAAAATTGGCCCTTACTGCAACGCATAAGCCACGGAGTCCGTTGCCCGGCGAGAAATCACTGTATAGTATACACATCAACCTTAACCTTGGAGGCCCCCGCCATCTTTTACGTTTCAGGGCCGATGGAGGTAAGTGGCAGAATGGAAAAATCACGCAGTCATCGTCATGATATCTCAGTGCCTCGTGTACCAGCGTCAAACAGCAGTGGCTGGGGGGTAGAACGTAGTTGGCAAGTTTCGCGAATGGTCCACGAAACATGCAGTAGAATTAATACCAGTGGCTCCTGTAGTGAGTTCAACGTTCCGAAGCAAGGTTCGTGCGTGGCGACCAGTCACCACTGCATACGGAACGTTTCTCTCTCAGAGACGCTCGATCTGGGTCAGTACATACGCCGATCTGGCATGAACGTTGACTTCTGAACACAGCGAGCACCCGCTACTTGATCTATTTGATTCGCAGATAGGCTCACGGGTCGTCTCGTCCCAGCTGTGCACAGCTGCCGGACAGACCTCCAAACGCGTGGTACCGGCTGGGCCTCTTCATTTTCATTTGGAACGTTCGTTCCTTAAGACACGTTCAATGGAGCAGCCTTCATTGAGATGGGCTCCATTGCCGACCGGTGGAATTGCGGTTCACAGCCTACAGCCTGAACATGTTGAGGCCCGTACATACATAACGAAGTAGCAAAAGTCAAAATATGAATGATTTGAGTCGGGCATTGCCGAGCCGTGGTGCGTTGCAGACGGACAGTACTTCCGAGTCGTACTGCACCAACACTACTTGGTCGTCGGATCACCACTACGCTATCTGTCTCCCCGCACAGGTACGTCGGTATTCTGGAAACGGCCCTCGAGTCAATCGGACCAATAGGAAAGTTTGTTGAATCCCGTGTAGGTCCATCAGACCACCACGGTGGACGTGACAGCCACACCAATTCTGGCTGTCCATGCTAAGGGGAGCTGGCCGCATTCGCAGGCAGCAGATCAAGCAGGCCTTCCTGAGCATCGAAAAAGAGAAAAAGCACCGCGGACAAGTCTCGGCGTTTCCGTCATCCCACACCTGTATCCATTTATCATGCATTTCACAAATGCCTCAGGCTCTTGCTGTCCACTCACGGCATGTTCTGGAAGGGAATCAAACTACCCACACTTACTCGACGCCTTCCAGTGCGCATGTCTCCCTCACCAGCCCGCGTCCTTCCATTTCAAGTACGTGCATTTCACGGAGACTCAGTGCGGATTGCGGCCGCTATCCCTCAGGAGTTATTGTTATGGTCGATGCATTCACAAGCGGGACCAACAAGCAAAGGAAACGCATTCTGCGCGAGATCCAAGAGTGCCCGGCCGCTCGCGGATACTTTGTTCGCCGGGAAACGTCCAGACAATTAGCCCAGGCCATGGCGTTGACGACGCTGCCGTGCAGAGCACACTCTGTCATGATCATTGCACACAGGTTGGGCTGTCACTTCAAGTCCAATCATTTCGAGAGTGTCGCGTATCATCTGTCGCTCAGGGAACATTGGTCCTCTGTACCGCTTCTTGTCTCGCTAGCAAGGCATCACTGTGGCCGAGCGACAGCCCGTCTTCTAAACTGGAAAATGAGGGCATTCATAGAATGTCGCCGCTTCGATCAGTTAGACTATGTCATGACGGAGTTTATTCGAGACAACATAAAGCCGGTCCGCAGAACATTCCACCTACTTCTGTCCGCACATCTACGGAACCAAGACCTCGATGCAGCAAAAAGAGCCATACAGATGATGGAGAATGCTGGATTTTCCGCAGATGCCTCCACCCATGCACTCGTTTCCACTGTGTATCGATCCCTTGGCCTAGACACTCAAGTTCACGCTCGAGCACTCGATGCCCTACACAGTATCGACTCCCGGATGGCTACTCGTGTCCTCAACAGCATCATACAGCATTTTCTCGACGTCGGAGACGAACTAGGCGCGGCCCAGTACATCGAGTACTTTGGCCTGACCGGGTCGATGTCTCGTCGCCTCTTGGAAACAATATCACAAGGGTCGTCGGCGCCTATCTCCCGAGGCGACACCCTGCGGGTCCTGCCAACATAGTCCGTGTCACCCCGGATGCCGCTACCTTTACCATGTTGATAGACTACTTGGCCAGCAAACGCCGCTTTACTCAAGTCTGCAACCTGTTAACGCGCCTGGCCGAAGCCGGCGTCAAACCCGACTCTGGCGTAGTAGCTTCCCTCATTCGTGCATTCATCCTCAACTGTCGTGATGACTTGGCTGTGAGCTTGCTGACTTCTATCCTCCATTCCAACGATCTTGCGCGTGCGTTATGCGATCTTATGGGTGTGAAAACGGTCCCCCAGCCGCCTATCGACGCGCGAGATGTCCCTTTGGCGGTACATGCCTTCAACGCTATTCTGGGGCGGGCCATGGAGCTCCGTGGCCTTAGTGGAGCGAGGTTTATCTTTCGGGCCATGCGTGCCAGGGGCATCACGCCAAGCTCAACCACCATCGAGATATTCCTAGATTACCTTGATCGCACGGAGAATGCTACCCCCCACCAACTCATCCGAGTCCTCCGTAGTATGTCCACGACTATAAGTGGACTGACGCTTCGGCATCTCCATATAATCTTACGAAGCATCCTGCGGCGGGAAAAATACCTTTTTCACGGGAGCGGCTGTAACGCCACTGCTTCCAGGTTCTCTCCGTTACGGGAAAGCACATCCGCTCTCCCGCAGGGTCGTATCCTTCTTGACGGTGATACCTTCAACATTGATGACGGTACCAAGTCATGCCGGCAATTCACGTACGACTCCTCGTTGCGGCCAATTGTCCTATCACTCTCGCGTAGGGCGATTAGAGGTGATCGGGCTACGATCGCTATGCGTCTTAGGCATGAGAGTATGGTGGATCCTAGTCTCGATACTGCCAGAGACGTTCTCCGACACATGGTCGACCAGGGAATGCATCCGAACCAGTACCACTATGTTGCTCTCATGGATGGATACGCCAAATGTGGGAACATGCGAGTCGCGGAGCATATCATGCGGGCCGCCAGGGGCGCAGGCTTCAAGCCAGAGGTGGTCATGTACACGGTGCTTATTACTGGTTACGGCCGGCAAGGTAAGCCCGAGCAAGCTATGAGGGCTTTCCGTCGCATGGTTTCTGCCGGTATTGCGCCTGACGTCCCGGCCATCGATGCCCTAGCCCATGCCTACTTTGTTGTGGGGGCTTACAAGGTCGCGAGGCGCATTCTTTTGCAATTATGGACGCAGGTCAGACCGTTTCAGCACGAGTTACAGAGTGCCACGCTGAAGCGGTTGGCAACGGCCTTTCGCGCGCATCGTGGAGATCAGGCGTCTCAAAGGCAGCCTCTAACTAAGCACCAGCAGAGGCTACTCAATTGCAAGATCCGAGGATTTCAGCAAGAGTGGAAACAACTGGAATTACAGCGGGGACCGCGGTCTCTTTCCGGCCGCTTGGATGGGTGTCGGGCATGGCTACTCGATCGTTCATGGTACAATTTAGTGAAACACCGCGTGTGATTGTATGTACTCGAGTAAACTTCTTAAAGTCCAGGGAACCCCCCTATGGTCGCGCGCGTGCGAATTTAGAGTCGAGCAGTCGAAGGGCTTCCCTCACTCCGTCTGCATTGACCTCACGCATCCTTCTGCGGCCACACTCAATCAGGACGTCCTGGGGCACGAGGCGTGGCGGCGAGCCATGCTCCCTTTGCTTCTGATGGAATCGCTCATGGGGATCCGTGAGCAATACAGACTGGCTGTCTTCAACCTCGCTTCCGTCATGCTGGGCACCAGCTATACGTTCTGGAGTGATGGAACCCGGGGCCGGAGATATGACAACGCGAGATCCTGTACATTTTGACCTACGTGCCACCACCTCGGCCAGGAGCGTCAAATCCGCGAAAGCGACGTTGGGATGTGATTTAAGCTGACGCCATGCATCATCCGTTGGTATGGTCTCAGGACCGCGTGAAGGGTTGACCGAGGACATGATGGGTGCGATTCCACAAGAACCACACTTACTGACGTCCCCACAACACTCGCCTACCAAGATCTTACCGGAATGATTACTTCGCCGGGGACAATCAATGCATGACGCGGATGACGCAATAGAGTGGCTGACGGCTTGACAGAACGCTTTTCCGAAAGTATCGTCTGCACATGCCATACAATTATCGGGGTCACCAGAACATCTAGGAATAGCCGTGGACGGCGACGATGGCAGCGGGATGACCGGGAAGACTGGGTTAGCGTTGGATCCGCCTGACTTACGTCGCAGCGGTACAGGCGCTTGGTAAGCGGGTAGGTTGTCAAGTATGCTTAGATGAGCAGGAGCAACGGATGGACTCAGGGAAGAGAGAATTGGGGGTTGGTCGAGGTCGTCGGGCGACGACTCCGGGGCAGAAGCGTTAGCGGGTGTTGCGTTCGTGGCCTGTTGAAGAGCGATTTCTTGACAAAGGCAAGGGGCGTTTGGGCTACATAGGATGCACCGGAAGGAATCGATGGCGCTTGATCCAGCGGTTGCTTCATAAGTAAGTGTGCCATCAGTTGGAGGGGCAGGCGACGAAAAGCGCGGTGGAAGCGTCTCGTTGGTAGAAGGAAAATCGGCGCTCTGGAGGATGGGATCGAGGGATGACGGTGTAGCGAAAGGTAGAGGTTGTGTATTTCCGTCCGCTTTAGCCCTTTTCCTCTGGGATTCATTCGAGGAATCGTCATAAGACGCTGCGGCGGAATCATCCCTGGGTCGCTTTTTATCCAGTTCGACTTTCTCTTCCAGCCATGCGATTTTCTCCTTGAGGATAAGATTCTCCCTCCGCAGTTGCTCATTTTCCTCCTTCATCTTCTTCGCTACGTTTTGTAATGCGACATTGCGTTCTATTTCTCCTTGTTCGTAGGAGTGCAGCCGAGCCTGGAGTTCGGCAAGTTGTGACTGCTTACGCTCCCGGAAAGCACGTTGCGCAGCTCTGTCAAGCACGAGGTCAAGAATCCTTGGAAATGGTCCTGATGGTGTGATGCCTACCTATTTTGTACACGTCTACCGGAGGAATCGTAGCTCTGCGTGAAATAACAGTGATGATTGAACATCTGAACGAAACCGATATGTAACCCATGGAGGCTGACCTCGTCTCTGTTGGCTGGGACATTGCTGAGAGATTCTTTCTTTGGCTTACGCCCGGGTTTCGGCTTAGCTGGGATTGTCCATTCCTTCGAGGCTGCATTATCGCAGGGTGAGTCATTTCATGAAGAGTGAGACGGAACCTACGCATGGCCCATAACGTTGCAGAGGACGTGGGTGGAATCTCGGATGTCGAAGGGCCGATGGACATCATGGTCTGCAAGTATCCACGCCGGTGGCGGCAGTATGTGACTCAATGAGAGGCCCTGGCCAGTGCCGACCTCAAGTCTCCCACAGCGGTTTCAGTGTGATACGATAATGGCAGCCTTGACACAGGGGTCTAGGGACTATCCAAGAAAAATGAATTCCAGCCCTCGGTATCACTAATGCATTACGATTCATTCTGCTACCTCCTCGATCTGCTCAATGACTTCGTCAACCCACTCCTCGATTTCCTCCTTCTCTTCTGGATGCGTATCGTCATCCACCTTTTGACCTCTGCTCCGTTTCTCATCCACGAGATCGCGTTTGCATCGCACTCGCCATGCATTCCATTCGTCCACAAGGCGCTTACGGTGGGCGATGAGTTCAGCACTGACATTACTTTCTTCCGCTGCGTCGTCTTCATCGAATATACGGCTGTACTCCTTGAGGTTACGACGTATCTGACGCTGCTGCTCCTTCGTCAGCAGTGTCGGGGGACGAGGCCGCCAGATGAATTGCTTGAAACGATCCAAAACATGCTTCTCAATCACTTGCCCACGGAAATCCCAGACCGCATAGCCGTTCTCGAGCTTCGATTATTGCAAGTGTCAACAAGTGTCATATCACCAAGCGGAGGCCACTTACAGTATGCCGCCAAGCGCTCGCACTTGTCGCAAGATAACGACCACTGGGGTCCCACTCTACATCAGTGACTCCATAGTGATCTGCAGAGCCAACATGCTGAATGCCGCTGCCCCATTCAGTCGCCTGTCCCTCCCTACGATCTTCATTGTTGAAGTCAAGGTCCCAAAACTCCAGCTCTGATTTTGTCGAGGAGCCAACCGTTGCAAGGACAACATGTCGCCCACGCGGTGACCAACGAATAGTGTTGCTTGTGCGTGATGCAAGGGTACCTATTCATGATGACTAATTGGGTCATTGAGTAGTTGGGGAGGAACGCACGTAATAGCCTGAAGTCATTCTTGCCTCGATCGAGCTGGTAGAAACTAATGTCGGTTTTAACTGTGATGCCAGGGGCGGGGTTTCCTAGGTTGGGGTCATTGCTTGAGACAATAGCGAAACGCTCTCCTTTAGGTTCCCATGAGAAATCGGTGACGGCTTCTAGTACTCGGTCAGAAAGCCCAACAAAATCTGGCGTCCCTCAACTGACCTTTAAGTTCCACGACTTCAACGGGGAAGTCCTTCTCACGTATTCGGAAAATCTCCAGACTGCAGAGGATCGACTTCTTGGTTTTCGTATGGCGGTCCACTTTGACACACAAGAAGTCGCCCTGGTTCTGCCAGTACAATTTGCACTAGTGAAAACAATTCCGTAATCTTTTTCTAGCACCAACTTCAAAAAATATTTTCTAACCTCAGTAACATTGAAAAGGTTCTTTTGGCGCAGGATCCTGCGACTCGGGAATTCTAGCAGCGTGACTCGAGCGGGCTGATTGGCGACCTCCGGAGTCCAGTATGCCAGCATGTTCTCCTTGGTCCTCTTTGGGGTTTTGCCACTCTTAGCAGCTTTCTCGGCTTCGTCCCTGTCCTTGTCACCGTGAGGACACCATTCGAAATCAACAACACCCTCGATCTTTATGCTCTTTTTGTCATGCAAGCCCATGCTTGGCAGTTCATAAACACTAATCTGCTGACCAGGTGTTACTCGGGCAACAAATTTGTCGTCCAGACTCCATTTGAGCGCCGGCCATTGCATTTGCTTTTTCGTTGCAGACTCTTCGCCTTCAAGTGAAGAAGTGGGAAACGTGCGAAGAAGGTGGCCAGATTTAATGTCCCAGACCGCAATATTATTGCCTTCGTCTTCAGGGGAAAAAAATTCTGGTCCTTGGGGAAGGTTTGGAGGCACAGATATGGGGTCATGAGACCACGTAACAACGTATTGCTCGCAGGGTGAAAAGTCGATCAACTTTACGAGTGGGTGGGCAAAGCGTTGTTGAGGTTCCCACGATGTGCCACCCCACAGCCGGACACCTTGGCGGAAGAGCGTTGCGAAATATGTCCCCATAGGTGACCAGGAGACATAGAGTTCAGTCCAGTTCTGCTCTATGATGAGCAGCAATACAGAATTGATAAAGTAACCGTGCCTTTTTGGAATAAGCCACCTCACATTGTGATAGTTTTCCGTGCCAGTGTATCTCGACGTCGTCGCCACGATAAGTGACATACTGATCTCGACCCTGGGGGTCAGCAAGCCAGGCTTTCAAGTGTTCCTGTGGTATGTGAATAGGCTGCTCTAGAATGGAACATGACGGCCGACCTTTGGACGGTATTCTTCAACTTTTGGCTCGACGTATGTTTCATCCATATTCGCAAACTGTTCTATGTCCGAAAACTTGTTCACGTAGAAAGTATGTCTGGCATCAAACGGATGTCCATTCATTGCATTGGCCGCGTGAGTGGCGGCATCTGCATTACCGAGGTCCATGAATATGAACCTGTAACAGACGTTCGATGCGAAGGAAAATTGAAGTTGAAGCGTTTTCCATACCCCTTGCTTCTTCCTGTGGAATCGTCCCATGGTACGAAAATATTCTCTGGTTTGACTGGGGCCCCCTTCTTAGTAAATTCTTTCGAGATCTTCGCAACCAGCTTTTCTAGCTTGGGTCTGTCGATCACTGGTACACCATCCACAACGATGAGATTATCAAGATTGTCGTCCAAGTCAACATGGTATCTGTGGCCATGGCATCATCAATTTCTTCTCTGAGCGGTCATCAGCAGCTCACTTTGCTTCGATATCTGAGAAGTCAAGTTCAGCTTCTATGTCATCGTACGAACTATTGTTTGGTACGGCCATTTTGCTTTGCTTAATGCACGCTGTGCAAGAGTAGAAATTTTTTGATTAGTGCAATTGCGATGGTTTAGGACGGAGCTCAAACGCCCCGACAGAGCACGTGACGCCAGCAAAGCCCGGACAAGTCCTAGGGCAACAGGAGAAAACTTGCACCTTCGTGTTCGGCCACATTACATGGTTGCCGCACTCCTGCAACGTTCTGCAGTACGCCGTTCCTTGTTTCCTAAATGTTGCAAAAAATTTCTGTCCCAGGCTGTGCTGGTTTCACCGTCGGCATCCACTGGCCAACGTAGGGATATCCAGCCCCACAATAGTGTGGCTCACGTTACAAGGCAACAAGAGGCCACAGAACCGGACATATTCGCGAACAAAAGTTTTCCGGATTTCACGAGGGTCGAAAATTATCTTACATCTATTCGGTCCACCGGTTTGCAGCCAACATTAGAGGATATCGAAGGGTTCCGGCCTTCTAGGCACTCGCGCCCTGGTACGAAGAAGTATGCAAATGAGTACCGTGATCTTCTTGGCACCCTTTGTCGAGCGTTCAGCAAGGACCAGCTCCGCAACTTGTTAGAATTGTACAAACTTGATCCATGGTGGTCTCGTGCGAAGCGGAAGAAGGTGGAGTATGCGGAATCTATCATTGAACAGGGTTGGGGCTGGCCGTCGCTGAAGGAATTAGAAGAAAGGCGCGTAGACAGAACGGAAGTAATATCTAAGAGTTCGTTTCCTTCTGCATTTCTCTTGTCTGCTCGTTTGATGTCACATACAGGTTTTCCTATGTCCCCCAGGGAACTTTTTATCATTCTCGGCAAGGGTAGGTCGAGCCACGGCGTTATTTGGTGCTCCTCTAACGTATGAACAGATGGTGCTGATTTACTGCAACTTTCCATTCAATACAACGTGCATATATCTTTGATACCCGATCGTCTCGCTCTACATGTTGAGGGGCTACGTGGTGCTCTCAAGCAAATGACGGAACATATCGACGCATTGCGGAAGGTATGAATTCTAGCTAGATCCCATTGCGTATTATATACCTTCGTTAGGATATCGAAGATGAAATATTCGAACTCCCCACTCGACGATCGATCCCACAAGCTTTGATTCAACGCATATCACGCCTAGCGGGTGCTTACGTAGAGAACTATGGCGATGGAGGCAAAGTACAGAGGATCCCGTCAACATTCATTCGTTCCTAATAGCCCCCAGGTTAGGATTTTTTCCCGCGATGACAGTATGATGAGGACCGCTCAACGGCTAGCTGCCCGCGCATCTATGGAGGCGAGTGTGTTTTCCCATCCCAGTTCGGCCCTAGTTCATTTCAATCCTAGGAAGGATCGGATGGTCTGGTTAGCATGTTATACTATGAGCCTCCTGGCCCGAAGAGTAGCTCTCTAGTTCCTGCAGACATGCCGCATGACTATTCTGTATACCCGTTTCTGAGTCCGACTCCCTTTCCTTGGACGATGCACACTGGTGGCGCCTTTCGAATTCGTCGCACTGCTGATTGGCTTGGGGTTAATAGCCAAGAAGATATCACCAAGAGAGGTGGGTTGTTCAACAATGAAGGGAGATTCACAGACTTTTCCGGGTAAATAAAAGAACTGCGTACGAAAACTTCATTCATCTTTTTCTAGGAAGGAAACCGACCTCCACAAGGTGGTGCTGAATCTCCCAACTGGCGACGACAGCAGTGATTGCAGGCTCATTACAGCTTCGTACGTGGACATAGCTGATATATTGACCGATTATTCAAGTCTATCAGGTTGGGCCATCTTCTACTATCGCCCGGCGAAGACTCTCGGCCCGGGAGCTTACTTCCCCCACTGAGGGGACGCATGCCTCTTCGCAAGGTCTTGAGGTGGCTTGAAACAGTCAGACCACCGACGGTTTTCGTACCTAGGTAGGGATGCGAAGTCGCGGAGATCTTGCCTTCATGATACTGAGCATGTAACCCAGTTTTCCACCATTGGCATTACCTGCACCTCACGCTAGACGCCGTACACTTCACCGTTTAGTATATAAGACCCTGCACAGCGGAAGTGCACATATGAGCGACATCTCGCCTTCCCTGGTCGTAAAAGTGGAAGCGGAGTGTTTATCAGAGTCTTCGGGAGAGAACTCGCCAGCTGTTTCTGCTGTATCCTGTTCCGATCTGTCGCCTCCACAGTACCGTATAGGTCGGGAGGCTTTGGTTAACCTGATGATTCCAGATCGGTGAGATTTTTGAACTAGTATCATGCCATCTGAACAAATCCACTTCAGTCCCATGGACCTGCAACTATCGGTCTTTGACTATGGGTTGATTTCTGAGGAGCAGCTTCCAGTCTTGAAAGACTATTTCGTGAAATTGCGCGATTAGTGAGCTGTCGATGTTTTTCTTCTGATCTGGCCAATTAAATTGTATACAGTGCAACGTCCGGTACAGGTGATTATAATCCACCATGTCCGCCGGCAACTTTCGATTTCGACGGGCGTACATATCACCTCCACGACAACTGGAGTCTACAGCAAAGTGTGAACCTCGTCGATTTAAACGTCTCTCCTACAGACGAAAGCAGTGCTCATCCGCGAGTCCGTGTCTTTCATGAGAAAATACTGGATCTCGAAGCCAGTCAACAGTCGGAATTGTGCCAGGTAAATTTCAAAGTACTCGTCATCAAAAAATCTCACACCTTGGCTAGCTGAGGTTGGACCAGAGTTCTGACTGGAGTTGGAGGAGTTTCCTTGCAGCATGTGATAAACTCACTGCACCCTGGTCGCAGGCACGAAGCAAGGAGATCTGAATGGAGTACTTTAATAATTGTTAACCACTAATACTCTCCACATATCCCTGCATGTCATGACAACGAAACTAATGTAATATCCACTAACGACGCTTCCCCTTCCCCTTTTCTCTCCGTTTCTCAGCTCGAGTCTAAGAAAAAAAATTGAGTTCAATATCAGGTAGCCTCACGTCTGGACTGACCTCTTTTCTCATCCTTGCATCGACCATCGTGTACCGACCCTTCACTCCTTTCGGTCGGCCTTTGACGCCTCTGTAGCCACCCTTGGCAACAATGACTTTAACTTCTTTCTGTTTAGCCTTAGAAGCACCCTTCTTCATCAGTGCTTCAATTTGCTTGGCCTTCTCACTTTCTGTCATGTCTGCATTAGCGTTGACAACTTCTGCCTTCTTCATGGCCTTCTCAAGTCGTCGAGCAGCACGCAATCTTTTCCGACCCTTGGCTTCCGCGATTTTTTTTATAGGACGTGCATCCAGGGCGCGTTGACGAGCTCTAAGGGTGGTTACAGCCTCTCTTGTGATAGGAATGTTCGGTTTGTAATGTTTTGCTTCGTCATCGAGAAACCAGGCTGGAAGCCCGTCTTTGGCGTTCAGGGAATATCGATTGAAACCATCATCGATCAGGCGAGTGGTGGTAGTTTGGCGATTTACCAGTTGCTGGGCAAGGGTGACAGCTTCTGCAGTGTTGAGCCCATATTCTTCCAGTTACTCAGTTTCGAGTTGGACATCAGGAGGACTCTGGAACGTACCTTCGACGTGACCTCTGCGTTCATCTTCTGGATTTCCACTATGAACCTCCCACATCTCTGCATCGTCTCCATGGTCCCTTGGAACGATTTCCAAATCTTCGTCATCTCCTGACTGCAAAAAGTATTCAATATGACAAGGACTGGAGTGGAAACTGATTACCTCAAACTCAGCGCCTCCAGACCGACTCAAAGCAGGTGTTGACGACATATCGACATCTTCGTCCGCTTGACCCCCGCCAGCGTCCTCTACTTTCGTGTCAACGTCCTTGAACATGTCTTGGCTGAACCAAACTTGTGCGACGCGAGTGGGCGCGAGTGGAGGTTCGCGGAGATCTGTAATAAGCTTCACCTTCTTATTTGATGATACACTTCGAAGTTCCTGCCGAGTGCGTTTTTGGCCGACATGGTCTCCATCACTCTCCTCATCTGAGGAACTATCCTGGTCCGTTTGCTTGCGCGCCACCATCTCTTCCCAACCACCTTCATCGGGGTCACCATCGCTGTCATCCCCAGCGTGATTCTGAACGCCGGGCCATTCCTCTAGCACACCGTTCTTTCTCCTTATTTCCTTCGCTTTGTGTTTGGTATCCCTCTCCTTTAACTTCTCCTGATACGCATCGTACATCCCGTCGAGTTCAGCCTCGAGAGCGCTCAGCTTCTTCTCTCTATCCTGATCCACGTCCAAGACCTCATCCCCCACACCCTCACCCTCCAATTCTTCATCTTCTTCGTCTATGTTGTCTTCAGGTATTTCCTCATCGTTGATGAGTCGAATAAGACCACCGTGCCGATTTAACCCTTTCTCCGCGCCGACCAAATCAAAAACATCTTCTTGGCCCATTTTCAGAGACAGATCGTTAAGTTCTAAACCAATCTCCAAAGGAGCGGTCATTTGCAGTTGCATTCGTTGGATTGTTTTTGTCTTAAGTTCGTTTGCCCTTCTCCGCTCCCGTTTGGCTTTGGCAGAGGCTTCTGCTTTGAGACGTTCCAACTGCGACATAATCCGTAATGAAACATACCAACGGTCAACCCAAAGGTTCACATACCTCCTGTTGTATTTGTTGTTCCTCATCAATGACTTCGGTTACTTCGACGGACTCCGTGAGCTCCTCGATGGGGATCGCCTTCGTATCTAACCCAAGCTAAGGGAAGAAAGAAGTAAGAAAAGGAGACAGACATCAGTGTACGCAGTATTACCTCCTCGCGGAGAGTCAATCGCCATTTTAGCAATGTCTTAAAATCACGTTTGCCAAGCACTTTGAGGTCGTCACAATTGGTTTTGACGTCTGGTGTCGTAAAGCTGAGGTCTAACCACCTACGAAACTAAATAATATTCTATTAATAGGAAAGTGAAGGCTCACCCCTTCTCCTCTCCCGACTGGAAGACTATTTTGTTCGCTAAGCCAAGCACGCTAATGGGTTCTGTACTTCGAACGAAGTCCCCAGCAGGAACCTGTCGGAATAGGGTGTAATCTCCGTCATCATACCCATCCCTTTTTCGACGTTTCTTCTCCGGCATAAAAACGTTTTGGTGGGCATTGTTAGCAGATGAACCTTTGTCCAAACCAGAAGCTGAAGATGCACTAAGATCCTTGAACACGTGCTTAGGGTCCAAAAACTTCGGGTCGATATGTCTCGGCGCTAGAAAGTCGCGGCAAACGACAAATATTTCGGCAGAGACATTTCTTTGTTGAATTATTAAAACGATTCAAGTATGCGTAAGGAAGTATACATACCTCGAGGAAGGTGGCTTCGTCGCTTCCACCTTTCCAAACAATTGTCCGAAGACCCACATAAGGTTATTGTAATCGGCACTGCGGAAAACTTTGGTTACAAATGTGCCACCTCTCACGAGAAGTTCGACGGCCAGCTTAAGGCTCATGAGGACAAGCTCCGATTGGCTATAGGCATCCTGAACCCAGGCAGTACCGACGTTTGGTGCTCCGTCGTGAAGAACGACATCAGCTTTCCAGTCTTTTAGCTCATTGCGAATAAGGTTGCGACACTGGATGGTAGTGATGTCGGCAGTGAAGGTCACAACCCGCGGTATAGGCTTGATGGACACCAGATCCACACCTGGAACAAGCGGTCATTCAAGATGGAAGTATTTTAGAAAATGCCCGCACGGCGCACCAACAATAACACTATTGGCCGGCATGTATTTACTGGCGACCTGCAACCAGCCTCCGGGTGCAGCGCAGAGATCGATGCAGCATCGTGCCGACTCGAGGAACGCAAACTTTTTGTTGAGTTGGATGAGCTTGAAGGCAGAGCGAGCACGATAGCCTTGTTCCCTAAGCTTTAGTAAGTCTCTGAGAGAAGGAAAAAGAAAGATAGCAGCTACTTGGCAAGCTTGTAGTATTTGTCAAGACGACCTTTCCCTGTTTTCTTCTGCGCCTTGCCCATTGTAGCTGCCTAATAGTAGTACAAGCCAAAAGTCATGGATTACATTAAGTAATCATCTTCAGTGCGGATTTCTACTTTCCCTTTCTGGTGTGTCACTCCTGTCTATGCAGCTGTTTCATCTCCAACCTCAGGCCTTAAGCCTCATACATTATCAAAAAATCGTGAAAAGAAAATGCTATTTGTCACGGATGACTGCGCATAGAGCTATCCGGTATATGATACGCTTGTTGAGAACTCGAAATTCTATTTATTTTGCTATCTACGCCCAACAAATACCACGTGACCGCTTCCGACGTGGACTCCGAGTGGCAAACTGCCAGCGCTCGCAGCGAAGGGACGTTCTTCCAGCAACTCGCATTTTCACAGGCAACTTTTCAACCATTCAGCAATGGTTTCGGAGAGCTCTCCATCACTGTCACATACAGTTCTCCCCTCATTTCTTTGGAGGTCTGGCGCACTTCTAGGTCGGTCTCATTCTGCATTGGCACCCATGGTTGTACTCGATTTGCTACGTGTCATACACTTTTTCTTGTGTTGCTGTAGTGACCGCTGGAATGATCGCTGGTGCATTCGGCGCACACACGTTGCAGCGACGCCCTGGGATCACCGCCGACAATCTTCATGCATGGCGCACAGCGGCTGACTACGCGGTTTGCGGATTTCCAGATCTTTCTGTGTGATTGCTCACGATTTGAGGCAAGATCGCGAATGGACTCGGCCTTTTGCTTGTATCCATGCATCCCAGATTCTCTACCCATCGTTTCGCAGGGTATGCTATCCTCGGCGGTAGTGTGGTGTTCTCTAGTAGCATCATGGCTCTTGTTTTGTGGAAGAAGTACGCCCTGTCGCCGTAGCCAAGTCATGCTAACTCGCTCACGTTCTCCAGGATGAAATTCCTAGGTCCTATAACGCCTCTTGGTGGTATGATTATGATTGCTGGGTGAGCGAGGGCCAACCATTCCGTGCTCGGGCTAACGAGCCACAGTTACGCCGCGTTGGCTTTTTAACATACATCTTACATTGTCTTGAGAGTGGCTTCGTGACTGAGAATGCCATTGGATGCGTGATTGACTTATACTTAGAACAACTTTATGCTCACGTGACTGACGCGTCGAGAAAGAATCGACGTGTCAACTCCGCTTAAAATTGGCTCATGGGATGTCCCACACCGCCCTTTTCTCAAGTGTGCCCTCGTAATATCTGCACTCTACGGTGCTCCGTCGATCTGATTGTTTCTCTTTTTTTCTTTTCTTTTCTTTTCGTGGTTCTTTACTTTTTTGATTTCTGTACTTCTAGTGAGTAGTGTCCCACCAACGGCAAGATAGCTCTCGTCTGATCCGTCCTTCTCGTATCAGTCTCCACTCACAATGTCCGAAGCGCCTGCATCCTCGAATACTCTGCCAGACTTCTCAGAAGTCAGCTGCGTGACGTCCTTTCGCAACCTGAAACGACGTCTCTCATCCTCCGTTGACCCCGCTTTTTTCTCATCTGCTACCCCCTCTTTTAACCCGAAGCCATATGTCCCAAACGTGACATCCTCACATACTTTCAACGCTCCGAAGCCGCTTCCGCCTGCTCGCAGTCATCCGTCAGCACACTTGGCACAGCCCATTCTGGTCATGGATCCCTCACCCTCAGATCCAAATGCCGTTTTCATTCACCCACCTTTCGTCGACTTTCCGAACTCGCACTTGTACCCTGAAGGTCTCTCCTACTCCTTGATGGCCGCCAATCCAGAATGGTTCTTGGACCAGAATGATTTCATTTCGTCAATATCGAAGAATCCCGATGTCATTCCGTATCCTCCTCAGCTTGAACCACCGAGAGGATGGTGCCCAGCAAAGAAGAAAGACCTCAAAGCCCTGGGACCAGATGGTTGGCCGGATGGTGAGGAACCAAGATTGCGGTGCACCTTTTGTAGGAGAACGTATGCAGGTGTCAATGCGAAGAGTATGTGGCGACGTCACGTATACGAGAAGCACAAAATTGCCATGTCGAATCGCCGTGACAATCATGATCGTACACGTGGTCGCCGAGTCGTCCATAGTAAGAGTTTCTGTCCTTTTCTTATTATATTCCCTGATAGTCCCGAACAGAAGATCAACAGGGAACGTCCGACAAGGAGAACTTGTCGGATGACCCTCGGCGCGGCGTCAAACCCTTGCAGTTATGCTCGAAGTCGAAGGCTCGATCGCCTTTAGCCCCTTCTGAGACATTCTCTAGCAACTCGATTGGTGACCTTACAGTTGACGCGGATGCAGCTGCCATCCCTTCCGCTCCGCTGATTGAGCAACCGAAATTCCCTCGGAGTGATCATCCCCACGAAGGTGAACAAGTGCCCACAAATGAAGAGCTTCGTACCGGCCTGGTGGCGGAAGGGGAGATTGAGAGTCATTCACAACCAACAGCCGAGAGCACGTTACCCTCTCCCAAAATCACGAATTTTTTGGTCCCACTATCGCCTTACGACCCGACGTTAACACCATCGTTCCGACACTCTCCTCCACGACTTCCTTCGGATCAACCTTGGCGTTTCCCTAGTCCTAGCCATCCTCTCCACTCCAAGGCGAGAGAGATGTGCCTTAGCATGCTTGTCCGGGGTGGTGCCAGCCCGGCTGTCAAAGGTGATCTGGCTGCCGGCTCGAGTTCTCCTAGCATGGGTCCTCCTAGCATCATCAATACACCATGCAGCCTCGTGGAACGCAGAGCTCTGGGTGATCTAGCACCAATTTTTATAGGAGGGAGTTCTCCAGTGATATTTAGACCTTCGCCTCGACAACTATTTGCCGGGGGGCAGTCGCCAATCCCGTCCTTCAACCACCTTGACTATCGCAAACGTCTTAATGATTCTCCCCTAGGAGGTGGCTTGCGACGTCGTTCAAACTTGCGGAAGAAATCTACCATGGCTTCTACCTTGGACATGCAGAATGGTTGGCTCTCTGATGCTTCAGTATCATCTACCGGCAGCATAACAGCGGGGGGCCCTGCACGCCTCACTCAAGAAGATCCCTTCGGAAACCTCTATAAGCCAATACTTCAGCCCAAAGTGAACGCTGGGGCACGCCAAAGAAGCCTTTCACCCGTGTCATCTGACGAAGCTGGAAGCCCAGTGGTACGGAAAACTCGACCCCCAAGGGGGGATGCGCCAGAGCTAGAAGCGGGAGTTGTAGGACTCGGTATTGGGCTGATGGCTCCCTTTACACTGTCTACACCTCGAACGGACAGCTTCATATATGACGAAGCTGACGAACTGGAGGTAGAGAAATCACTGACAGATACACAACGGCAACAAGCCCAAAGCACCTGCGACGAGAGTGGGGAGAACAAGGATATGCCGCCCTTGAAAAAGCGGCGGAAAGCTATGGAGGAATCGACGTGACTGGTGCTCTACTGTATCGTCCTGCTGTCTAGTGGTTTCGAGTTCCACATCCATAACATTTTGGCAGTTTATGTATTCACGTACTAGTTCGTCACGTGGTGTCTTGTTTGTACATGTCGTTGCGTGTGAAATCTTTTCGAAGAGATCACATGGCTGATTTTGGCAAGCGGCTGGGTGTACTGGTTAGGTACACACATCATATCAGGCTGGCCCGTCAACCCATTGCGCTACAGCCAACCCGGATTGAAACTTCTCGTTAAATTTTCCGTATCCTTGGCGTTCGTCTTGTGTAGACTCGAGAGAAGCGACTTGACTCGGGAATCCCTAGTGTTTATCTAGTATTCTTCAACCTTGTTTACCTCCAGAATTGGTAGCTCCATCTAAACTCTCGCGGTTCCCACTTTCCTCCACCTGAAACCTCTCTTTGAAAGGCAATTGTGAACGAGCAGGATGCAATCCATTAAGTGTGCGTACTTGGGAACCTACTCTTTTGCCGCCGCTCACTCATTCCTCGACCTCCAGGCGTTGTCGTAGGTGATGGTGCAGTCGGCAAGGCAAGTGCCCGACGCGGGACACTCCAAAGTAGGGCAGCTTATCCTCATCATCCTCCAGACCTGTCTCCTCATATCGTACACCACGAACGCTTTCCCCGTAAGCCTGAATAACGGTCTTATCGAGTTTACACAGCTAACACTGGGACGGCAGGGGGAGTACATACCAACAGGTTTGTCTGTTTCGACCTGTCTCGCGACCAGACCTTAAATTTTGCGAACGACAGTATTCGATAACTACTCAGCAAACGTAATGGTCGATGGGAAGACAATATCCCTCGGATTGTGGGATACTGCTGGTCAGGAAGACTACGATCGACTCCGTCCACTTTCTTACCCTCAAACGGACGTTTTCTTGATCTGTTTCTCGCTGGTTAGTCCACCGAGCTACGAGAACGTGAGGACCAAGGTGTGCTCTCATCCATGCAGTATCTTGAATGGGCATGTTAATAACTCCGCTCAGTGGTGGCCGGAGATAGCGCATCATGCTCCATCCACATCTATAGTCCTGGTTGGGACCAAGCTCGATCTGCGTGAAGACCCTCTGACAATCGAGAGATTGCGGGACCGGTGGGCGCCAAGGGTTTACTGACACCTTCACGATCACTCAACTATGCGATATAGGCGCATGCAACCCATCACATACTCCCAAGGGGTTGCCATGGCTCGGGACATAGGAGCGGTGAAATACCTGGAGTGCTCCGCTCTGACGCAGAAGGGGCTGAAGACCGTTTTTGACGAAGCCATCCGTGCAGTTTGTGAGCGATGTTCTTGTCCAGCGTGCCTCGAACGACCTAACGTTCCTCCCGAACTACAGTAAACCCTCCACCGAAGAAGGAAAAGCGCAGCCGTGGATGTGTCATTGCGTAATTGCGGCATAGGCGACCGCCCTCCAATTATGCAGATACATAGATTTCCTCCCTATATCACACCCATTTATGCCTTGCTCACCGTTACGCCTTACGACCCGGATGCTCTACTTGACTTTCAGGAATGAGCTTATTTCCTTCGATCATGAGTTCTGAGAATTGTACCACTGAGATTAATGGTTTGCATGTGTTTGCGACCACACGCGTCGATGTGATGATCGCTCGCGTGTACAGATATGAGATCTGGAGATATCTGCACTACATACCAACTATTTTATCGCGGAGTGTCGGCAGATCTGACTTAGATGCGCGAGGCTCCTGACCCGATAAGACCAACCTTGGCCTTCCTAGGCCCGGCTGGGACGTTCTCTCATCAGGTTTTCGCGTCCCCCGCTAATTCTCTCGACTTATTTACATTGGTCGTAGGCAGCATTCGATTGCTTCGGAACCTCAGTCGAGTACGTGTCCAAGCAGACCATCGAAGGTGAGCAGGATATGGCTGCGTGTCGGGCGACCTTACCCATTCCTGACGCCATCACCCAGCCGTCTTTCAGTCGTTATCCCCGGATGTACCTCTGGGCATCGTGCCCCAGGAAAACAGCACCTACGGTTCTGTCGTAGAGACTTACAATCTCCTTCGCGATCCCACGATCGGTCAAAACAACTTCATTCGAAGTTACACAGTCCTGGCAATCCGGCACTGCTTGGTAGTTCGGCAAGGTGTCAAGCTGGAAAACATCGACCACGTCCTAAGTCATGAACAGGTAGGCATGGCCATCGATGTTGGGGAACATTGATTCAACACCTTGTCCAGGCATTGGGTCAGTGCCGGTCATTCCTGGCTCGGCTCCTACCTCAAGCATCGTTGGTACCCACTGACTCGACAGCGAGTGCTGCCGAGGAGATCTCCAACGGGACGACTGCATTCGATCCGTATAGATGTGCAGCGATCTGCTCATCCATCGTTACCACCGTTTTTGAAGGATTGGAAGTTCTTCGGCAAAACATACAGGACGGAGAAGGTCATCTGTCATTCTGCTCCCTCGTCGGGATCAGACAGCTTACGCCGACTCCACAGCGAATTCCACCCGCTTCTTCATCGTTTCCCATGGTTCGAATACCACGTTACCATTGAGCCAGGTCTTTCCAGTGCGAAGGGAAGCCCTGTTACGTATCAATACCTCTTCAGAAACCCACGGAACGTCGGAATACGAGCGATCAAAATTTGCGAAATTTATCAAAGCTCTCGATCTCGATATCTTGCGCATTGATCGAAGGCCCGCATTGCACGCTCTTACCTTTTGGGACGTATACTTCCTGGAGGTCGGTGATATAGATGGCAATACACCATGGTCCGAGAAACTTTCGCAAGCACTACAGAGAGCGAAGTACCCCGGTGTTGAGGTGGCGTTGTTGGGCAAGTGGTGAGAGTCCGAGCCAATTCGGATAGCCCGCCTGAATGCTACGGCTCGTTGATGGTTGAGTTGACGGTGCTCATGTGAAAATCCGCCAAGCATCACAGAGAGGGGTGCTTGTGTGGCCTTCTGGCCTCCCATATCTGTTATGTACGGGCGGAGCTGTCCCTCAGTGTACTACTTACTACAACTCTACGCCATCGAGTGTAGTAAACACCTGCAAGCAAACGCCTATCGAACGGCGAACTCGTTCGTACTCATATCACCCCTCGTCCCACTACCGGACTACGTCTTCGCCTCCCACCTAGAGTGGAAAAGAGGCATTTTAATCAGCGTAGGATGCCAAAGGCAACCTCTGCCTCCGGCTCAGGGGCACGTTCTGCCCTTCGTAGAAACCAGGTACGGACGCGGAAGTACATCGCTAGGGCCGTTTGGCTTACTCTGGGCGTATTCTCCAACTTCGAAGGCTTGTCGCTCTTGTCGCAAACGGAAGCTTGTATGTATGACAGCTTCGTACACTGTCTTCTTAGTAGTCCCCGCAAACTTATGGTTGCTGTTTCAAGAAATGTGACGCTGCTCGTCCTCATTGTGGTACATGTGTCAAGTATGTCGCTTACATCCATTCTCACTTGTCAATTTTTCTTATCGTATGAAGACACTGGCAATCCCTGATAAGCGTTCCTGCGCCTGTCGGCTATGCGTCAGTGTTTTTTTTTTTTTTCCGTCACAGCGAAGAAGTTGCACACGTGCCAATAGTCATCCTGTCGAACCTCAGTGTGTGTATGATCCGGTGGATGGGTTAACTCTCTCTCCTGAGACGGATCCAATTGAGAAAATTCGGCTACTGGAGGAAGAAGTTTGTAAGCCTTTCCCCGCTTTTTTCCTGTTGAAGTTCTTGATGGTGAGTTTAGCGAAGCTTAGGATACAACTACAAGAACAGAACATACCTGCTCACAGCCCAGGCCCCTCAATGTCGCGTCGGCACATTTATGGTCTTTGCAGACCTGGATCCACTGCGACGTCACCAGGATCTGATAGCCAAATGCCCGTTCCTGGAAATAAACTATTCGCTTATAATCCAGGAGATGTATCAGGTTTGCATCATCTCAATTTTCGACAGGACGGCCTCGCCATGAACATGCAATGTACGGCTGTTGCCGACGTTCATTCAGAGTTGATCCACACCGGCTGGAATACTGACCTCCCTGAACCTCATGTCCTCGATCATTAGTAAGGGGACCTCAGAGAAATCAACCGCAAGGAAGCTAACCTGCTGCCGTGTTTTCTCCTAGTATAGAAACCTTCTTCAGGTGTGATCCGTGTGGCCCGCGCATACTTCATCGGCCTTCCTTCTTCGCCGCCATGTGCCTTCATCCCCGGGATCCCGCGTTTCCGCACTCCGCTATTCTCCATGCTATTGTGAGGCTTGTGGGTTTATTTAGTTTGGCATGTTGCTGATACACCACTTGAGTGCGCTTCTGCTTCCCGGTGGTCATCCAGGAACGTAGCTATGCAGCCGGACGGATCCAGAAAAGACGAGTTTGCGGAGTATCACGCAAGTAAAACCCGAAAATACATAGATAGGACAATGGCTACGGGGGCGGACATTTTCCAAGTGGTCCAAGCATGCATTATTCTTTCCTGGTACTTCTACCAGGAAGGCGGATGGGTTGAGGCATGGGTTTTTGCTGGTTTCCAAACTCGTGTTGCCATCCCGTTGCGCTTGAACTATCCCGGAACATTTTGCGCGCATGGCGGCGCTCTGACGGCAGGATACTTACCCCCTCCCAGGGACTTCCGCGATCTCGAAACTCGGCGGCGTACCTGGTGGATGTCCATAGTTTTTGATCGGATCGTTGCCGCGGGTGGCTGGACGCACTCTATCGATGAAAGGGACATTGGCACAGAGCTTCCATTGAGAGGAGAAGATTTCGACGCAGAGGTATCCATTTTGCTACCCGTGTTTCACACTGCTTGACTTCGCGCTCAGCATCTCATTCCAAACAACCCTCAAGATATGTCCACGGAGGACTTCTTCATTACCCACCTTCCGAAGTACACCGACTCTTTTCTATTGTTCATTAAGGCTATCATGATGTTCGGCAGAGTCACAGACTACAACGTTCGTAGCAAATTGAGGACTTCAACACTCCCGAAAAAGTATCAGGATCCATTTGCATTACCTGGTTTCAAGGAGTTGGACAGCCTAGTTCATAGAAGTTTTCTTGAGAACCTACCACACTCCCACAGGTTTAACATTGGTGTAACCGACGTGTTAGCGAATGGACCATTGGTCGATACCGACCTTTACATGGTTCATGTTATACCCTATGCGTAAGGCTTCGATTATTTGAATCAGCGTTCTGAGACTGAGCTTCATTTCTGCAGGGCTAGCATAACACTTCATAACCTGTATTTGGACCTAAACGATGTTCACCGTCTTTCAACCACCCGTTGCATCGAAGCTGCGCAGGCGATATTATCGGCATACTATATGCTTTCCGCTACATCTCTTGACACAACACGATTGCATCCTTTTATTACTGTATGTGCGTCGCCTCGCCTCCAATCCATCCTGATATTTGTTTTGTTAGATATGTTGGTATCTCGCAGCGGTTGTCCAAGTTCAAGTTTGCAAGCATTTTATTGAGATGGGTGATCGAGTTAGAGAAGCACAAGTATGGGGAGAAATCAATGTACTGAGGTTGGTTCACATTTGGTCTCCGTGTCGTAGCGCTGACTCGTTCTGTAGACAGGCAATGTTGAATTACGGATCACGGTCTCCCATCGGAAGTAGGGATTCCGCCTTAGTAGGTTTTGATATTACTCACTCCGTCTGCTAGCCCGGCAAGAAGGACTCTTGCGAGGCCTGATGAAAGAAGCCGTTAGGCTGTCCAGTCAAAAACAGCCGCTTGAAGTCGGATTACCTCTGTACCCTTTCTCTCATGCTACTTTGTTTGCCGACCCAACTCTACCCTACTGCGACGCTCCTGTAGCGCCTCTCCCCAACCCAAGTATACCGGAACACCATGAAGCAACATTCTACGAAAGTACCGTCGGAGTGGAAGCTGCTGACCAACTTCCATTACCGTCAATCTATGTAGGCACTTCGATGGTCGCAGGCAATCTACAGGGTGATGCCCCTCCTCGAAGCAGTGATTTCCTCGCATGGGACAACAACAGTGGTCGATAGACTCCTTTTCATTTTTTACTCATTACAGTATATCGCCGTAGCGGTAGTCATGCCAGGTCCCTCATGTAGCATACAGAGTTCGAGTAGAATCGGTAGCATCTTCTCCGTCAAACCATCTCCTGGTCTCGGTCCTCACCTCGATGCCTCTCAGCTTCCAGCATTGCCTCGAATCTTGCTTGAGCAGCTGCGCGGTCCTCTCGCTCCTCGGTAGATTGATCATTGTTCGGAGATGACACAGGGATTCTACTGCGCTCTTGTCGTTGCCTTATTGCATCCCAGGTCGATTGCTGACCTATGTTCCGCGCATTAGCAGCGCGAATCTCATCCCACCGACTCTTGAATCCGACTGAGGAATTTGGATTATTGCTCCCTATCACGCGTGGAGTGTCAATTAAGACGATGACCCTTCCATAGTGGATGGACGTACTAGTGGATTCAGATGGTGTCAAATTCTCGAAGCCTGTTTCAGAACTTCGGGGGTAGTCGCCAGTATCCACAGGGACATCATCCTTCCTCCGTTGAACACGCCGAAGAGTAAAACCAATGTTTCCGTCTCCGCCGAGTCTCTTGTGAACATGACTCAACGCCAAAACAAAACCCTCCGGATTCTCGAGGGCCTCTGAGAACTGTCGGTGGGCCACAAACCGTCTGAAACCGCCATACATCATTCCCGCCACGAAGGCGGCTCCGCCAAAAATAACAGACTTCCTCTGTCCCCACGGCGGGCGAGCAACGCGATACCCATAGAGCGCTGTAGCACCCGCGGCGCCAGAGCCATAGAGCATCTATATGGCGTATCCTGTGAGAAATATAGGCTCCCCAGCGGGTGGTGGACATACCGGCCAATGACTGTGAGAGCCGGGCAAGAAACGGACAGCTAGGTCAAAATCATGTTGGGTTAGAACGTTATTTTCCAACTCGGGCCGCAAGAGTTCGACTGTACGCTCCCTGGAGCGAAACGTTGATGTCAGCCAATCGAGCGGGTAGGACATCTTGATGGAAAGTGGGCAACGTGGGTGGTGATGTATTTACCCATCAAAGACGTTTCAAGACGGATGCCTGCGCCTGCTACGCAATTTAATGCGGTCGCCCAGCCAGTTGAGCAACTGTGTTGAAGGCAGTGAATGTTCTTTTTTTTTTCATGGTCGGGTGCGCCGATGGGAAATTCCTGTCGCTGCGGAGTGTATGGTTCCGGAGATCACCCACGTCCAATATCATCTCAATGACTTGTAGACATTCACTACGTCGACTGTGATCAGTGCTAGTGGTCACCGCCAGTGCGTATACGATGGATCCTCTGACCAGCACTCCTCTGCAAGATGGCAGTTCTCCACCATCCCCACCGCCAAAGACGACCGACGATGCTTCAACGCGTTCTCTACAAGGCCGACCATTACTGCCCCCGATACCTGCGATGTCATCGTTAGGTTGGTGGTTTCGCCACAACTCTGTCGATCTCTTCCCATTCTGACTGCCACCTCAGCTCTCGACATGCCGTCTTCTCCCGTGGCGCCCTTGTCACCATCGGTGCTATCTAATTCTGCCGAGTCCCCCACGCCCCCTGCAGAGAGATTCAAGAAGCCCAGCCCGTTGTCGGACCTCATAGAAAGTGAAAAGTTTTATGTAGATCTCTTGACGGGAGTTATTCGAGTGCGTGATCCTACCTATCATCTACCGTCGTTTTTCTCTCACTTCTGAACCTAGAAAGTGGCTGCGGCGTGGTCGAGATCAAATCTTCCCCCACCAGAGTTAGACGTCATGTTCCGTAGCATAGAGAGCGTTTACAAAGCCAACCGTATGTTGTTGGGGGTGAGGTGTCCGTGTCGTTCCTTCCGAACATCGCCTGATCCCCTTTACAGAAATTAAAGGATATTGGAGAAAATCCATCTTCTCCGAAAGCTCTCGGCGATCTGTTGATGCGCTGGGTGAGTGCATGCGTCGTTTACGTGGAGTCTTCAAATTTGATTCTGGTGCAATGCAAGATTGATGACCTCGATCGTCCATACACGATATACGCTGAGAAATATTGCGCCGGATTCGATGTTTGGGAGCCTGTCCAGTCAAATCTGAAAGTTGCAACTGCCTTGGGCGCATTCTCACTCTCCAATCCACCCCCCGCCAGTATTGCACAGACTGGTCAGCTGCCCGATCCGTCGATTTGGACGCTTGATGCTCTCTTCCTCCTACCGCAAGGTCGTTTGCAATACTATCGAAAATTATACAGCAGATTACTCAAAAGCACGACTCCCGGTCGCAGTGATTATCGTTTATTGACCGGTGCACTGGAAAAGCTTGACACTCTCTTGGAAACTCTTGATAGTAGAGCCAGCTGTAGAGTTGAAGCTTATTCATTGTCTACGGCGACATCGGAGGGTGCTGATGAACAGCGGGTACATATCGGGGAACTTACTCCTGGTAGTGCTCTTCTTGCGGGGCAGTTCGGCGCGGGCGGATCAAACATCACTGGCTCGGCGACGAACAGCTCCTCTATGACAGAGTGAGTCACAAAGCTTAGCCACCCAACCTTTGTTTACGCGCCATCAGCAAGCACTCAGCAGAAAGTCCGTCTCCTCGAATAAATCTCGATCTTGTACCGCCAGTAACTTCCGTCTCGGATCTGGGGAAGCGTTTGACAACGGAAGGAACGCTCGATATTTTTACGATGGAACCTAGGGTTCGTTTTATGTTGCTACGGTGGATCCGGTAAACTGACATGACGAATCTGTAGCAAATTCGATTACAACTTCTACCACCATCATTGCCATATACCCGCGAATTGCGTGCCTCGGTTGCCGTGGTCATTCGAATCACCCCAAAATCAACCGGAATTGAAGTCGTACATCGTCACGGCCACGTCATTATCTTGTCGGATCTCTTTCTTGTCTGTGAAAGAATATCCCCGGAAGAGAGGGTCGCCCTCGGTGCAGACATGCGCTTATGTTACCCGCCCATTTCAGGCAAGGTTCTCAAAGTGACGGATGTGCCCGAGCAAGGTTCGTGAGGTAAATTCCGTTTGCTCGGTCTCACTCACTCGCTTCTCAGGTAACGCTTTAAATGTTTCCATCATGCGCAAAGAAACCCTCACCTTGGAGGCTGAATCTCAACATGCACGAGACCGGATCACGAAAGAATTCATGGAGTGCATCTCATTTTCCCGGACTAGTAAGTGTACGCATAACATGTCCCACCTGTTAACTCAGGTCCCTTTCAGTTTCCGGTGCCGCTCAGGAGCCTGTCCCCCCTCTGCCTTCCAAGAGCGTTATTCCTCAGCCACCAACAGTCCTTTCTAGGTCACCTGAGAGCACCTCGGAGCAACTGCGGTCTCATTCAATTGGGTCTGTACGATCGGAAACACAAGTTATTAATGAGAACTTCGGCGGAACTGCTTCGCCATCGGCGCCACCTAACTCTACCCCGGGTCATAGTCATACCAGACTAACCCCACCAACCCAGGAAATCGTTATCCATTCCGATATTCCTGTTTCTTTAGGCCATCTGCATGGTTCCCGCACTAGTGCTGGAAGCAGTCGTTCCAGTGCTGCAACCTCACCCGAGCCCCAAGCGGCCCCAGTAGCGCACCGAGTCCCTTCACTACAGAGCCCACTTCCGAGTCCCATGCATCTTGCACACCAACTATCTGCTCCTCAGGGAACAAGACATCCCCCGCAGTCCACTTTTGTGCCTAGGCAGGTTATTCCGCCTGCTCGTAGTGTCAGCATACAGGCTTCCCGTCCCGCCCCAGATGGTATAATTTCTCAAGGTCCAAGTCGTGTCCATTCACCGCCATCACAAAGTTCTGCAGGGCAACCTATACCACCTGCGTCGGTGCATTCCCTCCATCATCAATTTTCTGTCCATAGTTTGCATCGAGGAGCACTTCACAATCCACCAGCAGGCATGCCTATTCAACACCCTCCCCGCCCGGCTACTAGTCAAACATACTCATCACGCCCTCTTGGGCCTCAACATGGAGCACTTCCTCAGAGACCTCCTTCAGAGCCATCTGCATCACCGGGGCTCCATAAATCCCCGTCGTCGCGCTTTCTTGGCCCTCAACATGGAGCACTTCCTCAGAGACCTCCTTCAGAGCCATCTGCATCACCAAGGCTTCATAAATCCCAGTCGTCGAGATCGTTGGCATCCCAGTACGTACACGACCATGCTGCTCCGCCTCCGATACCATCCTTTCCTGGAGGGTTGCCGGCATCCCAACGCCAGTATCCGAGCAGTCCCATTGGTCCTGCAATTTCAAGACCATCTCTTCCATCTCAAATGGGGTCGAGAACCAATTCGTTAGGCGAAACTTCACCCCCGGGCCCTAGTCCGCCAACGTCACCAATCGAGGAGCCGCGGCCTTTAGGTCCGACTCGATCCACGGTTACTGCCCAGATGAAATGCAAAGTGTTCCATAAACAGCACCACGCACAGTGGAAATCGCTCGGATCAGCTAGATTGGAACTTTACAGACAAGAGCCGACCAATATTAAGCAACTGGTCGTTAAAGCCGACAGTAAAGACAAAGGAGTTCTCATATCAACGATCGTTCTGACTGATGGGGTGGAACGAGTAGGGAAGACGGGAGTGGCAATAGAGCTTAGCGATGCTAAAGGCGGCCGTACAGGCGTCGTCTACATGATACAGCTGCGGAGTGAAAATGCTGCGGGCGGATTGTTTGAAACGTTACTAGCAGGCTCTGACAGATCGTCCAAATAACCTACCAGTTGGTTATTTTTCTTTGGGGCAATTCTAGCATGAACCGTCGATGTCTCGCAATTCTATTTGCATGCATTCTCTATGCCAACGCAGAAGTGGAAATTATTACGAGTATTTACTATTCACATGGAGAGATGGACGTCATGAGTTTGGCGCACAGCGAAAAGTGATCGCTTCCGCAAATCTGGAGTTGAGGCAAGCCTTGGGCGACATTTTCCGTGTGATGTGGTTGAAGATAACCTATCACTTTGGTGTGAGTGCGTGGGGAGTCCAGGAAGAATATATAATCTGGGATAACTGTCAGGTGACGTAGGTACCACCTTGAAAGACCAACCTAGGGTTGTCTTCCAATAATGTGTATAGCTGGTCCACATTGGCTCATTCGCGCCTAGTCTTGCAGTCGAAAGTGGTATCCTATCGCCGAACGTCACTACGTCGCTCGGTTTTGCTACCGCCTTGCGCATCCTTTGACCTTCGTCGTATGCACTACGCAACGGATGTCGAAAAAGGTCAAGGAGTTCGGAGTCGGATAAGAGTCCGTCAGAGACCTCCGCAACTCGAGAGTCGCGGATGATTCTGTCAGGGTCCCCTTCCTCCCCTTCCTCTCCATCCGTGGTCGAGGACTTTGGGACACTAGAATCTATGGAAACATGTACCACGCGGGAAACATCTAACGAATGTTTTTGCTCCGCCGACAATGGGTCACCAACCAGTAGTGAGTAGGCAGGATCCTCAGGGGAAAAGTTGAAGTCTGCGGCTTCCCTTCAGCGTATAACATTGCATGGATGAGTTCCAATACCTCCTGATATTATACAAGGCCAGTCACAGAGTTGCATGTGGTCTCTCCATCCGATGACTTCACGAAGTAAGAGTCCAGCCTGCCTGTAACCTTTTCAGACGTATGATCAGCGAAAGAGGTGAGGAATAACCTTGCACGTTCGTAGGTGTATCTGGAACTTTGATTAAAAAGATGAGAAGCGAAGATTCCAGCATTTAACTAACGCAGGATGCCAAAATAAATGTGTCGTAGCGACGATGTAGCCCGCTCTGTTTGTGCCTACCCTTTCCAATGCAACTAGCGAGCCGATGTTTGTTGTTCGATGACTCGAGGCAATCCGGGCTTGAGAACTGATGGTGACGTTCTCCCTTACTTCCAAGTTGTCGTATTGTATCACCTTTTCACCTACTATCCGGAACATGTCTTGCTTATATGCGATGACGCAACCGTGGGGCTTTAGTGGCCCAGCTGCATACGTATAGAAGTACCCCGCATCTTTCAAGATAGGGAACAATTTGTCCTGGCGATCTGCCTCCTGAGTGGACATCCGTTTCAACATATCGTTCCGCCACAGAGTAAGAGCAACTAACTTGTAAACACATAACATCCGCATCATAAAACACAAGCTCGTCATATATCATTCGTCCCCTTTCAGCCGCTTTACGAGCTTTTCCACTAGTGGGAAAGAGCTCAGAACCTGTGTTGGATCAATAAAGTGCATACATGCCGAGTAGCTTCAGTTAGACGTACGCATGAGGCACTGAGCAAGTATCTGAGATCACGCAGGAGACTGCGTAAACATGTGGCGTCAAAGTGTAGATAAACGACCATGCACCGACATTCCAAGTCATGACCTTCACAGTGTAGTCTCCAGGTGCATCCTTGCAAGAATCGGATAGCGAAACCCAAGGCCTGGCTAAAAACTGCGGTTGTTTTGAGGGCTCAGAAGGATTTTCCCGTGTGAGCGACCTTTTTGCTTGTCGTCGCAGACGTTTTTTCTCTGCGGCAGCAAGCTGTTCGGGCGAGAGATGGTACTTAGCATTCGACATCTGAATGCCACGAAATTCCAATGCTGAAAGCGCACGAGAAAGGTGCATCGCTCACGTAATCGCCGTGTTTCGATTACTTAAGCAGCTCTTGACCCCATCTTCGAGTGTGCACTGGTGGATGGCCCCGTCGATGCTTCGTGCACTGTCAGTTCTGCATCGACTGAGGCGCAGTCCGTTCACGCTTGCCAACAAGTCTTTCTTCGCTCCTCACTACTCGTATTCAACAACTCTCATGCCGTTGTCCAATGGCCCAGCCGTGGTGGCGGATGATTTCACGTCGTTCGGGAACTTCGACCTTATCAAACGCATGGAATTGCCAAACAATAGCATAGTGGTGTCGAAATGGCAGAGTCGTGTTACTGGTCTTACCGTCGCTCATCTCGATTACGAAGGTATGCTCCACTTCCTCTCATCGAGAAGTATCCTTTCACCTACCTCCTTCACAGCTCCCATTGTCAATGGATATTTTGTGGTCGCCACAGAAAGTAGGCTGTCTCCCTACTGACGAATTTCCTGAAATTCATCCTTCCAGTTTTCAATGACAGTGGGTGTCCGCACACTCTAGAACAGTAAGCCTTTGATCCTTTTGTCCAGACTCATCGCTGAGAGTATGGTAAGTTTGGTCTTCATGGGTTCCGAAAGGTACCCGTACAAGGGTATCATAGACCAACTGGCCAATCGAGGGTTCTCCAACGGCACAAATGCATGGACGGACACTGACCATACAGGCAAGCTGAATTACGAATATGATTCGAATATGATCTTCACTTTACACAGCGTACACATCCTCAACCGCTGGAGATCAAGGATTTCTTCAGCTTTTGCCTATTTTCTTGGACCACATCTTGTATCCCACGATGGCCAAATCAGCATTCCTGACTGAGGCGAGTAAACGGAGGAAGCATAGATATGCACCCTAAACCTTCTTGCAGGTTTACCACATCAATGGAAACGGCGAGGACGCTGGCGTGGTGTACAGTGAGATGCAAGGTCGTCAGAACACTTCCACAGACCTTATGGCACTATGGTTTGTTTTATCAATGCAGTTCTGTTATTCACTGACTTTGTCCCAGTTCGCAGCGCACCCTGTACCCGGTTGGTAGCGCATATCGTAGTGAAACCGGTGGTCTTATGGAGGCCTTGAGGTTGTTGACCGTCGAGCAGAGTAGTGCTTTTTATTTTCTTCTGCTCCTTAAAGCTGATTACCTGGGCTGCACTCAGTTCGTAAATACCATGGCACGTACTATGTTCCTCACAATTTGTCCCTCATTGTTACGGGAAAACTGTCGAACGGAACGCAATCTCTCCTTTCAGTCATTCAAGATAAAGTTGAGCCCACCATCATCGCACATGGTCAGAGTCGTGGGCCAAGGCCTTATGGCTGGAAACGACCGTTTGTGGAGACACCCAGTGCCAACCGAGAGCCCATCAAGCAAACAGTCAAGAAGGTTGTCGAGTTTCCCGAGAAGGACGAAAGCCAGGGCGAGCTAGTTATTACATTCTCGGGTCCATCCCCAACAGATTTTCTGAATCGAAAGGTAAGCAAGCTGTCTTCTCGTGAAGCATTTGTACTGATATCGGTGATCTAAGGCCCTGGACATATTGGCTACCTATCTTACATCCTCTCCCGTTGCTCCACTAAACAAGGAGTATGTGGAGGTTGAATCGCCTCTATGGTCTGTTCAATTTTACGTCCTTGAGAAGCTGCCCTCAATTTTCTGCAGCTCGTATATCTACTTCAGCGAGGATACCCGTGCAACCATGGTGGACTTACCAATATACATAGGGTCTATACCCGTGGAACACTTAGACGATTTTGACAAGAGATTTATCTCGAGCTTGCGCCGCATCAGCCGGGAGGATTTTGATATGGATCGCATGCGTGTGGTTATTAATAGGGACGAGCGACAGGTATGGAGTTTGGCACTTGTAGTCCATGGAGTCCTTATTTTTCTCCGTGTATAGCTTCTTAGCAAATTAGAATCTTCCAAAGGAGAGACCCTTTCAGGCGCCCTCATCACGGATTTTCTGTACGGTGCCCTTGATGGATCGGACTTACCAGATGCCCTGGACGAGATTAAGTACTACAATGTGCTGCGAACATGGTCGAGCAAAGACTGGTCAAACTTATTGAAAAAGTGAGTCGTGTTCTGTGGTTTGCTTCTCACTAACTCCCCTCCCCAGACACTTCATCGATGCTAACTATGTCGCAATCATCGGCAAACCTTCGGCGCACCTCGTTGAGAAGCTCGAAAAGGATGAGAAAGCGCGCCTTGCTACGCAAATAGAAAAGCTAGGCCCTGACGGTCTTGCACAAGCGAAGAAGGATCTTGAAGCTGCCAAGGAAGAACACGAAAGACCGATTCCTAAGGGTGTCCTTACCTCATTTCCTGTACCGGATGTCAAAAGCATCTCTTGGATTCCCGTCGAGAGTGTGCAGGAGACAAGCGAAGGTTTTGACGTGGCCCGGACTGCTCGATTGCAGTCGAACTTAGCTAAACATATTGAGTCGGACGGTTCTCCATTACCGATGTTTATCCAGTATGATCACGTCAAGGTTCGTATCCACCACGCAGCAGTTTCGCTTCTAATCGATCACCTCTTTAGTCTGATTTTGTCTCTATCCATGCGTATTTTTCACTGGCCAACGTCCCTGATAGGCTTCGCCCGTTAGTTGTCTCTTTGAAGCTTTGATCCTTATTCTAATTACTTGCCGCTCAAACAGGTATATTTCGACTTATCTCGCTGCGTTTTTTTCGCTTCCTGTGAAACGTACTTCTGGCGAACATCTGTCACACGAAGAAGTCATTAACAAGCTGGACGATGAGACTGTGGCGTATGAATCTGCGCTTGGTGTTTCAGAACAATTCACCGAAGTGCTGCGCGTTACTTTCAAAGTCCAGGTTGAACAGTACGAATCTGCTGTCGCCTGGCTCCGCGATCTCGTTTGGGGTGCCATCTTTGACAAGGAAAGGTGAGTGATATTAAGGGAGAAATTCTCACATCATTGAACAACTGGAAGACTCCTCGTTTCTGCAGCCAAAATCGCGCAAGCACTTCCCGAGCTTAAGCGTGACGGTAGTAACGTCTTGTCTTCCGTCTGGCTGGAATGTCATTTCAGTGCAAACTCGACTTCTCTTGCAAGCGTCGTGCTGTCCCAGTTAGAATTCGTCCCCAAGCTTATTGCAGAGCTGCGGGAAGCGCCGGATAAGGTTATCGCAGATTTTGAAACATTACGCTCTTGCTGTGAGTCAGTTATAGAGCATGGAGGAATAAGCAGCTGCTGATAAACTTAATCAGTGACTGATCCATCTGGCATCCGGTTTTCTGTGACTGGTAACGTTCTTAGCGTTGCGAAGCCTCGGAGTGTCTGGGGGAAGTATTTTGGGAGTCTTCCCGTAGGTCAATGTTTTCTGTATAATGCAGAGTATTGACGCACCTTCCTAGAAATCCCGCCTCACCCCAGTCAGACTGACCCATGAGACACTCAACGATCTGGGAAGAAACCCTGCCGGAAAGGTCGTGCTCTGTGGTTTATTAATATCCTTGCTTACACCTCTACTAGGCTACGGTCGTTAGCTTACCCACTATTGAGAGCTCATTTGTTAGCCACACCACCCGGGGCATTCAAGGCTTTGACCATCCCGAGTTCCCGGCACTCAGAGTAGCCCTGGAAGTACTTAACGCCACGGAAAGTTACTTATGGGTATGCAACCCACTTTTTTTTTCCTCTTCGAAGCTAAACTTTGAGTCCGTCATGCAAAACAGCGCTCTATACGAGGTTCTGGCCTTGCATACGGGGCTTATATTACCGCAGACAGAGAAGCCGGTTTGTTAACGTTTATGTTATACAGGGTGAGTTAGAGTTTGCCTGAAAATGTCGACCCCTTATTGATACTTGGGGAAGAGCTCGGACAGCATGGCAGCTTTTAGAGAGGCCAAAAAGGTACTAACTGGTTTAGTTGATGGCACAGTAAGTCCTCGGTCATCACAAGGGCAAATGTATGCTGATGCGGTCCGCTTATTTAATTAAAGGTTGATCTAGAGGAAACAACTCTGGATGCGGCCAAGAGTAGCATTGTCTATGGCATTGCAAGGAACGTCTCAACACCCGGCTCAGCGGTAAGAGTGTATTTCGGCTTTGATGGCTATGGCGTGCTGACTGTACCATCTAGGCTACTAATTCCTTCCTTGATCAAGCCATCAAAGGTGTGCCTCAAGGCTACAACCTGAAGCTGCTGGAGAAATACCAAGCGGTGACAAAGAGCGACGTACTAGCTTCCCTTGAGAAGTATGTCTTGCCAGTTTTCAGTTCCTCCTCTTCTACGGTTGTGGTCGTCACGGCCCCTTCGAAGGTGGACCAGATCGCAGACAATTTAGAAGATTGCGGTTTTAAACCTGAGAAACGGACTCTGGAGGTTGTGCTTGATGATGGTAGTGTTGGCGACAGTAGTTCTGAGACCGACTCGCAAACAAGCTATCATTAAGACCCTGCATACTTACTGTCGAAAAAAAAAATTTAACTAGATGATGGGACTACTTGGTCTTCTCAGGGCATCTCCACAGTTCTCCCTTGAGTGGTCGGTTGTGGTTCCATTACTACTTGCGACAATTTCAATCATCTTTTCCCCCCCTTCACCAGGAGATGACTCCACCCCTTGAAGGAAGTCATTGTCGACTAAAAATCGAATGGCTTGGGATAAATTTGATACAGTGATTCGAATTTCGGGTAATAGTAGCTTGAACGGAGTATGGACAAGTTTAGTGGTAAACGCGCCAAAGGGAAATGCATTACTTTACGTAATAAATCTGGCCTGGAGGTGAACGGAATCCTCGGCGGCTTTTTTGGCTGAGGGGGACGGCGGAGTGGCTTTGCTGGCGGAAGAGACGATACGTCCGTTCTATTGAAAGTAGAATCAAGGCTGCGACCCGGAGGCGCTCTGGATGTTGCTTCCTCCGGTGGCTCTTCTCCGGAGTCGCTGTCGGTGTTGGCGTTCACATGGATTTGTGTAGGAAGCTCAACCGGTGCGACAGACTGTGAAGTAGTAGGATCTCTGGCATTCACGGTCGGTGAGACTCCATCTCGCCTCCCCGGAGCACCTCGCCTATTACCACCGCCTCTTCCAAAACGCCTCCCCCGATTCGTGGATGGGCCGTCTGTCAGATGTCCCTGCTTACGCCTTTTTGTTCCACCCATTCCCATATCTTCAGGTGTCAACTGTCCTCGAGCAATGGCCTCCTCGAGTTTGCGCTTTTTCTCTTCCACCCGTTCAGAGGTCGGAAACCGATTCCGTCGCTCGGCTATCCAAGCATCAATAGCTTCTGGTGTATCTAGCAAGACAGATGTTCCTTGAATCAAGACAGGTTTCCTTCAAGCGGCACGGAAAGATCAGTTTTGACAGTCAATAACAAAAGTGAGAAAGAAGTGCGAACCCTTTCAGGCTAGGATCAGCATCCCATTCGTCTTTCTTGTTCTTCTCCCATCCGGGTGGGAATATGAAGTGACGATCCATCATGTGAACCTCGACCGATTTCTGTGAACCCATAAATGGGCAACCTTGCCTTTGACATCGAAAATTTCCGGGTTGATGCCAGCTGCCATATTTCAATGGATCAGTCACCGCTCGCTTTCCTGCTGACGGTAATGAGGGAGCGTGATCTGCAAAGAGGCTTGGGAGAGGTTTGTTTTCGGGCCTCCAACCTTGACGCGGAGTATATGTAGAGGAGAATGTATATCCATCCGCAGTGGTCGCTGGACGTGAATTATTGTACGAGGCTTGCACGTAGGCATTGTAATAATGGGGGGACATCCCGTATGGCACGTACGACCATGCGTACGGGTTCGCGAGTGCGGCGGTCATCGCGCCTGTATTGAAGATTGGCGGGTGACCACTCGTCGACCAGCCCGACGCGATATTGTTCTGTGATGGAGGTTGCATGGAAAGTCTATATTGGCACACGTGACCTACAATTTGCTAGTCACGTTTACTAAAATGCTAAATAGTACTGCAGACAAGGATCTCAGAACACATGGGGAGCGCGAACATAATGTGCATACTGTATATCGTTCGTGAGAGGGCCGTACCAGTGCGGCATAGTATACGAGAAACATCAAGCGCGAGGGCCAGACAAATTTTGCGACGACAGGGAAGATCACAGGGTACGAACAAAATTGCGTCAAGAATATCGAAGGAAAGGCGGCGGGCATTGCGAACATGATTGCTCTCTGGCCATCCAGGTAGCCAGTATCAACACAGCATGGCGCAAAAGAAGTAAACCGAGGGAAGCACGCAGGCAGCAAGGACAACAAGAACAGAGGCTATCTACGGGAAGGATGACGGTTTTGAGGTGATTGGACTAGAGGCTATAACAAAGCACAAACATGATTGTGCAATGATGGATGATTCACTCGAGACGTGTTGTCTCCGTCGGTAGGTGGAAGGGTCCGGAGGGAATTTCTTTATTCCTGTGACTCCTGTTGCTGCTGCTCCCTTCCAACTCTCCTCTCCTTCTCACTCTCCAGTTGATTGTATAAAAGGAACAAGGCCTTCTCATTGGCCTCGGGAGTGCCAACGATAGTAAACATGCGTTCGTTAGTATCGTCATGCGGCATCTTTGCGATTGATATTTTGGATCCCGAAAGCCGACGAATTTCGGTGATCTTGCTACCATTACGGCCAATGATGCAACCAACCATGTCAGACGGAATAGATATGTTTTGCGTGCGAAGATTGGTCGGCTGCTGCTGCGTGGACGGGGAATGAGGTGAGGGCGGTGAAGAACCACGCCGCACCATGTCACCATTCGACCTGCGGCTGCCCGTAGGTGCGGAAGGGTAACCGTTTGTCGAGCGCCTGAAGCTAGGTCGCTCTTCACCCGTACCTGCACCTGGGTAAAAAGGCACTGTGCCAGCACCCCTTTCCCAGTCTTCCAACAGGCACTTGCCAATTTCTTCAATGGCACGACCTATAGCTTCGGGAGAGCCCTGAACCTCCACGACACGCTCCGTAGACTGCGGTAGCATTTCTTTGGATGCAACCATACGAGCGCCGGAAAGTTCTTGGATGGTTTTTATCTTCAAGCCACTTCGACCGATAATAGTACCCATTAAGTTGTGAGAGATCAGGAGACGGATGGAGGTATGACGTGTCGAAGAGGATGATATGGGGATGGGGTGAGGACTTGATGTGACGAGCTGGGTGATAATCTGCGTGTATGCCTGACGTGAAAGGGTCAGTGAGGAGGTCGGACGAGGGCATCGAGCAGATCACGGACCTTGGCGACGGATTCGACAGAGCCCGAGACTGTAAGGACACGTTCGTGTACGCCGGGTGTGACCTTGCTGACGCCCGCTCTTACATGAACTTGTTCTCTTAGATCGGCGACGTTTTTTCCCTGTTTTCCGATGATGACGCCAGCTTCCTTTGTATTTACGAGAGCGCGAAGGGTGAGTATGTCCTGGGCAGAGGTGGGTGAGGGAGAGCGAGATCCGGCTGGGGAAGCTGGGGAAGAGGGAGGTTGAGTATTCGAGAGAACCCCTAGCAAAGATCTCGAGCACACCTGAGCCATGACGGGCTGGATTTTCGGCAGACATTGCTAGACGCTAGTGCGAGGACGGGGTTGTGTGGTGATAAGAGTGTGTAGACGGATGGCACGGGCGAGGACGAGGACGAGGACGAGGCAGTGGACGGACAGAGCGACGACGCAGCTGGTGGCCGAGAGAAAAGTTGCGAAAGTGTCCCACTCTAGACGCGCGTCACGCGTTTCCTTTTCGGATCCGGCCTAGCACAGCCACACACGTCGATGATGTATGTTTCACTACCCATCGCAAGAAAAGGAAGAGAAAAAAGATGCAATCATAATAAAACCGCTGGCCGGGCAGAGATCGCATAGTTACATGCATGGTCTTATAGCATCTTATAGCATACAACTCGAGGACATCGCCCATAAAGCAGTCACGTCTCTCCAACGATCACTAATACCCGAACTCCGTAAGCTTCCCGAAGGATGGTGAGACGTCCGAAACTGCTTTTTGGCGCAGCTTGATGGCCGCAATCTGTGCAGTCAGAAGTCAGAAAACCGGTCACTGCTTATCGTCCTCATCTTACCTTGCGTTCGTGGAATGCTTGTGCTTTGATCTTCCTCTTCTCTTCGAGCCGGTCAACAACGTCCTTGTAGCCCCAGCCGACCTCATGCGACAAGCGCTGATATCCCAGCGAGGTCAACATCCGCACCCAGTCAGCGCGTCCCTCCTGCTTACCTTGACGGTACAGTATTTCCGGCCAGGCTTCAACCGCAACACCCGTAGAGCCTCGGGCACTACCATCCGCTTCTTGCGGTCATAGGGTGGAGGAACACCCTCAAACAGCTTCAACCTTTCAAGCGCTGCGGTACCCCGAGCCGTCTTGTGGGGAACCATGCCTCGGATAGCACGGAAAAGGATTTTGGAGGGAGCGCGATGATGGAAGGGACCAGACTTCTTGGGGTTGACAATGTGGCGCTTGTGAAGGAAGTTGTGGTAGCGCAACTTTACGGTTATGAGCATACAGCACAGATCGAATCCATCCCATGGGGCGTACCTTGTTGCGAAAGAAACTGCCAGAGATATTGATCTCCTCGCACCTAACAACAACAATCTTCTGGCCAGAGAGGACCTGTTTGGCAATGATGGAGGCCAAGCGACCGAGAAGGTGACCCTTGCCATCAATTACGATGGGCGTCGAAGAGAAAGTGGCCATGACAGTCTGCGTGAAACAAACAAAACAAATACATAAAGTCGAGAAATTAGCAAGGATAAAAGGACCTGCGCTCACCTACGTGGACGACAGAAAATGGAATTCCAGACGCGTTCAGAGTAAATGACGGGCTGCAAACAACGATTGTCCGCTTACCTTGAAGGATCTTGAAGTCGTCTGTGGGGGGACCGTGTGAGAAACCCGAGCAACGACAGCCACCGTGACAAAGAACTGTGCAGCGGGTCGGCATTTACCGTTACATTCATCTTACATAATACACCGGTGACGCAGTTGACTACAGTTTTGGTTGCGGGCGGTCGAAAGACGCCGCTGCCCTTGCAATCCACTCCGCCGTCCCATACTCGGTGATTGACCACGGTTTTGCTTCAATCTTGTTTTCTTCCCAGTACGCCGCTATCCTGGGTCGCTCGAGCACAGCTGTCCACAGCTTCCCGCATCTCTTATATTCGCCGTCATTTCCAAGCATCTCCCGAGTTGATGGAAACACTTGTGCGACAAGAGTGATCGTTGTCGCAGCAGCAGCGGTCATGCCTGTCAGTCGATCTGTTTGAAGTGGCACCACTCTGATACTCTTCTCCAGTTCCGAAAGTGTGTTTTCGGTATCCCTCAAATATCGGTTAACAATGCCCCAAATGGTGGTCCTCTGTGGAGGAGCTAGCCACTACGAGAGCAACCTCTCAGCCAAGAGACGTGGACAAGCATGCATGACGAGACACACCTCACTACTTCTAGCCATCCCAAATATCCTGACCACGGCGAACAGGGATGCCTCCTTGACCATTTGAATGCGTACTCTTACTTCAAGTGGTAATTCTCTTTCTGGCTGCGATGTATCAACACATAGTCATATGGCTTTACTGCACGGTGCTCACAGTTGTCCCTGTGGGGTCGAGGATTTCATCCAAGTAGGTCAAGATAGCTGAAGTTTCCGCGAACACGAATGTCTTCGGTTCATTTGCCATCACTCTGTGACTGGCGTGCAAAACAGGGAGCGCAGAATACGGAAACTTGTCGTTAGTGATTTGGCGAGTCTTCTTCCATTGCTTCCACGTAACCAACGGAATTTCCTCTAAATCGAATGGAACACCCGAATCTACGAGCAGAAGCAAGATAGGTTCCCCGCGACCTCTGAGGGGAAAGTATACTAAGCGGAGGTCGTGGTCCATGTCATTCGGCTACCGATTTACTAATTACTAACTTATGAGAGCCCGAACGGTACACGCCGGAACGCCAAGTTTGTTTCAAGTACATGTGCCGGACAGTATGAATTACGCACTCATTACTCCGGTATGTATGTGGAAAAAGTAGTTAGCCAAAATAGTAGGCAGCTGCTATTCCGGTTAGCCATCAAAGGACATGCTAGTTCATCAGCTGACAGCAGGACGAGTCATACAGTCATGATAGCTCCCCTAAGTGCAGCAATTTCTTTGGCTGTGGCGCACACCAACAATTATTGATTTGCAAACCATGGCAACCCCCAAGGATCCTACTGAAAGCATCCGGCGAGAAAAAAAAAAGTCTGGTGCCGTGTACAGGGGCAAGGCGTCGCACCGGTAATTCAAACCGCCGGGGGCTTAATACATCAACTTGGGCCTGGCAAGGCTGGCCTCCTGATAGAGAATCTTACCGTTTCCCACTGTCTGGTTTCACAATTCATATTTTCAATGCAAATACTGTCATATGTTAGAAATGATGCTGGATACGGAAGTGACAAGAAGCGTCAAGCTAGCCATCCGTCTCAGTGAGCTGAAAAGGAATGTGAGGAGACAATCGACAATCGTACTGCGAGAACACAATACCTTCTGGTGTCTTGGCGATATAATCGATGGCTTCGGACGTAATGTATCAACAACGTCCACGAAACAACCAGGGCAAACTCACCTTGTTGAACGGTTTTGATTTCATCGGCTTCGGCATCAGGTATCTCGATAGAAAATTCCTGGGGACTAAATCAGTACATGTCCAGGCGGAACGAAGAGCTGCGTACTTCTTCCACGGCCATCACTACTTCCACCGTGTCTAAACTGTCAAGACCTAGGTCATCGGTGAAGGAGGCTGCCGGTGAGAGCTACAGAGGGAACGATATAGCATACTAAGCTGCGGTAAGCGAGCAGGACCAACCTTGGCTTTGTCAACCTTTTCGAAACCCTTCAGCACATCTATAATTCTCGACTGGATACTTTCCGTAGACAATCCCGAGACGGCGGAGTAGTTTGCCCGGAGTACCCTTTGTGGTGGAATGTGAAATGTGGCTCTAGGACGAGACAGACTGCGAAGAGCTAAGCGGGCGAAAGACATTTTGGTGAGACCGCGTCCGTGTCACTACTGCAAGTTGATTTGGCGTCGAAAAAAGGACAGCACACACACCCGGCTGTCGCCGAATGCTTAGCTAAGCCACACATGGAATCCGGTTAATACATACTAGCGAAAAGCATTTGCCTTCTGAACGCCCTGAACCTTTGCAACTATGAAGCATGGAGTCGCGTTCAGAAAATTCTCGAGGACGTCCTCCCACCGCAACCTGATGCTTCGGTTTGTTTGCCATATGTTCCAGGAGACTGATCATTCATGGTATTCTCAGTAATCTTGTCACCGCTCTTTTTGAGCACGAACAGATCAGGACAACACTTCCGAAGGCGAAGGACACTGCAAGGCTCGCGGAGAAGGTTTGTTTACGATACAGTACGACTATTTCTCTAATTATCCGAGGACAGATTATCACGCTGGGCAAGAGAGGCACTGAATCCGCGTACAAGCGTGCTCAAGCATTTGTACTTAAACCTGCCGTGCTTCCGAAATTGTTCGGGACATTTTCAAAACGCTACGCAAAACGTCCAGGTGGATATACTAGGATACATCGCATTGACAACCGCACTGGCGATAATGCTCCCATGGCACTTTTGGAACTCGTGGACAACCCACGCGATTTCAAGTTTGAAATGACTGCCCGGGCTGTGGGAAGGGACCTGTTGACTGAACAGCTCCGACAGAAGTCTCCTAGAACCGTGCTGAACAGTGGTGTCGATGCAGCCGAGTCCATTACCAAGGAGGTCAAGCTTGGCGCTCGTGACAAGGGAGAGCTGCGACCCTCAACACGAATAAACTTGCAAAAGGTCGTGAAATATCGTACAAACTCTGCTTTGAAGGAAATCGGGAAAAGGGCGAGTACATGGATTGTAAGTATCGTGGAATCATAATCTACTCGACATATGAAGGTGACCCGGGTTTCAGGAAACCCTTCTGGCAATACCCCTGCAACAGAAAAGGACGCAGATGGCGACGGACGCAAGTGCTGACGCCAAGAACAAAGCAAAGACCTCTAACTACGTGGAGAAATTCCCGAAGGCGACTATACGCTCAGGCACCGCGGTGCCTGGTGACGTACGATCTGCTGCACGGTTGGCCCAAGGTGCGATTGCGCGTCCCCGTAGACCACCCAGATCCATTTCCCTATCGTCACCGACACCCTATAACTCGCAAACGTTGCATCCCCAGTGAGCCGTTGGTAGGCGTCTCCGGTTTTTTTACATAGAAATGGTCAATTGATTCAATGGAGCTACTCTGCCGAGATTTTACACGAAATTTAAGGTTTGAAAATACTTAAGTTTTCCAGTCGTCTACTCTGGTTGTCTTGGGGCAACCTTCAGATGGCGGGGATGAAAACTTCGTCTCGACAAAAACTTTTACTACACCTCCAGTCTTTTTGTCAAATGCTGCATATAATTTAGCCATGTCCTCGAGAGGGATCCGGTGAGTAATCATGCTAAGGTACGATTTCATTTGAAACTGCGTTCAGATTGAACATATGCATCCACTCACAATCGCGGGTCGAATCTCCCCGGCCTAATATAGTCATGGAGTAGCTCTTCCCAATATTTGTGAACGGGTGCTTGACCATTACCTATGAATCTCACACCCTTTTCCATCAGTGCGCCAATGTTGAAACAGTTGGTGAATCCAGCATATACAGCGATCAGGCCACATCGGCCCATCTTCCTCACTGAAACAATCATTTCGTTGACAACCTCTGGCACGTCTGTTTCGAGCATAAGCAGCTTCAAGCTTTTGTGCAGCAGCGTCTTTGGTGCATGGAACGTGCCTTCTGAAACCTCAGAATCAGGACGGAACAGTACGATGAGGGACATACCGCAGTCGATCGCTACATCGAGTCCTCCCGGTACAAGTTCATGGAGCTTTTTCGGTATGTCTTTGTCTTTCCTGAAGTCAAGAACCTCGAAACCACCAGATTTTGCCATCTCGAGGCGTGCGGAAACCTCGTCTATGCAGATGACACGACTGGCCCCCTTCAGTTTTGCCCATCGCGCAACGCACTGCCCGATGGGTCCAAGGCCCTGTTGAACGGGTAAGTCATTGCACCAGCCTACCACGCAGTCCGGCGTACCCAAATTCCAACGGTATCCCCTTCTTTTACGCCAGTGTCTACGGTGCTGTGATAGCTGGTGGGAAGTACGTCAGAAAGGTACAGTGCCTTTTCGTCTGAAACGTCGTCGGGAATTGGAAGAAGGTTGACTTCTCCGAGGGGGACTCTAACGTATTCCGCTTGTCCACCTGGGAATCCGCCTGTGAAATGGGAGTATCCAAAAAAACCCGCGTCGCGCTCGCCATACAAGTAGTTTTGCAATCTGACTCAGTGGTCATACTCCATGCTTCGCGGCCAAGTAAAAACACTCACGAAGAAGAGCATGTTCTGTCACAGAAAGAAGACAGCTTCTGCTGGCAGTACTTGCACTTTCCGCAAGCAATTTGGAAAGACGCCACAACGCGCTGGCCAACTTCGAGGTTCTTTACGTTGGGACCGATCCGGTCGACCTTTCCCATGAACTGGGAGACAGACATCAGATTGTGAACATAAGATGGGGACGGATATGACCTCGTGCCCAAGGATATCACCCTTCTGGAGTGCGAGGATTTCTCCGTGGTAGAGATGGAGATCTGACCCGCAAATGGTGGTGCCAGTGACTTGGACGATGACATCGTCGGGCTCGGTGATGTCAGGAATAGGAGCATCAATCAAGCGTACATCCTCCGTGCCAAACCACGCAAGAGCCTTCATGGTAGACCCGTCTTCACGAGCCTTGTACTGCTCTTGGACCACGGTTGGAATTTTGCCCATACGCTACGGATGAGTAAGAATGAGTCGCGGGGTCAGGAGTGAGACCACTGACGGCCTGTGCTATATTAGCTATTTTCTGCATGAAGAGTGAGTGTTTTGCACGGAGAACGAGAAAGCAGGCAAGACAGCGGACAGTTATTATAGTCTCCTTCGGAGCGATGACCTTGGCATGACGCGCACATTGACGTGCTTCTTCACGTGACCAGCCGTAGTTCTTGACCATTTCATTTCATTTTTTGTCGTGGGAAGCCTTTAACACCGGCACTCGACTCTGAAGCGCAGCCAAGAATAAGATGTCATTCTACGTTAGGTATTATGCGGAAACTGCAATGGGGGATGGGATATCTGCCAGCAGAAAGAGTCCTACGATCTGTCCATGTCATGGATGAAGGGGAATGCTATGATCATCATCTGCCTATTCCGCCACCTATCATGGCCAGGAGTCCAACGACTCGTCACTGAATGTCAGGGAACAACAGTTCAGTTACTAAGTTTGGGCAACGTTGAAGACATCAACTACTTACCGAGTCGCTCCAAACATTGAATCGATGATCGCGCCATATCCGGTCTACCGTTACACCGCTGGCAGACGAAATCGATGCACATGGCGACGGTGAGCGGGGGGATGGCGCTACGCCGAACAACTGTGATATGTCACAATGTACATCCCTCCAAGACCGAGCGCTGCAACGCATGACGACTGACCGAGATGAGCATTAGAGAGCATGTGCACGTACCTCACGTTGGCGACCTTGGAGCGTGATTTGAGTGCATATTTGTACATGGATCCTGCGTCCAATACGAGAGTGACGCTCTCTCCAGGCTGCAGGAGTACAGCCGTGCTAGTGTTTCTCCCATAATCGTGCAGTAACTGGATTGTCGCACAGTCGTGTGTGTCGTTGGTGAAGTCTAGGAGGACCTCATAAGGTTGTGTGAGGGCGGGCATGTCAGGCGAGTGTTAGGAGAAGTCGAGTGCCTCGAGGAGGGGGGGGGGGATGAGTGAGTGAGAGATAGGAGAGGAAATAGCCAGCCAGCCTCGTTGGATGTGAAGACGTCCAGGAGGATTCAGAAGCAGGCTCCTGCTGCTTTTGTTTCCCTTACGGCACACGCTATGGCACCGGAGTGTCTTTGGACGTCGACTGTCAGCGCAGTTACAGTAGTGTTATCGCTGGAGATGCAGTGCGGCCCCCTTGTGCACGTTACATTTTATTCGTCGCCGTGAAGCAAGGCAACGAGCTGGAAAACAAATAACGCGGTGCGGGGTCGCCACGTTGCTTCCCTTATTGTGTTTGAACGGCGCAAGAGACCCCAGCACACGCTGGAACGGCGAGGTAGATCTGTTACACCCCAGTACCGTAGTTGAAGTATGTGGAAGCAAGTCTTTTCTTGCACGAGTCGAGGCTACTGCTGGCGCCAAGTTGCGACCTGTGCAACACGCCTCGGAACCTCTCGGCAGATTGGATGTGTAGCGTGTCAATCAAACAACTCGGACGGTCTCTCTCTGTCTCTCTTAACGACCACCCGACGCGTTCTCACATTGCGGGCAAAAGATCTGATCCGTGTTACGCCTCTAATTTTCATGCGTACCATCCGGGAAACCACGCCGCGCTGCGGACGGAGGGTTAGCAAAACGAGGGTGCTGCAGCGTAGGGACGTCCGATGGAGACATCATTCGTACGCCACGCCCGACAACGACGTAGAAAAACGGGACAACGTGGAATGGTAGCCAACAAAAGGGGTGCTCATTGGTGATCGGGAACATACATACGGGGTAGTATAATAATCGCACAGCCATCAGTACTTGCGACTGGATAGAAGTCCAGGAATGTACACGATTACAGTAAGTTTTTGAAAACTCCACATCGATGCGGCAAGAGTGAGGAGTTCGGCAGAAAGAATATGGTGTTAATAACCTATAACCACCTCGTCAGCATGGTGTCGGAAGAACATGAAAGTATATTACCTGGTCGTTCAGTAGGGGGGGATCGTGCGCCATTATGCCCTGCATAATAACCTTCAGCATAGGGGGAAGGCTCCATTTCTGAAGCATCGGGCCGAGATACGCTCGTCCTCCTAGAACCCTGGTTCCCCAGATCCCCATGCGGAGCATAGGAAGTCATATTATAGCCACCATAGCCCGCCTTGTTAGCTTCCGTGACAGGCGGAGCAGATACAACAGTGGACGCTGTGCTTGCATTCCTCGAGTGTCCATAGCCACCATGGCCATACTCAAACTCTTGAGATGCTCTAGAGTCCCAAGGATCGCCGCGATCAGCCATTGGGATATCATCTGTCAGTGACTTCGTCGCGTCATTGAGTGCCTCGTACTTCTCGTGGTCCTCTCTCTGAGAGGTCCGGTACGAAGAAACGACAAAGTAGAAATAACCCTGTCACAAACGTAAGTGGGAAAATTTTTGGACGAGTAAGAACAGAAACTGAACTTGTACTCCAGCAAAGAATACCCAAGCGGCTCCCATGAGACCCACATCGACCCAAGGGAAGACGTTGCACATCGTCTGACCTAAGCTAGACGTGGAACCACTTGATGGAAAGAAGGTATTCTCACAGTTGGACTGGGCAGTCGAGTGACGAGCAGCGGATATAATGGTCCAAGTGGCGGCTATCGCAAAGGCTGCGCAGGTACACAAACCATGAAGTGTGACATATCTACGGTATAATACGGGTTTCTCCTGCATACAAAGCCGGTGAGTAGGCAGAACCCGACACGGAGGTGACACTTACCTGGGCGACACCAAGGAATCCGAGTATCTGAATCGCTGCTCCTATGTAACAGATAATGGCGAAGAGCCAAGGGGCGACGGATGGAGTCGCCGCTCCCACGACTGTACGATGGGTACGTTTCGACTTAAGTCAAGGGCTAGGAACTCACTGGAAGGGGTTGCTACTGAGAGGGTTCCCACTACGACACCGAGTACGAATTGTTCCGTGAGCATCGCATAAATGCCAGGGTTGACGAGGGGGATAGCACAGCAGCAATATTCTCTTGGTTTCATGGCTTCGAGTATGGTGTGACCGGGTAGAGTCGAGTTTGGAGCGACTTCACCGCAGTCGACGGGTAGAAATATCAGGACCGCCTTGGGGCGGTACGGGGAGACGTGATCTCTTTTAGAAGTTGGTTCCCACGCTTCCTTTAATAGTTCCCTCTTTCCTCATTTGCCACTTAACGGTTGTCTGCCCGCCTCTCAGAAGTTCTCTCTGTCTCTCCACTATGGTTGGCTTCCTCTCGTTGTCCTTACTCTCACTCTTGGCTGGCTCCGCTTTCTCGGTCATTGTACCCGAGCAGGAAGTTATCTTGGACACTCCTGCACGGACTATGGAGGGTTGGTCGTACACTGACTGTGGTATGTATTCTAATCTGGCTCCGACGTGGTGGACTCACAAGCGCGCAGGCCTCCCAACAGACGTCGTTCAAATAAAGTCGATATCAGTTTTCCCAGATCCTCCAAAGCCCGGCAAGAATCTCACCCTTACCGCAGTGGGGACTGTGAACCAAGTTGTTGAGGTTAGTTCGTGTACTATACTACTTATCCGGTCTAAGACGTGACGTTGCCGGCTTCCAGGTTGGGGCTTTTGCAGACGTAACGGTAAAGCTCGGTCTAATCAAGCTCCTGCATAAGCAATTCGATATCTGCCACGAAGCGTGCGTGTTGATTTACCGTTGGCATGTTATCACTCATTCGCGGGCAATAGTTCCGCTGCGAACGCGTCCATTCAATGCCCAGTCGATACGGGAGATTATACAGTCGTGCAGACCGTCGCTCTGCCGAATGAGATCCCTCGAGGTTTGTGAACCGTTCATGTTTTTACTGCACTCGTCGCTCACTTGTCTTCAGCCAAATTTTCTATCAACGTAAGGGGCTATACGGTCGACGAGGAGGATTTGCTTTGCCTGGATTTGAAGGTCGATTTCATGCAGTCTCCATTCTACAGGATTTTTTGATGACTGGCACGTAACGCACGATTCTCGGGTGCCCTTCGCAGCACTCGTGTACGAACAGTAGATAGCGCTAACCACCTCTTTGTTCGTCTGTTGGCTTCATTACTAGGGCTGTGCCACAGCCGACGCCATGACTATACCAACCAAATGTCTATAGTACTCAGTTCAACGTCTAGCCATGTTACATAGTGCGTGGGAGATAAGTAAGAGCTCCAAGACAAGTTTCTACTTAACGCTCGATCACTTCCTATTACGCTAAATCAATGCCCAAAAGCTCTAAGAAAAGAAAAGAAAAGGCGGCCGACTTTGCGGTGAGTGAGTGTTGGGGTATGATGGCCATGAACATTCACTAAAACTTGTCTGACAGAAAGCGAAACTCAAACTAGGCAAGGGGAAGAAGGCACCCAGCAATGTAGTCGACACCTCATTCAAGGCTCGAAGTACGTTAGTCTTGCCTTCTTGTATGACACCTAACGCAGTGAGCAAGGTATCGTGCTTCCGACGCAGAGCATTACGGTGGAGAAGGACAACGTCCCAACGACCAGAAGGAAACAAACATTCGGGGACATTCTTTCGCTTCTGAGACACCATAATGCCGGCGTGCGCAAAGGTATTTTGCAGCTTGACATGCTATCTATGCTGAATTTGGTTGTTGTCGTAGATGCAATATTCAGTGCAAAGGAATTATTCAACGATCACCCAGACATCATTACCAGCTCGATGGCAGCCCTGTTTAGTGCCTGCGCGCGTCTTATTGGCGATACGGTGTGCCAGGTTATACCTCCATTGAAGCAATGGTTCTTATTCGTGGTAGGATGCTGGGGTTCGCAAAGCGTTACTCTCGTTCTTCGAGTGGTTACTAGTGCGAGTAGCCAGGGTTGAGTTATTCTCTTAAGCCTGCATTCGAGTGACTCACTCTCTCATACCCAGGATGACTTGGTTCCTCATGTACCACAACTTCTCCTTTTTACGACCTCTGCGCAAACTCACATATTCCCTGAAATACGGATCGACGCAGTGCGGTACTTGGACCTTTTTCTGGGGGTGATGCCCGAGTACGTCGTCATGGGTTGGAATGAGAATGGGTCAGGCCTAGGCAGGCGTATCTTAGACGGCTACCTGGGACTTTTAAACGTTAGCACTAAGTTTGGACAGAAAGCTTCAGATGGTCGGTATCTGTACCGTCACAATTGACCCTTCACTAAATCGTTTCGCGTCAGACAGGACTTCTGCGGCGTCAACGGGTTCCGTGACGCTTTCTGCTCAGGTATTTGGCCAAGCCATTCAAAACTGATTATGTACTGATTTATTTGAAGTCAAGACTCGTAGTTCTGCGCTCGCTGTCCAAGTTTCTTTGTTGTGCGGTCTGTCGACCCTCTGTTACTGAAGCGGATGTCGGTAATCAGGGTCCAGCCACTTCGTCTATACCGACGTGGTTCTTGCGCCCGTTCTTTGCAACCACACGCCTGTATGAAGAAAACGGTCGCCTATTCAAGGGATTAAGTATGGACAATCAGGAGAAACCAATGTTTTGGACACCCGAACCGTCGTCTGAATCGCTCGATGAAGATTTCGTTTACAATCGTGATACCGTTGCCAGTCTACCGGTGGTATCGTCGATTCTGACGGAACTATCTGATTGTTTCGTCGACCGGGACGGTTCCTGCCCCTCCGCGATCGACGTCGATTTTTTGATAGTGGGTGTAGTAGCATTGGTTGTTATGTGTGGTTGACTTTCACAAAATTATAGCGTCTTGCTCGCGCCCTTCATCCGACCTTAATTGCTTCTTATCTTGATTGCGCCCCAGTCATATTTTCGCCAGGTATCAACCCTTCGGACACGGATCTACAGTTACTAACGGCGGCGATGGAAATCACGCGTACGCTGTACAGCGCTGTATTGCAAGATGCTAGTCAGGTGCGAGCGATCATGCGTGTATTACTAAGACTCACACAGGCCAAGGGTTCTGAAGCAGCTGCTCACTGCGATGATTTAAAAGCACTATTGGGCCAGCTGGCTGGTTATTTTCCCTTCAAGCCGGCCCATAGAGACGCAAGGGTGTGTACTCCGAGCTCAGTCGTGATTTTCTAATACAAGAGACAATACAGGTGGAGCAAACCTTCCAAAATCTCAGCGTGACATATTGCGAGCTCGTCTCCCTGTTGGTTCTCGTCTTATCTTTGCCCATTCTGGAGCTAAGTCCACAAGGGGATAATCGTACTCGGTCTCTCCCTCACACGAAAGTGGACAAGAAACTTCAGATGCAGGCGGAGTCAGTTCGCACATACGTTGTGCGCCTTTTGAAAGGAGAAGGCGAGTCAGACGTACAGCTGCCCAGGCCCCTTACGCCCACAGTGTATATCGCATTGCTACCGTCAATATGGGCGTTACTGAATCACCTGGATGGACCAAACATCCACTTGGGTGAAGATGTCTCGTCAACCGTCCTGTCAGCGGTTCTCGAACATGCTATCCGGACAGTGTCAAGTTCTGCTGTTAAACATCCGACCATAGAATTTGTAGCTCGACTCCTGCTTGTAAGTCAATAATCGACTTGACAATCTTTCTGTTCATAGTCCTGCTAGCTTGAAAAAGAAAGAGGCTATGTTGGCTCCTTTAAGCCTCGAGGGGCGGCTGCAGAAGAGAAATGGCTGCAATGGATCCTTCACCTTCCAAGGGTACTGTGGGAGTTGGGTAACAGCAACTTGGCTACTTCTGTGGTGTGTGGCTTATCAGAACGCGTTTTTCCCATGATGGACGAGCCTATTTCGCAGACACTCATACAAGCCCTTTTACGTCTCCTTCAGCGTGGATCATTCGTGGTTCGACATGAGGTTCGCCTGCGCTCATCCTACACTTTAGTTTTCGTCCATACACTGATTATCTCCTCGTTTGTAGCACATTGCCTCGTTGTGTGCCCGCCTCGTTCCGTTCTACACGATCACACACCCTTCACGTGGCAAAATCCCTGGCCCGTTCCGCAAGCTTGCGATGTCTTCGCCACGCGCTGGTCGTCTTGCTCTCGATCTTTCCGCAGCGCTTCTGGCGGAGCGGGCTAAGAACGTGTCTCGCGATAGCAACAGCAGCAGCTACCAGGACCTCGACGATGCTATACGTGCAGCGATCAAGGACACTGTAGAGGAGGAATACTGGGCTCATTTGATCGATGCCATGTGCCCCGCCCCGAGGAGTCCGCCGTTGCCAGGAGGAGAGAATGCATTTGATCGGACCGTGTAAACGGCAGGCTACCCCTCGGATTTCTCATCGGGCATGTCACGGCCCTCGGCGTTAGCGGAGGAGCCGCTATGCCATATACAGCCTGTCGTTCGTGACTTCCGCACCGCCCACTGCATGCACTAGCCTGATGCCCGCTTCACGGAAATGAGGACTGCCAGCTGGGTTATGGTCTTGCAAAAAAAAAAAACAGCTTCAACGCGTTATTGTATTTCCGAACTTCATACAATCCATTGTATTGACATAATATTAACGAAACCCCCTTCAAGGGGGCAGCATCGGCCCATCAACTACAGTCAATCCTTCTACAATGAGGAGTCGTAGCCGCGCGATCAAGCGTGGGGGTCGTGGAGATGACGAGTTGTAGCCTCCCTACTCGGTAGAAGAGCGCGCCAGCGTCGGGTAGAATTCAACTATGTAAGAATAACTTTAAAAGGAGGAAAAAACTGCTTTAAGGAACTATTTGATGATGTGGGAGTAGCCCAGTTCACCGTCGAGTAGGTGGCGTTGGGGGTGATTGCGCACTTAGGCCCAAACCCAGGTGATGTCAATGCGTCCAAGGGACTCGTTGGCAAGGTCAGAGAACGCAGAGGGAGAGAAGTCCAAATCCGTGGTCGCACAGCCAGTGCACCTATCAGTGACAGTAACCGTCGTCGACTTTCCTTGGTCTAAGGAAAGAAAGGGGTGAGAGATTGAAACATATGTAAGAACGCCGGTCCTTACAGGTAGCCGTAATTTGCTTGCCACAAACGGGGTTTGCATTCGGGTTTACACCATCATATCCACTGCATAGGTATATGAGACAATGACGGTGTTTCGACAAGATGATACGCACGGGTAAGAGTCGAAGAGTTCCCAAGAAACCGCGGCGATCAGTTGAGTATCAGAGTTGGTGATACCGCAGGCACCAAGTCCAGTCTCGTAATACGTGCCTACATAAGGAAATCAACAGTGAAACCAGACAAAGGGATGAGATTGCTTACCTTGGCCCGATTGCGTACCAACCATGTAGCTGGGGTTACTGCTGCTGCCGGAAGTGGCAGAGGTAGCAGCAGCAGCAGCAGCAGAGGTCGTCGTGGGCGCAGGAGTGGGAGTGGGAGTGGGAGTTGGAGTGGGCGTAGGCGTGGGAGAGTTGTTCTCCTGGACAGCAGGGGTAGGCGACGGCGACGATGAAGTATCGGACGTAGCTGGGTTTGGTGCAACGTTTACTGGCGCAGCGGAAGGCGTGACGGTAGCTGTGGTTGTGACGGCAGCCGTCCCATTCCCATTAGTGGAGGGCTGAGCGGAACAACGCTTGTTCAAAGAGCGTTTGCGCCTGACAGCCGACACCGGGTGGCTAGGCTCTGGGGTGGGCTTCTGCAGTGCGAGTGCGCGGTGCTGATGGATGTTGTGGGAGATATGGGGACTGGTGAGTGCACTGGTAAATACGGCGAGTGCGAAGATAACGAAGACTTTGGCGAGGGGGGCCATTGATTCAGCGAGTGCAAAGTGTCGGGTAGACAGAAACGAAATGAAAGGCTCTTTATAAGTGAACGAAGGCCCCCTTGAAATGGGAGTCGGCTGGAAAGGGGAGAGGGGGAAAAGGGCGAAAGAGGGGAAGAGTCTGACCGAGCAGAGGGGAAGAAAGAAACAACTGATGACCGCCCTGTGCTCGCCGCCGTCAGGATAGTTTTATCTCCTTCCTATTCTTATGTAAGCACAAAGACAACTACTGTTACCGCACGTTTAGGGTAGTTGAACATTTCCGTCGCAACGGACTGCGGACAGGTTCATTCTTCCCTATACTGATCATAATCGTGCGCAGCCTCACACTAGCCCATTTGGGCTGTTGTACGTGCCAGAAAATTTACACGGACGTGTGTAGGTACGAACACAAAAAAAATGACAAACGAGAAAACAACATGGATCACGTCGTGTGTCCTGCCCTGGCAGCATACATTTTTGCCAACCCTAATCCTGCTGTACTCTCCAGTGTCTTCGCGTATGCATCCAGCTGTCCTAATAATAGCAAGCTCTCCAACCGACTCGGGTCAGGTGGGATCTTGAACGTCCGGCTCACGTCCTCCTCGGGGAGCGGATTTAACCCTTGAGACACGCGTTGCGCGTTCTCCTCCCGCCGCTTAGCCAGGTGGGTCTCAAGCCGCAACTTCTCCCGCGCAATTTGCCTCGACGCATAGGCGACGTTGCCTTCTTCCGTTCGGTAATTGTCAATGCTTTCCGCGACATGCTCCAAATTCCGTGCCAGCCTTGAGTTCCCGAGGTCAAGTACAGAATAAGAAGGCGGTACCGCACTTGTCGCCGGCGACCCAAGATGCGCAGACGTATACGGACTAGTGGTAGACGGCGCAGCCAAACCATTCAAGAACGAGCTCAGTAGTGGGTTTGTGCGAATTCTCAGCGGGACCTCTTCTAGGATGGAGGAAAAAGTCAGTCGGCGATGTCCCAAGCTACATCATTCCGTCAACGTTACATCCCTTCAAGCCACGGCCACCACTCACCTTGTGGCGCTGAAATTAGATTTTTTGTAGATGTCCATAAACGCCGGCGTCAACTTGAACGCACGGAATGACGCAGTCCCTCGCGCCGTCTGTGATAGATCTAAGCCTTTCGGTCAATGTACCAAATGAGACCGTAGTATGCAAAATTACCGTGTACAATGACGACGCCTCCGTGTCTCAATCTCTCCTGGTGTATTGCTTGGGTATCTATCAAAGACTGGTTGTAGAAAGCACCGAGGCTTGTGGCCTGGTAAAATCCGACGACATTATCGTCACCCTGTACCTCTCTCAAAGACCGCAGCATTGAGGTCTGATAACGGACTAGAGGTGGCCAAGTCCCATGAACATAAGACTCATAGTGTAATATTCCGAGAATACCGTACCAAGAGATTTTGAGACCTTCTCATCGTCATCGTTGGTATGATTGGGTAGTGGGAAGCTATTGGACACCTCTAGGGTGCCTTCCAAATCCAGACCAAGTAAAAGTCCATGTGCAGATCCCGCGGGGGCGTCTTGACTGTGTTGTATGATCTTGGAAACAACCTACGAATAAACAAATGAGTGAAAAAGAGAAAGGTGGCGAAAGAAGGCACACCAGAGCATCCAGCTGAACACATGTCAGCGGTATTTCCGCCTCGACATCGATTGCAGTCGACATGGACGGCGGAATGGCCTCATACGTGGGTGCGGCAGGCGCGGTGACCGCAGATGGTGCAGGAAGCGACGCAGCGAGCGTCGCAGCCATGGATGGTGCCGACATGTTTGAGATCGCTGTCAAGGACGATGAGCTCGAAAAAAAGCAGATAATGGAAGGCCCCTGCTGACTAAACAACCTAAGCCTTTATCCACGGCGGCTCTGCAGCCTTGACCTTCTGTCTAGCATGGCTTCCATGTCTCGTTCTGCTCGAATTACGCTCTTGCTCGTCATAGACATTCTCTTCTTTTTCATCGAACTCATCGCCGGTATGGTTCACTTCCATTTATTCATTCTTTTCTTATCACTTCTTGCGCTCTCCAGGCTATGCGGTCGGGTCACTTGCTCTCGTCGCAGACAGTTTTCATATGCTCAAGTGTGTCGACATTTGGTCGCAATGAAACTTGTCTTATTCTGTACCCAGCGATGTCATGAGTTTAGCGGTTGCGTTGTACGCAATCAAGGTTAGTTTCCTTCGCCCCTCTTTATTCGGTCTTATTAACAACGGCCACTCCCATAGCTTACCAACCAAAAAGATTCCACGGACTCGCGCTACTCTTACGGGTGGCATCGAGCAGAGATACTTGCTGCCCTCATCAATGGCGTATTTCTCCTTGCACTATGTTTCTCCATCGCAATGGAGGCTTTGGAACGTTTCGTCTCCACACCAGGTATGACGCCACTTGAGCCTATCCCTTCCCTTACTGACCGGTGTTTTGCCGACAGAAATTTCGAACCCACGACTTGTTGTTATAGTCGGATCGTTCGGTTTAGCCTCGAATATCGTGGGACTCTGTCTATTCCATGGTGCGTGCCCACTCGTACTTAACGCCCAGTCACTCCGGACCACCTTTCGCAGAGCATAGTCACTCCCACGATCACACTTTTCCTTCCAGGCCGGCCAGCATCCACCGGATGCCGGCGGATGAAGTTTTGCCGACCCGGGCAATTCCGACAAAGAACCGGTCGGACTCGTTCTCGTCTATGTATGGACATCCAGCCGCAACCCGCGCATCGCTTGTGCAAACCGCACAGGACATCGCGTCCTCCGCCGGAGTGGCCACATCTGGCCGCCCATTTAGCCCAGACTTAACGGAGGAAACGCCCTTACTGGATGGGACACTCGAAACGGAATATCGTAATGCACCAACGCCGAGTGCCGTTGCTGGTGTCAAAGGCGGTCGTGCGCATGGAGGCTCAATGAACATGCATGCTCTCATACTCCATGTGTTGGGTGACGCCTTAGGCAATGTTGGCGTCATTGCTACAGGCCTTGTCATATGGCTCACCGAGTGGTCATACAAGTATTACTTTGATCCTATGATCAGCTTGGTAATCACGGTAATTATATTCTCTTCTGCGCTGCCCCTCGGTAAGCCCAACCAAACTCAGTGCTTTTAATGCCCAGTTCTAATTTCAAGCAAAAGTTCGCAGTGCCTCGTTTATCTTATTGCAAGGTGTTCCACCAACCATATCCCTTGACGCCGTGCGGCAATCGATTTTGAATGTAGAAGGAGTGTTGTCTGTACACGAACTCCATGTTTGGCAGCTTTCGGAATCCAAGATAATTGCCTCCGTTCACGTCATGGCGTCACACAACCATGACTTCATGCCGGTGGCAGCGGAAATCCGAAAGGCCCTACACCATCATGGCATCCACTCTAGCACGATCCAACCTGAATATCACCCCCATATTACTACACGTATGATCCCTGAGGACCATTTGAAGGTGTGTTCCCACACCAACATTTGCACTAACGCACCCCACTAAATCGCTGGGTAGATGTCTGCAAATTCGTCGTGCCTGATACTCTGTCCTGCTGATCAAAACTGCGATCCTATCGAAAATGCATGCTGTCGTGGGTACAATCGAAATCTATGCGAGTATGCCTATTGACGCCCCTTCACAGCACCTCCAGCCCCTGGAGTATAGAGATATCACTTTTGAACTCATGTAAATAACACAAAAGAGTATGTGGCTGACGTTCATACCCACAATCTTATTCAAGGCATGAACACTGGAAAATTCGCGATAAAAGTAGGCACGCCACTCAGTCGCTGCAGCATCACCGCGCTAGTTCGTGAGTTAGTTTTCTGAGCGCGCAAATCGGATGCTAGCTTCCTTGCAATCATGGCGCTAGTTTGACCCGCTATGACTTTTTGTTCGCTGCACACTGTCTGGATTGCCCATTCCAAGTGGAGTGCTGCGGAGAGTATCGTGGAGGCGATGGTTACCATCAGGTCAATGTTTGTGTTTGCATCACCTGTTTGCTGGTCAATCCTGGCTATCAGAACGGGAAGCACATTGTGCACGAAGAGCGGGAGAAGCGGCGGTGCGCCTGATCGTGGAGTTACGAGGACAAACGTTGCGAGTCGCCGGCACGTCTCGATCTCCCCTAGGTTCGCTGCAACGCACAGCTCCGACCAGAAGAGTAACAAGAACTTAGTAGGTGTGATGATTGTGAGGCAGCGCGCAACGTCGATATGGGGTCCCTTGCGCTCCCGTGCGAACATGAAGGCTTCACGGATTTCCCGCCTTGGGAGATGTAGAAAAGTTTCCGGGGGTATGCTTGGGGCTTCTTGCGCAGCTGTACTTCCTAAGGCACACGGACGTAAGATGAGAATGACTAAAAAGCCATTTCGAGTCGTCCCACTAACCATCTTTCTTCAGCCCGAGGGTTTGAAAAGCAAGTGCTTTGATGGCCTCGATGTCCACGACACCTGGGTTCACTACTTGGGCTCTCTTGCTACACATTAACCTCAGAATATTAGGGCTGCATAGGCGGAGTACGACACGAGGACAGTTCGGCGCCAGTAGAAGGGTGCGAAGAACTTCCAGTGGATGTGTGGCAACGAACCTGAATCAAGTGGCATGAGGACGCCGAAAGGAACTGTCTCGTAAGACCCACCCTCTCTGTTGAACCTCAAAAAGCATGGCATGCACAACTCCCACCAGCGTCCAATTCAGAAGTGGCTCAAGGAAATACGATACACCGTTACGCAGTGCATCGACGTCGATGCGGTTCTCCTGTCTAGCGATGCAAGCCTGAGAGAAGAGCGTTGCCGACATCTGGAGAAGGGTTCTAGGTCTCGTAGACCTATTACATCGGATTAGAGACAAACACGAAGTCAAGATCGGAGGCACTACCGGAGTATGGTATCCTCGATGCCATCGCTGCTGGTGTCGAATATAGCTTTAAACCATGCAGGAAACACGGATTTAGCCTCAGGAGGGAGGTCGTCGAGATGGTAAACTCGTGAAGAGCGTAAGAAATCCGTGCGAAGCAGAGTGTCTCCCTTTTTTAGCGTAGATGCCGAAATCTACCACGAACTTAAGGCCCAAGGGTCCCTGTCATGACGAGTTTACTTACACGGAATTTTGTCAGAACTACTTGGACAAAGAGCACAATATTCCCTAGGTGGCTTGACGCCGTTTGTGGATCCCCTGTAGTCCACATCAGTAAAATAAGTGTCTGGGTTTTGTTACGTACCGACGGTCTCGCAGTCATAATCAGTAAGAAGGTGGATTGCATCAAATAACACATCGGATATCTTGAGATGCAAGGAGAGGATATCCAGTGCAAAATCATGTGTATAGAGGATCTTCATGAGATGACTCAGGATTTCTAAATCTCCCGCCCTAAAGTGCGCAGTGAGGCACTGGAGTGCCCATTAGAAAGAACGCGGTAGGAGGGAAAGAGCCATACTCTACGGACGGCTGCGGCAAAGAAGTGATGGCTGCCCGGTTCACTGCGTATGCGATCAAACAGCACTTGCGAGTCCACTTCACTCGATTCCGCAGTGAGTCTAGACTCGAGATAATTCTGACGGATGGTAACATGTATACATGAAAAATCAAACGAGGAACAAGCCACGGTTACCTCAAGTGTGCAATTATGTTCGGCAGCCTCGGACTGAAGGCGCGACATGGATTCAGTAGTAAGCGTTGGATCCATGGTAATAACGAATTGTTGATCCACGAGTTCCACCACGCGCAGTTGCTGCATAAGTTGACTGAGGAATGGCTTCTGGCTACGAAGCATATCAATGGGACGTCGGGATTGGGCATGCAAGACTAACATGTTGCTATCCTCCGTGCCCAGCCTAGTTCGCGATAGAACCTTGTCGCACCTCGCCAGTAATTCCGAGTGTTGCAGCATAGTGGACAATGCAGAATGCATGGCGTGGTGCTGGAGTCAGGTAAGCCCACAGCTCGGTAAATTCACAAATCAACCATCCCAACCTCATTCGTACCGTGTCTCTCAAGGGTTTTTTCAAGCATGTGCAATAAGCGGGGCAACTAGACAACTATGGTAAGAGAACACATGGATCGAAAAAAGAGACCCACTCGGCCAAGTACGAACGCCTTCCAAATAAAAGCCGAGTCATCACGAGCGTCTCTCGGTGAGCTTCCCGCCACGCAAGTCAATGCCGCAAGGAGAATTTGGGTATAGAAAACACCTGGTGCCCAAGACGTCCATCGAATTGTGCCCATAAGTAGAGCAACAGCCTCTAGATCACTACCCGCGCCGTAGTCTCCAGCACGTGAGGAAACCTACCTGCCCTTTGAGTATGATGAAGAAGACTAGCGGGTTATACCTACCAGGCTTTGGAGAAGTAAGCTACATGTGACAGTGTCAGCCTCGGTATTAGGATCGAGAACATCGTTCCTGCCCAAGCCAAGCTGCATTGTGTGAATCAGTTGGGCTTCGCGCTCGGCCTTGGCGTCATCTCCAATTAGTAAACTCAAAGACAAAGCAAACGTTTCCAACGCCTGGCGGACGTCGGAAGAAAGCCGTATAGTGTGTAGAATGTCATTAGCCTCCCCCAAGTACATCATCGCTTGAGCGGTTGGGATGTGCGGGATGTTTGTGGTGCATGACAGTAGCAGTGTAACAAGCTCTGAAGCTGAAGCAGACAAACGATGAAACTTGGATGAGGGAAATGAATATGCGTTACGAAGGAACACCAATGCATCATGCACTGTGTTCAGAACGGTACTTTGCGGGACCACAAGTGAGAGAAGAGATCCAGATGGTGGTAAGTTCGACGCATAGTGTGCATCCAAAGCCAGCCGACATAACCTGTCGAGGGTAGAGGCACTGTGTATTTCCGGCGAGTTTGCTGCTTGCAGAAAGTTGGCCACAAAAACTGAAATGGGTAACAGTCCATTGCTAAGGGCCCCCTTCAGGTAACTTTGGAGAACGGGGTCGGTGTCGTAAGTGCCACACAACTTGAGAATAGTTTCTGGAGGAGATTGACACTCCAAAGGTCAGCGGGCGCACTCATGAGGCGCTTTCAAGACACACACCGCTGATTACGGGCCCGACATTGGGAGAGTCTTGGGACAAGCCTTTCTGCTCCACCCATAGTTTGCAGAGATCAAGCCACTTTTTGAACATTCTGACGGTTAATTATGGTACGCATCATCTCCGCCAGCGCCTCACCTGACCAGCATTTATACCGACGTGATATGAGTTCCTTGTCAACTCTGCAAGAGACATCTAACGTTGCTTGCGGGTCGTGTATGACAATGGTGTAACGGGATCCTTCCTACACGACAAGCTATTGGCCTGAAATTAATTGTCTTGGACCGAAATTTCTAGATCTAAGGACTGTCGTTCGCTGTTGAACGTGGCCAACCTGTATTGAAATGGTGGAAAGCCGGTTTCAATCAGTGTAGTTCATGTGCGAGTAAGACTTGGACTCCGTTAAGTGTGTGAACTAGTTCTGCAGACCACAACGCGGGGTAGCTAGAAGCTACGGACTCCTCAGTGAGGTCGTTCGTTGCAGGCGACGTATCACTGATTTATTCAAGTAATTCATCAAAAGGCTATTGCTGCCGCATTAGTTAATCCGTGGCTCCCGGCCTGACGCAAACTGGGCTCAATTGTCCGTCATAGGACAAACACGAAGGTTGCTGATAAACTCTGCACCCCTCACCAGACTACATTAATCTCATCCTGCAATTCCTGGACAAATCTGGGGTATGCTAGAAGCTCTGCTGGAAGAGACTGCTGGCGGTACAAATAGACCGTAGCTAGAAAGTCTAGACTTTCGCCACCAGCCGACGAGTTTCTTGGGGTGTGAACCGCAAGATGGTCGACAAGACTCGTACGAGGCTCGGCTAAAGGATTGGTAAGTGGGAGATACGTTGTGGGGGTGAAATTGACTGACTCTCATTTCCTTGTGTTCGAGGAACTGTAGGATGACGTTCCGCAAATACTCGTAGTTGATATCTTCATCGCTTTTCGCCGTGGTAGCTGCCATCTGCAGTTCCGGAGACACAGCTCGAGAGGGGGTGTCTGACGGAGATGACACTGATGTCCGCGAGTCCGCAACTCCCGTCCGGGAAGACCAATACCCCACGCCTGGATTTCGCTGGCGCTCCATTAACGTGACTGAGCTTTGTACCTTACGGAGCTCCTCTCTTAACGTCTACGTGACGCATCAGTATCTACATTTACAAGCTTGATATTTAACGTGCCTTGTTGTGGGTGCGCAACTGAGATTCCCGTGCTTTGCTTTCATCGGCTTGCTTTCTGTGCTCGTCTGCTTGAGCCCTGATTTCGGACAGATGACTCTGTAGAGTTGCCTGAAGAGGACTATAAATCTTCACGTATGCATAGACTTTGGCTTACTTACCTCATTAGCCTTCATTTGCTCAACCAATGACTGTAGTTCGGATAGATGACGTTGTTGCAGTTGAGCTTCCCCTTTGAGTCTTTCAATCACAGCTTTAAGAGACTCGACAACGTCCTCCTCCTGCTCGCGGGTCCGCGTAGACGATTGCAAGAGGGACCGTAGCTCGTCTGCCTCTCTAGCTTTCAGCAGCAGTTTCTTGCTCCAGTTCGCCTCGCTTTCAGTGCGTTCTCTCTCCGCAGCAGCCATTGTCCTCCTAAGCTCTGAGATTTTCGCCTCGTACTTTGTCTCCACAGAATTGATTAAAAGTGAGACGTCCTCTGTCGAAGCACTACACCCTTGTAATCGACTTTCGTGCTCGCTGCGGAGGTCACCGAGTTCATCGGTAAGGAGTGCAACTCTCTCTTGCACAGCCCGTAGTTGAAACTGGAGTTCAGTATTTTGACTCTGCAACGACTCGGCATGAAGCTGCGATGACTCCAGTTCGGCTTGTCGCAATTGCAGCTGATCAAAGAAGGATCTGTTCTCATTTGAAAGGTTGTTTACCGACTTTTCCAAGGTTGATATGTGAGATTCCTTTGCGGCTAAATCAGTTGAATGGGCAGCCTACAGCGGGCTTGGTCAGTGAATAGTACTGCAATCTGCAAAAACCGAGTGACCTTCAGCCTGTCAAACTCTGCGGTGAACTGCATTCTTGCCGAAGATATCTCTCTCTCCGCCCGATCGCTCACGGCCGCCAACTCTTTGTCGAATTGTGCTCGTAGTCCAGTAACAACCTTTTCGCGCTCGAGGTTGACAGAGTCAATCTCGCTTTCCAGTCTCACCCTCTCCGACTTTGCCTTCTCTCGCTCATGCCTCTCTTGCTCCTTTACTTCGTTGAGCTCCTTTACTGCGTCGTCTCTGTCCTTCTCCGCCTTAACTAGCTTCTGCCTCACGGTCTTCAGTAGACTGACGGCTTTGACACGCTTTTCTTCCTCCTCGTTTGCTATTTCCCTTGCCTTTGATACCTCAGCACTTAGTTGCGCGATCTCAGTCTTCTTTTTGACCCCCTCTTCTTCAGTTTGACTTGCGGATGCTTGAGACGCAGAGATGAGAGCCTCTGCTTCTGCTAGTTGCTGCTTCAGCTTTTCGACTTGGTCCAAGTGAGACGCAATCTCGAGGCGGTGAACATCTCGAAGCTCTTCGATGCGTTCTTCCTGACCTACGGTCGAGTGAGCACGGGCCAAATGTCACCAGGTAAAATCACATACGAGTGAGTTTGCCTCCAAGACGTTGCAATTCGTCCTGGCTCAGCTGCTGCGATGAGACAAAGCGCTCCAATAGAAGATCGAAGTACACCTACTTCGAGTTTCATATTCATATTTGAGAGGTAATCGCGTAAGGCTGCGACGTTTCTGATGTCCTCCAATGGAGTCAGCTCGCGTACAAGAGCATCAACTGCAAGCCGTTCAGCCTGAAGCTTCTTGAAAGACGTGGACATGTCTATTTGGCAATTAACCACAATCGATGCGGTGTGATGTGAGATGCAAGAGATCACCTGTAAATCGTTGCTCTACAAGCTTCAGACGCTCCTGTAGAGCCTCCGAGTCCGTAAACTGAGGAATGTCCGAAGCCGGGGACTCATGGGAAGCGGGAGACACTTCAGGATCTTCTGGAGTCAAACCTGTATTGACCGTGATGTTATTACTATCACTGACTGCAGATGTCGTTAAAATTGAGGGGCATTCGTCACCACGTTCCAATGTTGGTCCTTGTGTAACATCACCACTGGTGTTACCTGATGGGCTTTCTACGACAGGGAGTTGATCATGCACATCCAGTGAGGCCGTCACATCCTGTACTTCAGAATCCAGTGTTGAAGGGTCCTTATTTTCCAATGATATTGGCGGAGGAGACTGAGAATGGGGAACGGGTATAGTGTGTTCTTCGGTCGGAAGGCCGGAAGCAACTTGAGTCGGGGACTCAGGCAGGGAAACTGTCTCGGGTGACAACGTGTTATGAGGAGCATGTGGGGGATCGAAACCAGGCGATGCCCTAGAGGAAGGCGCGTTGGATGTTGTACCGCTCAGCGATTCACCAATAGTAAACGAGGCACGTAGCCGTTCCTCGAGCGTTGATTTCCGTAGGCTGGTGTCGCTACTGCTCTTCGGGACTGACGGCGGTTGAGGGCTGCCGGAACGTGATTGGGGGCTCGCGGACCGTTGTGGAAGGGCAGCACTAGCACGCTGGGTCGCCAGTGATTTGCGCAGATTCAGGAAGGCGGATTCAGCAAGCTGACTCGAAGAGCGGGACGTGTTCACGTCCGGCGAACGAGGTCGAATGCCACTTGCTGGTTCGTCGCTGGGACCGGACTGGTCTTGCACCAGGGTTTCCACTACTTGGCGGAATTGCGAGAACATGTCCGACCTGAAACAAAGTTGAAGCTGCCGTTGAAGTGACCAGCGGTGAGCTGGGGTCTGCTCTGCCCTTCACGTGAAAGCGGGTCAAGCGCCTGTGAGACACTACATAATTAATTACTAGCTGTGCGTGGGTCCCGACAAGTATTTCAGAGCTACAGACTACGATGCGTGGTCTACGGGGACCTCTACTTCCTTCCCTTTCCCGTTAGATTGTATCGGAGGTGTAAATGTACCGGTTCGGTTACCCGCCGCAGGCTCAGACGAAGGCGTCGGTGACGCGCCTGAAAGCTGCCAAGAGGGTATTGACGGTTTACCGGCCAACGCTGGTAGTGGTGTCGATGGTGTACTTGACAAGGTGCCACCTCGACTGAGTAACAAGGCCTTTAGGGACTTGAGCTCTTGTTGCAGCTCCAAGAGCGACTGCTTCTGTGCCTCTTTATTGTTTTCGATCATCTGCCGAAGGCGAAGTTGAACACCAAAGTTACTGACGGGGTCGGATGGCGTCACTCACCTTGGGTAACATTTCCCGTATGTTTTCCACCTCATCACGAATCTCTCGCATTTCGTCCCTCGTTCTCGCTTCTCCTTCGCGCATCTCGACTACCACAGATTCGACGTCCTTGGTAGCCTTATCTACCTTCTCCCTCTGCTCTTCGACTGCCGCGCGCACCGATGCAGTCTCGTCCTGTATTTCCCTCAAGAGAGCTTCTGCAGCATCGAACTGGGCGGTCAACGCGTCCCGGTCTTGTTCATATGCGGTCGCCGCTGGGGGTTTCAGATGAGGAGCCAAGTACTTCTGCTCACAAAGGGGTAAACAGGAAGCATTGAATATTTACAACGATAACTTGCCTTGAACAAGGACACGGCCCCGTATACGACCGTTCCAGATATAACAGCTGTTATCTTAGGAAGGATGAATGGCTGATAACTCCGCTGGGAAGAGAGTACGCCTACAAAGTAATCCCGCCAATCCCACGGCTGTGGTTGGAGAGTGTTGTATGGAGATGGCCCATACAACACGGAGTATGGTTGAGTTTGCAGAGAAGGCTGCGGGGGTGGTGTTTTGTTGGCAGCCTGTCTCATGGCCTCCTCGATTTCTGGTCCAGTGAGACCTTTAGCTTCGAGGAATTGCACCCGCTGCGCCAACGGAGCCTGCTGGGTCTGCGTGGGTCGTCAGATGTGACTGTGTTTGACGAAGCTGACGATGCACCCACGCTGACGTCTGAGAGAAATGCGACCGCATTTCTTACGAGGTCTTGTCTGTCCGGGGTGGTCATTTGGATGAGCGTCCCTCCGTCGCTCGCTTGTCGCTCAAATTCATTCTCCGCTCTGACCCGCCAATTTTCCAAGCTTCAGTTGCAACCCACAACCAAACCATGTTCCGTTTGGCCGCACAGAGAGCAATCGCCCACAGACTCGCAGGCTCTTCGAGAGGTATGCCTTCCGGTGACGTTGTCGAGTTCGCTTGACCTTACATATTCAGCCGGTCTGAGGGTGTCTTCCCTGCACACTCGTTGCTGGACTACGACATGGAGATCATCTTCACCGCTTCCTTCATTCTCGAGAATAAGTGAGAGGTGTTGTTAATCATACGTCGACAAATTAACCTTTCCTCGTGCACAGGCCGTCGTGGCTACGCCGAGGCCGCCAACAGGTTTTCTCGGACAAAACCTCACATGAACATTGGCACTATCGGTAAATATTTTACACTTTACATTTCCAATTTCATCCATCTCACCACGAAAAAGGCCACGTCGACCATGGAAAGACCACCCTCACTGCCGCCATTACCAAGGTATTGGCCGACAGAGGTGGGGCCAAGTTCACCGACTACTCCCAGATAGACAAGGCACCGGAGGAGAAAGCGCGTGGTATCACCATCAATTCAGCTCATGTCGAGTACGAGTCCGAAAACCGTCACTACGCCCATGTCGATTGTCCAGGACACGCCGACTGTTCGTCCCATGCTTGCCCAGAATTTCTCCCCTAACGTTTACGTCGTACAGACGTCAAGAACATGATTACCGGTGCTGCTCAAATGGACGGTGGTATTATTGTCGTCGCAGCCACCGATGGCCAGATGCCCCAAACTCGTGAACATCTTCTGCTCGCCCGTCAAGTCGGTATCAAAAAACTTGTCGTCTTCATCAACAAAGTAGACATGATTTCGGATCCCGAAATGCTCGAGCTCGTCGAGATGGAAATGCGTGATCTCCTCTCCACTTACAATTTCGACGGTGAAAACACGCCCATCGTGGCAGGCTCTGCTTTGGCTGCATTGGAGGGACGTGACGACGAAGTTGGCAAGAATAAAATTTTGGATCTCGTAAAAGCATGCGACGAATGGCTTGACGTCCCTGCACGTAAGTCTGCAACATCCCGTCCCACACTAATTCTAACCAGTTCTCAGGTGATCTCGACAAACCATACTTGATGCCTGTTGAGGGTGAGCAACTCGAGCTCGTCGACTCGCTTCTTGTTAACAGTGCGTAGACGTCTTTTCCATCCCTGGTCGCGGAACCGTTGCTACCGGTCGTGTATGTGCTTTTTTCAAATGGTGCTATCGGCGTCTTGACTCTCACTTACGGTACTTAGGCGGAGCGCGGGGTCATAAACAAGGGTGACGAAGTTGAGGTTATTGGCCTCGGTAGCTCGTACAAAACCACAGTCACTGGCATCGGTATGTATAGGCGTCTCCTGCTGGCTTTTGATATTGACGTGTGAGTAGAGATGTTCCATAAGGAGCTTGACCGCGTAAGCATCTCGCTCCGCTACTAGAGCACGGTTTTCGAGGCTTGCATGACAGGGCGAGGCTGGCGACAACATGGGCTGCTTGCTTCGTGGTATTAAGCGCGAGCAGCTGAAGCGTGGACAAATTATCGCCGCTCCCGGCTCGATCAAGGCTGTCCGGAAGTTTGTTGCGCAACTTTACATTCTGACCAAAGATGAGGGTGAGCTCATAGGTAACTTGACTGTAGGTGCATTGTACTCATCTGGTCAAGGTGGTCGTTACACTCCCTTCATGGCTCACTATCGCCCGCAACTCTTCATCCGGACCGCTGACATCACTACGTCATTGAACTTCCCGGACGGCACTCCTGACGCGGATGAAAAAATGGTCAGCCCGTGCCGCTGTTTCTCCGTGCTTCACTCAATCTATCACTAGGTCATGCCTGGAGACAATGTGGAGATGGTGTGCGCACTCCACACGGACGTCGCTGCCGAAGCTGGCTCTCGGTAGGCTTTTCCACCCATTCTTATCTGCACTGGTGTTGACCATCTGCAGTTTCACCCTTCGCGAAGGCAACAAGACCAGTAAGTAACATGTTTCGTTGAGCATCGTCCGTGAAGCTGATTCTCCTTGTATAGTCGGTACAGGAATTGTTACCAAGATCTTGGAGTACGCATGAGACTTCGGCTACATACATAATTTACTGTTATAATTACAAGCTTGATTACATTGCATTGCATCCCCCTCTTAGCATTACCGTCAGCGAGCGCGAAATACAGAGCGTCTTGCCACGCGGGAAAATTGCGTTTGTCCAGAATCCGGACTTCCTCAGCCTGTATTCCCCTAATGTCAATGCCGCCTGCCGAGGGCGAAAATTTCCGAGCCGTGTAAAAAAAACGGCCCAGATCTCACACCTCTGCTACTGCTGACGTTCAAGCCAACTTTGCTAATTACACTGCCATGTTCTCTGCAATCCGTTCTGCTGCCCGTGCTAGGACGTCGCTGTCTCTGAGGACAGCCAAGTCCTCTTCCTTCATGTGGCGCACCCTTGTCAGTACGTGCACACTTGTTTTGCCGTCTGGTGAAGGACGGTGTCAATGACTGCCGGCGACTTCTGCTTTCTGTTTCTAGCGACGAGATACACTAAGGAGCATGAAGCAGTCGCGTTTGACGAAGAAACAGGCGTTGGTACCGTCTCGATCACGGAACATGCACAGCAGAGTCTTGGAGACGTCGTCTTCGTGGAGTTGCCTGTCGTGGGCTCCGAGGTAGGCAAGGGTGGTGAGTACTCCATTTTTCAATTCGTTGGGGGAGTCCGTTACTCCCACGACTTTCCCAACGACTGACTTTTTTTTGCGTGGGCAGACCAAATCGGTGCTATTGAGAGCGTCAAGGCAGCCTCAGATATCGTTGAGTGATGACGTGGTTCTCATGTCTGGGATATGGACTGACAAGATACAGTATGCACCGGTGTCAGGCAAGGTTTTGGAAGTGAATGAACGTTTGAGCAATGAGCCGGGTTTGCTGAATCGTTCACCTGAGCATGACGGTGAGACACTCCTACAAACTGTCTAGGTTGATTTGACCTTGGTGATGTTGCCTAGGTTGGCTTTGCAAGATCAAGCTTGCCGAGCCGAGCGAGGTAAGGGTGACTATCCTTTCTATTCTAGCACTAAAATTCCATGGTTGAAAGATGACGAAGTTGCTGACGGCGGAAGGTTACAAGGAAGCCTGCGAGTCATAACGAAAGAACGGGCTAAACGACCGATGATATTGGGTCTGATAACTTGGCTTCAACTGCCATCCTCGCATTTTCATATCTAATCTCTATATTGGATGATCGATGTCTCGCTGTGTTTTTACGGGTCGATCAGTGCATTTGGTTCTCGGAATGTATGAGTGGGCATAGAATATGGCTTGCATTGTCGGAGTCCATGAAATGTACTGGTTAAACACGTGACTCGACATCTATGATGGTGACGGTGAAGGCGGCGGCGAGGAGGGTTCATACTTGTACTTCTCCCCCCTTGCCTCCATTCTCTGCTTTGCTTCCTTGAGTGCCCAGGTCTGTATGCTAGCGAAACATATCAGCCGCAGACGATGGGAGAGACGAAGAGAGGCATGCCTGGTATCTGGTTTGTAATAGAGTAATACGGCGGCGGCCAGCATGGTGCCAAACATCCCCACATACCAGATGTTCTCCCAGTCCTCCTTCACTCGTTTCTGACCAGGGGGGAGAGGCTACAAGGGTCAACACGAGAAAGTCAGGTACAGAGCCGCATCAAGTACCTTCTCGCCAAACAACCATCCTCCGGGCTCGTTGTAGTGAGGAGCCCCATGAGATGCAAAGCGGTGGCCTACTATTGCGCGCGGGTGGCCCCTTGTGGCTTGGAGCGCCCGCAATAGCTGTGGATGGGTTGCAGGCATGACCGAACTGTGCGTGTGAAGGCCCTGGCAGAGAGAGGCGGGAGGCTTTGGTACGGTCGTCCGAGTAAACAGATGCAAACAAGCGTGGCCGGCCCAGTCCAACCCTAACCATAGCATAGCACCTTGCACAGCGACTACGATGGACAAGGCCGATCTGGAGACGTACCAAGTACAGCTCTCACAGGTCGAGCTCGCGCTACGGACAGACCCGGACAATGAACAGTTGTCGTCGTTGCAGTCGGAGTTAAAAGAGCTCATCTCGCTCGCCCAAGCGGCGATCGCGCAGTCCGAGGCTGCTGCGTCGTCTTCTCGCAATGGTGCTACGCGCAAGCCCGCTTCCTCTACTCCAATGTTTACATGGAAGGCGGGAGACGAATGTCTTGCCAGGTACTCGGAAGACGGGAGTTGGTACCCCGCCCGTATTATCAGTGTGGGTGGATCGACGGAGAATCCTGTTTACAGCATCGTCTTTCGGGGGTATAATACTACTGAGCTTGTGAAGGGCACGGAGATTAAGTCGCTGCCTTCCAATTACCAGGAAAAGGCTCCAGCTGCATCGAATAAGCGGAAGCTGACGAAGGTGGAGGAGGAGGAGAGGGAGAAGAAGAAGAAGAAGAACGAGAAGAAGTTGGAGGCAAAGGCAGCTAAAGCCAAGGAGCAAATGGCGAAGCAGGCTCAATGGCAAAAGTTTGCGAAGAAGGCAGAGAAGAAAGGGGTACAGATAGCTGGTATGTCGGGTACGAGTATATTCAAGACGCCCGACAATCCGTTGGGACGAGGTGCGGGGTCACTTGCTTTCTCTCATTGACTAGGTAAACTAATTGGGATATAGTGGGGGTGACGGGAAGTGGCAAGGGGATGACGGAAGTGAAGCTGATGGGCAAGCACAAGTTTGCGGCCGTCGACGAGGATGGTGTATGATGCATGTGACGCTCTCTTTTCTTTTTCATCATAATATTTCCTGCAACCGCCTCACCGACGAACTTTTTGTCTTAGAAAAAAAATATAAATATAAAATGAGCTACGCCGACGGCCGATATGTTCCTCGGAGTGCGAGGGGATCAAGGTTTGTGGTCGGGCTTCCCATTCGGCGAGGGTGATTATTTTCGAACGAGCGCGGTCGCAGGTCGTCGTCGTCGCGTGCAGTCGTGGGCAACCGGACACGCCATCTTCCGAGCCCCCCACACCGCCTCGTCGAGTGGAAAAAGGCAAGTCCGTGCACTCGACCCACCGTCCTGGCGTGCTCCGATCAGGTTTCTGTCTCTACGGTTCTGGACGGGTTGCTTCGAGCGATATATTGCACGTCGGGAATGGCCGCGAGCAGGTGTTTGTGCGGTGTACCCTTGCAACGACGGTCGTTGCCAATCTCTTCTGCGAGTCCAGTCCGTGCCTGGCAATTCGTTCCCGCGAGTGGTTTCCGGAGACAGGGTACATGCTCGATTAAGGACGGCGCCGTCCTGCGTGTATAATGGACCGGCTAAGTTACGAATACATAATACCACATGTTCCCCTACAGTCGCCGCTCGAATGGGAACCCCATGCCATCCAAGCTGCCCCTACTCGAGGACGGACTGTCCGTCGACACAGAGTCGTACGTGCTACCCTCGGAACCGAAGACGACGGAACCCGGCTCAGCTATATAATTAGACCAGGGGTCCACGTCGGCGGGATGGTGTCGAAATGAATCACTGGCATCTTGTGTGGCCACCACTTCAGCGGACAAGTCCAGAAACTACCCATGCGCGTCAAACGCCCGGTCTAGGAGAGATGGGATGGGGCACGTACGACTTGTTCCTCGGCGAGGATGCTTTGGTGGAGGTTTTTGTTAACGTTCTGCATGTGCACGAGAAGCGTGCGAATGCTGCGCGAAGAGAGACCTCTGTAAGTAGAAACCCGCTCGAGGGCCAAGGGGGGCGTCTGCACGAGCCTGAATTGCTCGTGCAAGTACAGGACGTAATGTTCCAAGCACTCTAGATAGTGCCGCTTCTTCTCATGCGACGAAATCGTATCCCTTGAGTACATTAATCATCCACCGAAATGGCAACGAAATCGTCGAAACGTACGGGTCAGTGGGTACGAAGCCGATTTCCTCGGCAACAGCGCGCTGGCGAGCCTTGCGCTGCGTCTCGGTCTTGTTTACCAGTCCGGAGTCGGGCAACAGAGGGTCTGGTCGCGGGGGCTTTGGCTTGTCGGGCTCAACGGTGGAGGAGCTGAGCAGATCCGAGGGGGTGGGAATGATGGTCTGTGGAGTGTCTGTGAAGGGGTGTTGGGGCAGTGCGAGGGCGATGTCATAGGCGTAGGGGTAGTCGTAGCCGTAGTCGTAGTTGAGGGGGAGGTGCTGGTGCTGGTGCACGTAGGGAAGCATTTGGGGAGGGGTCCGTGGGTGGGAGACAGACACAGAGAGAGAGAGGCACAGCAAGATATAACCCGGAGAGGTGGCTCAGGGGTTCGTCGCGGAAGGTAATGCATTGCCCGTTTGGGGTAACATGGTTGCAGATCACGCTCTTCTCCGAGGAGCCTCAAGTTCCGCGTCGAAACCGGCAACCGTCCTGCCCCGCCCACGATGCCACGACTTCCTTTTTGAGAACACCGACGAGCCATCGCGGAGATCTAATTCAAAATGATCCAGCCTCAGCGACGTGCAATTTAGACCAGAACGGAAGGCGAGTTTAATATTAAATCTCCGACTCGGACACCCTTTTCGGGGCCAGCCAGTTATATTTAATCGTCATTTCCATTGCTGGCCGTCGTCAGAGATGTGCCCGAATATCCTCGCCGACCCTTTCGCCTCCTCCTCGTCCTCCTCTGCGGACCCGTTTGGTCTTGCACGATACCAGCTGGGCATCCCAGACACGCCTATATATCCGACGCCGTTGTCCTCCGTCGCCCCCGAATCCGGCGTGGACATGCCCCTCTCCACCCATCCCAAATTGTCCCCCCGCGATTCGAGTCGTTCAGCTGCCAGAATCACGATCGCACACCCGTACGCCCGTCTATACGCCAAAAAGGACAACACCAAGCGTCGCAAGATATGGAATCATGTGCTCGAAAAGCAGCTCTTTTCGCCTCAGGAATTGTTCGTAATGCGCTTTACCCCCGTCTTTGCTAGAACACCCCATTCAATAGATCATCGATAGATCGACCATGGGGGCCCCTCACAGACGCACTATTTACATCGCTTCCCTGGAAGCACATATCGATCGCCTTCACAATCAGCTCCTCAGCATTGGTTTATATCCCATCCCCTTTAATCGCCTTGAACCTTACCGCGGCCTCAATTCCAAAACAGCCAAGGTACCCGCTTACGTGGGCACGATCGCCAGCTTCTCACCCTCCCTCTTGCAGAGCATGGTTGCAGGCCTCCAACACGACGCCACACAGTCCAAGCTGAAACTCCTAGAACTAGAGCGCTCTGTGAGTCTCTTCCCTTTCTTGTCCCTTGCCTTTGCTCATCCCCCCTCTTCTCAGAACACCAATTTGCGCAAGTTTCTAGGCAAATATGACCACGATGCCGTCTCCTTGTCCCACCCTGCGGTCCCGTCTACGCTCGCGCTCGAGGCCGACGTCCGCAGGCATTCGGTGGACTCATCTGGGATCGGGATGGGCACACACACCGGCGTGAACCGTGGTAGCTACTATTCCTATCCGTGATACTCCGCGAGTATGCCAGCGCTCGCGGGTAGTGTTCATGTCTTCCTGTCGATTGCCTAGCTCGATGTATGCATGTATGTACGTTTTATGAGTTATCTCGATTCGCGGGCCTTCTCAAGAACCCTGATTACATAAGCGTCAGAGAATGCATCGATCACACGAACCCGAGAGGAAAGAGGGCAATCCCAGGTTCATTTGGCGTCCATGTAATAAGTCAGCGGGTGTTCATTACATGTTTGCATCCCCCCTCAAATAGACAAAGTTGTCCGATGCATGGGTGCTTCTCCGGCACTTGGCGGATCCGTCGTGCGCACACTCACCGCCGATAATATAAAACAAAAACAAAAATAAAATAAAAGAATCCTCGCGGCTGAGGTGAGGTGAGGTCTGGAAACAAAACACATGCAATTGGGGCGAGTCTGCCTGCCCCGGGCTGTGTTGGGGAGCGAGGCGGTCCTGACAGTTGAATTGAACCGGATGAGAGCCACCCGTGTCTCCAACCCTGGACAACTCCGTTCCTTATCGACTGCTGGTTTGGAGTCTTGCCTTGCGGTGAGAGCATGCACCACGCTTACCGTCATGATCATCCGATCGAAACGGCTCGCCTTAGGTCACCCATACTCGATCGGACCCCACCCTCGTTATACAACATATTCCGATTAGTTGGGCACACACCCGGCCAGTCTTTGTTTGTCTCGCCACATCACCGCTAACCCAGTCACCTCCAGCCCTCGTCACCAAAACCCATCCCCGTCCAGTTTTACCCGCCGATCCTGCTTCCCCTTGCTGCCATGAGGCCGACCCACTCTCAGCGCACCGCGTTTGCTGTGGTACTTCTTTTGTTGCCGAGTGCGCCTCGCCAGATCCGTAGCCACCCTGTCGCGTATATCTAGAGTATTCAGACTCATAGCCGCTGTCATCTTCTCTAGCGTATCAGGAGATGGCGAGCGTGACCGGGGCGGAGATCGGGATAGTTGAGAAAATCGACTCGGTGGTCGAGACGCTGGAGGCGAGTCATCCTGACCAGCTCCATGTTCCGCAAGTGGCTGTGTGCTGACTCCTGCCGCCTCCGTCATCTCATCCCCAACATCTTGCGGTTCTCTTTGGCAGCTCTCAGTCTCGTCGTCGTTTGCATCTTCAGATCCTTGACTGCTTTCCTCCTCCTCCTCCTCCTCCTCCTCCTCCTCTTCTTCTTCTTCGGATGATGTATCGTTGTCCTCTCTCGGCTCTCCAGCCTTGACAGCTTCCATGTACTGCCAAGGAAATGATCAGTGCTTTGCCAGCCTGCCAAAAAAAATTGGAAGTTAACCTCCTCCAACATCTTTTGATCCTTCTTCGCGAATCCACTTGCCGCGACCATAACGTCCAGCCTGAATCCCTGACTTTCCTTATCCTCGTGTTCATTCTTGATTGATTTGAATCGGGGATAAAGTGCACTTTCGTACTTGAAGCGGCGGCGGAAAAACGTCCGGATGCACTCGACATCCCGGTTGAAATACCTGACGGGGAAACCGTCATCTCCCGCAACCGAAACTCGTACATCCACTCACCATTCTGCATTCTCGTGTGACGTACTGACCATCTGGGGAAAGTCAATGACGATAGGCTCCCCAGTGTCTCTGCGTATGAGTATATTGAACTCGTTGAAATCACAGTGTATTAGCCCCGAATGGGCGAGTCGAACGATGATATCCATTAATTTGGAGTATAACCTCCCCGGGGAAGGGATGTCGGATATCTGTCGACTGAGATAGACGTTCGTCATAAAAGCAGGTGGCAACGAGTAATCGTAGCGTACAGTGGATAGGCGTCGATGGCCTCCATGAGTATGCAATGCCGTGCGTGGTCGACGGGTTTGGGGACGGGAAAGTCGTGTTCGTAAAGTACCTGTACAGATGATATTACACATCAAAGGTGCACGAGCCGTCAGGTAAGGCCAACCTTCATAAACGCCCACTCCTTTTGAGCGGCCAGACGAGACATGTACATCCATGACGCCGACTTGCGCTTTCCAAGGTAATCCCTCTTTTCCTTGATGGTCCGGAACGAGACGCGGCCTAATCTGAGGCAGAGAAGTCCGCTACGTGCGAACGGATGGCGGAAAAGTCTTACCTATGGAGTTTCAACACCATTTCGTTGCCTTCCCCGTCCGCGACAATATATATATCTGCACAAATGCCATGAGGGGTCCGAATGGTAATTATTTCGTGACACAGTATGCGGCAGGAAAATGACGAGAGCGACGTTACCTGCTTCTTTCCCCACCCCAATTTGATTGCCAACCGAGTACATCGAATCACGCTTAGATAGTGCACGCATGGCTAGGTAGTCGTATCCGCCGTATGTTAGTCTGTACCCGTCGTCTGCTCGCTCATCGAATCAGTATGTATCAGGCGTAGGGGAGTGGGCTGTAACCGACATTTCGCATTTTGAACTCTTGCTACCAAGTTTCTCTTGGCCAGAGAGCCTAAAAGTTTGTTCACTCCACCGTTTCTCAAACCAGAAATCTGAACGACGAGCGGTGTGGGCACGATTTCATGATTTTTAGACCCTATCTCGACCTAGTACCCAAAGAGCATTGGTGAGACATCTTGCAAGGCAGGACTCTAGTCTTACCGCTGACAGCACCCTGAATTCGTCTGAGGTGATATATCGGAGATCGGTTGCATCGAGCTTCATTATGGATAGCGAGATGGTCGGCGGGTAATTGCTAATGAGTTCGGTAGTGAGCAGCTTATGGAGAGCTGCCAAGATAGGTTATGTTATCGGAACTCGGCAGCTTCGTTGCACCCGATGCCCACTGGCACTGCAGTCATCCGCAAAGCGAACAAGGTTAAACACGTCTCTCCGGTCTATCGTATCACTTTGGGCCCTCATGCACACACGTCCCTATAGGCTACGGCAGCGGAACTCGCAGCCTCCATCCCTGCCTTGCACCAGGCAGATGGTCGCCAGTATGCAGTTTCTTCTCCTTTCGCGCGCCATCTCTCCAACTTATTATGACTTAGGTTCAACATATCCGTAAGGACAGCGACAGACCTTTCCGAGCACGAACGCGCCCACATATGGGGGCTGTTCGAGGAAAACATGTATACCCTGTACGAAACGCGCTTGCAGCATGCTCCCTCCTCGCAGTCCTTCTCACGTCGAAAGTTAGCTACATAAACTCATCTTTTGGGTGGGCTCCAAGGTCCAAGAAGCGGGAAATGTTTGATGCGCGGTCTCGTTTCATAATCGCTTCTCAAGAGGACAACCCGCCAAACGTCGTTGCATACACCATCTTTCGCTTCGACAGGGAGGAACGTCAGGATGTCGTTTACTGGTACGTTTCGAGTGATTTCATTGACAAACTATTAGCATCATATCTCGTGTAAGTTACGAACTTCAGGTTTCCAAGAACGCCAGGCACTGTGGTCTCGGGAAACTGCTCACGCAGAAGCTTTCCGATATCGGCGCGACGTGTGGAATGGAGAAAGTCATGCTCACAGTCTTCAAAGGTTATGCATGGGCTGAATGGCGTTTGTACCTCTTCTCACTTCCTCCCAGCCAACCAGTCGGCATTCTCGTTCTATCGCTCTGTGGGGTAGGCAACCTATTCAAGTCCATCTTCACCCATGTTCTTGATTTCCTTGCAGCTTCTCTGTCGATGAAACATCGCCAGATCATCCGGCCAATTTAGAGGGCGGGGTTCCACACGATACCGATTACTCTATTCTGTCAATACTAATACCGTAATGCGAGCTCACACATCCAACAACAGAAAGGAACATTCCACGAGAGGCTATATCACCGTACAGACAGACAAGCAGACGCTAGGTAGTGGTACAATTACATGCAAAAATAGTCCAGGTAGCCCGTTGCAATCATCAAGCAGATACTGCCCCCAATTTCAACTCATTATCTCATTCCTCAATGTCCTTGTAGGGTGGGAGCTCCTCTGAACCCTTCTGTTCTTCTTGGCTCTGACCTTCGCCCCTTCCACCTGCACAGACACGCTCTTGTTCTTCCCTTTCCAGCCGTCTCTTCTCGTCTTCAGCAGACTCGAACTGTGGCCTAGGAGTTCCAGTAGCGGCACGCTCCACCTCCTCGCGCTCAAGACGTCTCTTTTCTTCTCCGGCGGTCTCCCTTTGTGACCGAGGGCTACCGTAAAGGTCATCGACGGACGTCTTTCGGACTTGGTCGCCACTCTGGGCACCCAAGCCCTGCGATCCACTCCGCACGTCCCTTAATGAACCACTGGAAGGTCCTGGTCCAGAAGGGCCAGCAGAGAGAGGTACGCCAGTTTCCGCAACCGTAGGGGGGCCTTCAGGGATAGATGCCCCAGGGGAACCCTCATCTGCTGGACGCAGCCCTCCCGGGATAGGTACACTGCCTGAGGGCGAGCGTGCAGGAATTGGTGCTGGACTTGTGTTTAACGCATGAGGGTCGATGGGTGAAGGGCTCCTGCGTTCAGTTTCGCCCGGGGGTGGGGTGACCGAGAGACCGGGATGTGTTGACTCTCCTGTCGGTATATCACTGAGCTCAGAAGCATGGCTCTCGCCGAACGAACGTGTGTCAGAGCGAGAAAGATCGGGCGGGGGTAAAGTGGTCTGCCCAGGCCTGTAGTGGTCGAGAGCCCTTTGGAGGGCCGCACGAGCCCCGGCGGTCTGTTGTGCTCCGGTGTATGGGTTGTCCTGGGAAGGCGGCACCGCGGGTAAGGCTTCTAGGATGGGATTGGCGGCTTGGGAGAGTAGAACTAATTTCTCGCCATACTGGAAAAGCGAGTCAGCCATCGAAGAGAAAGTCTTTCACAGTTACTAGTGGCTTACCTCGCGGATCGCCTCCCACTTCGCTCTCTCGCTGTCCCTGACGGCCTTACGCTTGAGGATCAGAATTTCTTTCTCTTGCGACTCGTCGTTCTTTTCGGCCCGAGCCAACTGATCCTCGAGTTCAGCGATCTGACGTTCCGTGTTTTTCTCTTGGCTGTGCTCTAGTTTTCTGATGCGATTTTGCAGGTTGGCACGAGCGTTCCGCTTAGGTATGATGGTTGATTCTGCATCGCGGAGTGCCTTGAGTGGGGACCTCGCAGCATTGAGTTTGACGGCTAACGACGAAGCAAGCGATCCGTTCACAAAATTGAGGTAGGCCAGCCGATCAGTAACTGCGATAGTACGGGTAAGGTTAGAGACGAGTCTGACGGCGATCGCATCGATCACACTCACCATCTCTGAGATCGGCATCGTCTGCTTGACCCCAGCTGTATAACTCTTTGCTCTGCGCCTTGGAATCCCTTGCAAGACTGTCCAGATCGAGCGCGACGCCCTTCTCTGTCGTGATTATGCGCTGGAGAGGTGTGGTATTTGTGTACTGCTGGCCGATGTTGCGAAGCTGGTACTGCAAAGTCTCGATGGTGTGGGACCGAGTTCCACCCTGAGCAGCTGCTTGATTTGCAGAGGGCTGCCCGGCTCCTCCAGGGGAAGTACCAGGAATATGACCAGCAAGGGGGGACTGGTTGATCGCGCTTTGCGCTTTATCCGCGAACTGAGAAAAGAAATTCGAAACTGACATGATACAAGAGTGTAGGTAAGGAAGTCACGAATTGGATGGCAGCTGTGGTGCTTCGAGGGTTTATATACGTGCCAGATTGCGGCGCAGCTACTATGGCGTCAATACGTCGGTGTTGGAGAGATCGCTGCGGGTGTACAGCCACCGGGGCACAGGGAAACAATTAATATCAATTCATCTTGCGTCAAGGGCACCAAAGTAGTCCTATGTGAAACATCAGAAAAAACTTGTATCTGCATTTTCTACGGAGTGAAACAAGGAGCCATGATACATGATTGGGAGTAGTCGTTGGATTTCGGAAGGGCAAAGAAACCACACTCCCAAGTCCGACAGGAGCTCAGCTGTAAGCCGAGAACAGTGCCGGCGGAAGCGCTGCCACAAAGGGAGTGCAGTGCCAGAGCAGTGCGCTGGAGCTTGACTCCAGAGTTCGGCTCACTTTTAATTCCAGTCATCCCATGATGTCAGTCGTCTCGACCGACACGTCATCGGTACTGCTGCTAACGTGCCCGTGTACAATCGTGGAAGGTATTCTCGCCATATCACCAGTCGATGAGTCTGAGCTGTCTACCCGTACTACACACAACAAATTTCATTATATCATCTTGCTATGGGAGTCTACATAGTAACATTCGAAAACTTGCCCGTATAAAACAAATAAATCAGCCAGAAGGAAATGCAAACCAACTCGTACACAATTACGAGGCAGGCGACCGGCCTAGACAATGATCTTCTTCGCTGCCTTGCCCTTCTTCTCAGAGTCCTTGTGGGACAGGAACTCCACCTCGGTCGCAAGCGGTGCTGCCAACTTTTGCGACTCCGCATACCCAAGGACGTTCGTCTTGAAGAGCCGCCCTATAACCTCGATCCGCTCGCGCAACTTGTCCCCCTCCAACGAGGGGGCAAGCCGCGTCCAAATCGAAAGCCGGTAAAACTGAGGTCGCGTCGAGACGATCACTCCCGTGATTAGCGACTGGGGGTTAGGATCTGATGGGTCTGCGCTCGTAAGATAGGGATCGAATGTCTCCCCAATCGCAGCTAGCATCTATCATCCCGTCAGTGCTTGGAGTAACCAACGTTGAGCATCAGGACATACCGTATAGAGCCACATTTTGTCTATGTTGTTCCTGTTCTTTTCCTTTGGCAATTGTATACTCCATTTTCCGCCGTTCTTGTTGGCCTCGTCTTCCCAAGCAGGAATGATACCACTCTGTAACTATTGAGCACGACAAAGAGTGAAAGATCACCCCTGAACCCACTTTGAAGAGATAGTAGTTGGCTTTTGGAGGAAGTTGTGAGGGAGGTACGATGTGGTTATACATGCTGGGAAGGTGTGAGAGTCACGACGACGGTTGGGCGACGAGGACCTACCCCCAGAACTCTTCTACGCTGTCAAAATTAATGACCTGTTTGATGTCTTCCATCCATCCCTGTGCAGAAGCTGCGCTAGGGGTTTGAGGAAGCGGCGTCTGAGGGAAGGCTGTACTGGGAGTTTGGGGGAGGTTCCGGCCTTTTGTAGAGGGAGAATCAAACCAAAGCGTCCATGCCGAGTAAAGGGGGTGCTGTTAAGGCTGCAGGTGAACATTCAGAGATATGGGGGAACGACGAAGCGTACTTTGACATTGAAATTGGCAGGATCGCTGAAGACCGTTCGGATATCCTCGGCTTGGGCTTGCATGTCAACTTCTTGTATTTCTCCGGGTTCAGAGTCATTCCTAGCAGACTTGTGGTTGGTACTGCTTTGATTCATGGTGCTGTCTGGGTTCTCGGCCAGAGCAGCGTTGAGAGCGGCTTTGTTTGCTTGCTGAGCGGATGCAGAGAGCGTGGAAGCCATGTTGATTTTATACAAAGATGTATTTGACGCAATCCGGTTGCTTCTGAGTGTCGGTGAGATGTGATACGACTGTCAAAGCCACTATCAAAGGCGAGCGAGGGGTCGATGCTGTGTGATTTCCACTGAGTGGAGCGTTGGTCGTCGTCGTCGTTGTCGTTTTTTTACATTATGTTATGTAATACATAACATTATATAAAAGAGAAAACAAGAATAAATTTCAGCTATGACCAAGCTTCGGCCGGCAGTCCCAGTCCTTCCCTCGTCGTCGTACACACGCCGATGGACGCATTCCAGGCTAAGCTCGTCGCTGCGGCGATAGGTTCCATGGCCACTTCACTATCGAGTACGTCCGTGTCTATACGGCCTATCCATGATATATGACACACTGCGTACAGTGACCCCCTTTGACGTCGTTAAGACTCGCCTTCAGACTCAACCCAGGGAGCCACTATTTTCCCGGCCACCGCTCAACAAATGCTGTCAGCCGCCCCACATACAGTGCGTTCGAAACATTTCGTCTCTTGCCAGACCTCTAGAAGAGGTCGTGTGTGTATACGATCATGGCGTTCTGCGCCGCGAACGAGTCAATGGCTTCCTCGATGCCATCCGGCATATATGGAGACATGAGGGCATACGCGGCCTCTGGAAGGGTGCCGGAGCCTCTCTGTAAGCACCGCCACTTGCCCTCGAGAATCTATACACTGATACCGGCCAAGCTTAATTGGCGTGCCTTCGTCGACCGTATACATGCTGACTTACGACCACCTACTGCGAAATGTGTTCCCACATTTTATCTCCTCGCCTACTTTCGTACCCCTGGTGGCCGGCATCACGGCTCGGACAGCCATCACCACTGCCTTGTCACCCCTCGAGCTAATCCGTACCAACTTACAGTCCACACCCAAGTCACCTGACCAGCCACATACACTCCCTTCTGTGCTCAGATCAATAGGGGTGGTCGTCCGAAGGCAAGGCGTTCTCTTCCTATGGCGAGGTCTAGGCCCAACATTATGGAGAGACGTACCTTTCAGCGGCATCTATTGGGCTGGGTACGAAGGATGGAAACGTTACTTTGAGTCCCGTGGTCAAGGCGGTGCATATGTTGCATTTGCCCGTGGGGCCATAAGTGGCACCACAGCCTCTCTACTAACGTCTCCTTTTGACGTCCTCAAAACCAGAAGGCAGGCATTGCTTATGGCGGGAACGATTCCCTCCCAAGCAAGAGGAACAATATCCCTGTGCTTACGGATAGTTCGTACAGAAGGCATAGCCGCGTTATTCGCTGGCGTATGGCCGCGGACGGCCAAGATTGCACCTGCCTGTGGTATCATGATCGCATGCTTCGAGGTACATTGTCAGAGATCGATTCCATAACCTCTCGCTGACCCTTGTAACAGGGCATTGGCAAACTTTTAGTGAAAAAGGATTAGACCTCATACCTCCTTGCATAGATTTCACATTATGTGACAACCTACTCAGTACTCACACATTCGTTTGTTGCACTTCTACTGGTTTATGGTATCCATAATAACCCAACGTGGTGTATCGTTACACGGGTCTCAGCCCAGACAATTATGATCAACCCAACCTATTTAATTGCTTCTTGGCACCCGAAAGCTTACCGCCTACACGGTCGACATCGTTTGTCAAGTCATCGAGTATTTCGTTGTGTAGCCTGATCTCTGCACCAATAGCCTCTCCTAGATGTCGTTGGCGCTGCAGGATAGTCGTTAACTGAGACAATTGAGTGTCCTGATGTTCCATCTGCGTTTTCTGCAGTTGGAGCAGGCCGTGGTCGTCGAGAGGACGAGTCTGTCCAGTCTCCTGCGGGTTTTTGAGAGCGGCACCGAATACACGTGTAACGGGCTTGTTACTCCCGAGGAGGGCAACCCGGTCAGACTCGGGTGCAATGGAGACATTGGTGAATGTACCGGGCGTAGTTGTCGTCAAAGTATTTGCACGAGAAGCCTGGCGAGCCACGGTGACTATCTTCCCTAACTTCTCGCAGTCGTCCTGTAGTCGTGCGACCATGTCGGTCCTCCGCTGTAGTTCGCCCTCTGCCATCCCCGCCATACCTAGCTCCTGCAACCCCTCTGTCAGAGTGCGCACACGAGAAAGAATCTCTGCTAATTTCTTCTTCGCCTGAACGTTTGCGGTGTGCGAGGCACCTACATCACCCCTGTCGGAAAGAGTATCCCGTCTGTTGATGTCTGCACGGACATCACGTATGCGAGACTGCAACTCGAGGTGCTCGTCAAGCCACGAAGCCAAAGAAAATTGCGTGGAGCCACTCCCAGTAGCTGGTGTTTGTTTTCCAACTGGCACACCCAAGAATTCCCGGAACACATAGCTCTCTCTCCACCTGTCCTCTTTGGCACTGATGATGGCTCGGAGGTACGCCTCGAGCCCCGCTCTGCGCTGTTCGATCATCGAGCTCTCGTCTTTAAAGGGGCCCTTGAGGACGGCAAACGTGTTCTTGGGTGGGAGCAGCACGGGTGGTGGCGAGCCGGTCGACTTGGTGAGCTCAGTGTGCAGTTCGACGAACTCGGAGTATCGTCGCCACATCTGCCATGAACGAACGTGAGCTTGTATTTCGATGCGGTATACAACATGGGGCTTGGGTGTCTGCCGTTCTTCGTGACCGCGAATAGAGACTGCCTGGATAGCAGCGGCCATGATGGTGTTGGCTCTGAACGCGTGCGACTCAGTGCATGGTTGATACAGCACGTCTATCGTCTACGTCACAGTCATTCCTACACTACCCACCACAGGTGCATTATTGGTACATATTATATAGCACCTCGCTATCAATCACGAGCACAGACTCTCAGCGGCCTGCTGCACTTTGTCCGTCAAAGACGGCGTGCTCTCCTCTATCGGCTCTGCTACTTCGCCAATGGCCACGTTGCCGATGAGATATCGTAGAACGTCACTGAGGGTGATGATGCCCAACAACCGACCCTTCTTTCCTCCTCTTTTTTCCTCTTCCTGAGTATGGCATGTAGCGCTGTTCAAGGTATGCAAGAACTCAACTCACTTCCCCTTGAACCACCACCAGCCTATGCACACGACGCTTCTTGATCAATTGCAGAAGCGTGCCGAGGGAGTCCCCAGCTGTGCAGATGACGACTCCGGGGAAATCGGGAGATCGTTGAGTCAATGCTTCAGAAATGGTGAGGTCGAGTGCTTGATAAGCGCCGAGTCGTACAAGTGTCTACAGTAAGTCATCATCGAAAGTTTCACCCTGAGATGCCGGACTAAGCGTACAATAACGTCGACGGTTTCGTAGAGATTGACTACGACGCCGTCCTGGTCGATGATGGGAACAGCAGATATCGAGCGCTCTGAGAACATGTGTACGACGTCAAAGACCGGAGAGTCTAACGTCGCTGTGGCGATAGGCCAGTAAGGGTTGGTGTTATCTGGAGGAGGGCTTTGAGAGACGTAGGTTCCGATCTTCAATTTGCGCAGGGAGAGGTGGAGTTGCTGGATTTCTCTCGTGCACTGAAAAGAGGTCGATCATAGGTAGAAGGAAAGCCGGAGGATCGCACGTTTATAGATATGAATTTGAGGAGGCGATACTGCGTCAGAACGGACACTATCACTTCATGGCCCGTTTCAGTGTCATAATCGAGTAGTGGGAGACGGCGGGCATGAGTTTGGATGAGTAGTTTAGCGGCATCGTAGATTGTGCTACTTGGGTGTTCACGAAGCATCGGCGGGGTCGCTACGCCGAGGCTTTTCTCGATGTCTGGAACCGCCGCTGAGTAACACGGACATGGAAAGAGAGAAAATAGACAGACCTCTCAACGATTCGAGACGGAACGTTTCGACATCTGCTGTTGCGGTATCGTAATTCGCGTTATCGTAGTAGTACTGGATCAAGTGTATGATATCCAGGACCGTCAGCATACCAGCAAACTTGGATTTTTCACTGTTCCAAAGAGGAGCAGATACTACCCCTGGAAGGGAGTAATGGATCAATTGCAGATATATGATCGGGGAGAGTCCGGCTTGCCATTGAGGAGAAGGCATTGGAGTGCCTTCTTGACGTTAAGTTTGGTGTCGAGGACGATGAGCCTGTAGCTGACTGGGAATGCGTCGTAGCAGGTGCGACCCTTGAGAACGTTGCGGATAGCGTGCAGGGCAGCGTCGTGGGCCTCCTGGGACTGCACGGGTGGCAGATGCGATGCTGCTCGTGGCCGGCGGGTTGAAGACTTGCGCTTGGGAGTCCGGGAGGTCTGCGTCGGGGAGAGGGTCGCGTTCATCGTGTCGTGCGATGAGCTCGCAGCCCGAGCATTTTTTTTATTTACTTAGATTCCTGGGTGTATATATTACGTAATTATAACCGGCGATATGTCCTAATTAGTACAATAGTCCACAGCCATGCCAGACAGCCCGCAATTGCTGGAGTCGTTCATCTGCCCCTCCCCCTCTCCCTCCCCCGCCCCCAGCTATGGCCGCGGTCGTCGTTCATGCGCATGACCAGTCCTACGACGAGCCAAGGGGTCTCCGAGTACCCGCATGGCAGAACATATTTGTTGCCAATCAGTCAGACTATCCAGACCAGCCAACCACTACGCCGGACCCGCTACTGTTCATTCTCCCCCTCCTCATCGTGCTCTCGACTTTCCTTTTCATCCTTCTTCTCTTCCTCATATGTATCATATTCATTCGCAGACGTCGCGGAATCTCCCTTGGCGACAGCGACGGTCCGACCGATATGAGTCGAGAAGAGTATATCGATGGTGACGGTGGTTTCGAAGGCGTAGAGTCTCGCTGGCTCGAGAGCGTTGCAGAACCAGTCCGCAGAGCTTATCTCAGAGCCAAAGGTATCCCTTTACCTTCCCCCTTCCATCAGTACAGCTTTTTCATCTTCATTTCTTCCCCTGCCTAGACTACCAACTTCAATATCCTCCCAACTCACAGCCAACCGATATCACGTTATCGCAATTTGTTTCCATCCAGGAGAAAGGTGTCGCTGCTTGGTGTTTTGAACCAGATGATCTGACTATCAATTCTCTCCTCGTTCATGCTCGTACCGAGATCACTTTCCTCCCTGACCCTGCGACCGCTTCCAGTGTTCAATCCAACCTCCCACTCCCCAAATTAAACGAAGTTTATTACTGGGAGGTCAAAATGTTCGATCTCCCCGAAGCGACCATCGTTGCAGTTGGATTGGCAACAAAACCTTACCCAGCTTTCCGGCTGCCTGGCTTCAACCCCCATTCTGTCGCATATCACTCTAACGGTGATAAATGCTACAACTATCCCTTCACTACTACCTCCTTCGGCTCTCCATTACAGGAGGGTGACGTCCTTGGCGTCGGTTATCGTCCTCGTAGTGGCACGGTTTTCTTCACCAGAAACGGCCGCAAGATGGAGGATGCTTTCGTTGGTTTCAACCGATTTAATCTGTTCCCCACCATTGGTGCAGATGGCCCTTGCAGTGTTCATGTGAATTTAGGCCAGGCAGGTTTCGTCTTCATTGAGGCAAATGTCAAGAAGTGGGGGCTAGCGCCTAGTGTCGGGACGCTTGCCCCTCCGCCAGCCTATGGCAGCGAACGTGGTAGCATCTTACTGGATGTCGGTGGTGGTGTCCGACCCGGCGGGATAATGTTTAGTCCTCAAAGTGCACCAAGCGCCTCATCTGTCCACGCATCTCGGCGCCACCGCCTCAGACGCCCAAGGAGCACACCTTCCAACACACTCCCTACATCGTCACTCTCTGGTGGTACTTTTCAACAGCCATCGACCCCACCCCAGCCAATCAGCCCCATTGACGAAGAAACGGACGAGAGCAGCGCCGGACCATCAGCTAATCGTGGATACATTTCACCTACCGATTTGCCTTTCCATACCCCCCCTCCAGACCGCCACCCTCCACTGTCATCTCCACAGGAGGGCGAAGGCGATATACGGGAAGATGATCATTCACCGTCCTCTTGTTCACGATCTCCCAACAGTGAAGATGGTACGAGCACTCTGACGTCCTGTGCTTGGAATGGGGTTTGCTTACGCACTCTTTATGGTATCCAGGTTCGGACTTGACGATTCAGGTACACCCACCGCCTGATTCACCACACACGCCAGACCCGCCGACCCCGAATCAACGGGATATTCATCTACAAGCTTTGCCTAGTTCGTTCTCGCCGCACCATGGAGAAGTAGACAGTGGGGGGTCTTTTTCCAGGCGCGACCCTCCGGCATACTCTCCCCTAGATGCGTACGCTTATCCAGAAGGCGTCCACATTGACTTGCCCGCGGATGTCATAGCCGCTGCGCTAGAAGGAGGTGCTTTGCCTGCCGGCACGATTGGACACGGTTCGAGCACACGATCCGAAAGGCATCGCACGCGGCGGGAGAGACGATAGCTACATGTGACATTCGAAGTTGGCGGTTAGTTGAGGGCTCTCCTGGTGATGGAGCCCCCGTCAGTACTCACTTTTGGTTGGTCGCGATTGTAGGGTTCATATGCAAACTCTGTAACATCGCATCTGGGGTAACGTATATCTCTGCTTTCCATTTACCAACGTCCTACGCTATGTATTTTGGACTTAACACTTCGCGTCCATTTTCGCGCCCACCCTTGAACCTGAAAACATTGAACTACGGAGGGCAACCCAACGTGTACAGAAGTTGATGGCGATGTGATTATTCCTTTACAACTGTAGATCTATAGTTTTAATTCCGAGCAGACATAGCTCTCCATGAACATGACACGTTCTGATGTTGTACATCTCCCTTCGTAGGGTATGCCAAAAAGCTTTCTCTCTCAAGGTTCTAAACGTTTGGGGTCCCTCGGGAACAACGATGCACGTCTGATGTTATTGAGCTTTAAGAAGAGCATCAGCACACGTTCCAGCCCGATTCCACCTCCACCGTGGGGTGGGCAGCCCAAGCGGAAACCATCGAGGTAACCTTTCATGCTGTCCGGGTCAACACCCTTGGTTCGCATCTGCTCGCAGAGGAAGTCGGGGTCGTGAATGCGTTGCGCGCCCGACATAATTTCTTCTCCCCTCATAAAGAAGTCATATGAATTAGAGAGCGTCTGGAGACCTGGTTACAACCACAAGATTGGGGATAAAACACGGTAAACTCACGGGATCTTCTGGGTCAGGCATGGTATAGAATGGTCGAAGGGCCATAGGGAACTTGTCGACGATGAAGTAATCAGTGTCATATTTGGCTCTGACGATGCATCCAAGTCTCTTCTCGTTTTCCGTGCTGGCCCCCATGTCAAAGGAATCAGTGAGCAACAGAGGTTGAAGAAGCTTACTTGATATCATCCAACACTTCACGATCAACCCCGTCTTCAACGAGCAGATCAACAGCTTCTTTGAAAGTCAGAACGGGCGTCTCTTCCTTCCACTTAAACTCTTCTGCTTCGAACTGCTGCCTTACCACCGCTATTTCGTGAGCATACTTCTCCTTCAAGCCCTCAAAGATCGCTTTGAACATGCCGTCGATCAAATCGCGGACTTCGTGATAGTGCTCCTCGATCGCCATTTCCAAATCGAGGCCGACGAACTCGGTCATATGGCGGTGAGTGTTAGAATCTTCAGCACGGAAAACGGGTGCAATTTCGTAGACTCGCTCAAAGTCCGCTGCGATTGCCATCTGCTTGGCTAGCTGGGGAGACTGGGCGAGATAGGCATTGCCTAATATGATAGGTTGAGAAGCGGGAAATCAAGGTATCTGGGAAGAAGGAAAAAAAGGCATACCCTTGAAGTAATCCACCTTGAAAACGGAAGCACCAGATTCCGTGGCAGCCCCTTGAAGCTTAGGACTGTGGATTTCTATGAATCCGTTCGCATTCAAATAATCACGGAACAAATTTCCGATGGCATGCTGGAGCTTGAAGATGGCTTGATTCGTTGTCGTCTGATCTATCGTTAGAGGTACGACTAAGAAAATAGGGGTCAAGAACGCACGCGTAAATCTAATACACGGTTGTTTAGACGAGTATCGAGCAACACTCTGTTGAACTGCCCCTCGACTTCTGGAGCCGTTTCAGATCGAGAGGCATCTTCCAGCGAAAACGGCAGGCGACTCTCGATGCCAGACAAGAGCCGAAGCTTTCCCGCCAAGTGTCACTACGAATTCAGAAAGTGTTGGTTACTGGAGCTCACTTCTAGGATGTGAATCTCGACTTCGCTAACGGAAGCACTTTTGATCGGCTCTGGACTCTTCTTGACGACACCCTCCACAAGGACGATGCTTTCATCAGCGAGAGAACCTGCCCACTTAACCATTTGCTTGCTAATTGTGTCCTTGGTGACCGACATCAACGCCTGGACGGTATTTGTGCGTTGTCGCAGATTGAGGAAGACCATTTTATTTCCCTGAAGGCGGGACGTCTGGATACGTGCGCGAACGAGTACCTGCTTCCCATCATGCAGTGCAGTCAGGGTCGATATATCAGTACGTTCGCGATTTTGGCGTGATTGCGACTGATGCATTGGGAGCTTGCCATATCGGCCAACGGAATAGTCCTGTAGAGGATGAGCACATGATAGGCGAGGCCGTAATGAACACCAATGCCTCGTCTGCAGCCGCACGAGCCTGTTCAGCTTCCATTACTTTGGCCGCCTTCTCGGCCTTTTTCTTTGCCTTTTCTGCCTCCTTGGCTGCCTTCTTCAAGGCACTCTTGGTAGGGGCATCGCCGCCGTCCGCGCTAGACATTGTATTGATAGACATGAAGACACTAAGAAAACGAAACTTACTCCATTATCGCTGATGACTCTACGAGAAGGAGGACTGATCAAGTCATCGTAGTCGTACCGTATGATTGCTTACATAACAACAGCCCGTTTCTCCCGGGGTCCCTGATTCCGAAGTAGCCGTCATAGAGAACTCACTTGTCGATTGCTAGTAAGAACCCCCATACTTGTCTTGCGAATGGCGCTGCAGCCAGAGAAGCTTGGAGCGCTGAATTAAGTATCTGTCGTTCGTAGGTGTGCTTCGCGTCCCGAGTAGTGTGCCCACTAGTCGCCGGATAAACCCGACTAATCGGCCAACTGCCACCCTATTACCGAACCGTCGAGGCTGCGTAAAGATTACTGAAACACCTGAAAAAATCAAACTTCACACCTTCACTGCCAGCATCCCGACCACGTTCCTTCGGTTTTTCTTGCAGAAATGCTGACCACCATTGCCGCTCGTCGCTCAGCCGCTGTCTTTCGTAGTATGGCACCGCTGTCTACGTGGGCTGCCGTGCCTGCTGGCCCACCCGACCCGATTTTGGGTGAGTGTCGTACAATACACTTTCCCGAACACGCACACTGAACTCCAACGAGGTATCACGGAGGCTTTCAAGGCCGACCAAGACCCCCGCAAAATTAATCTGGGTGTGGGTGCTTATAGGGACGAAAACGGAAAGCCGTATGTCTTGAATGCGGTCAAGAAGGTGAGTCGTCCGGTGCCTGTGCTACTAATGTCCCTCTGATATACTGTTCAGGCAGAAGAAAAGATTGTAGCTGCCAAACAGGACAAAGAATACCTCGCCATCACCGGTCTGGCGTCTTTCGCCCAGAATGCGGCAAAGCTTGCCTACGGCGTCGATAGCGAGAATTTGAAACAGAACGCGGTCAGTCGGCATTGTCATAGCCTCGACAGAGTCACAAGCTCTGAGCCAGCTACGGTTGACAGGTCTCTGTCGCACAATCTATCTCCGGAACTGGAGCGCTTAGGATTGGTGGCGCTTTCATGGCAAGGCATTACCCTCACGCTAAAGTGATATACCTCCCCACTCCGACCTGGGGAAACCACATGCCTCTTTTTAGGGACTCCGGTTTAGAAGTGCGCCGTTATAGGTATTTCGATAGCAAGACTGTGGGTTTGGACTTCGCAGGCATGAAAGAGGACATCAAGGTTTGGTCAGTTTCGTACGTTCGAGTGACTTGGGCTCAGGTGGTTTGCCGCAGAATGCACCTGAGGGCGCTATCGTGCTGCTCCATGCTTGTGCACACAATCCTACCGGAGTTGACCCCACACAACAGCAATGGAAGGAACTGTCCGATCTTGTCGCTGAGAAGAAGCTCTTCCCGTTCTTTGACATGGCTTACCAGGGTTTCGCTTCCGGGTCCACGACTCGTGATGCATTTGCTGTTCGTCATTTCGTGTCACAGGGTCACCGCATTGCTCTCTGCCAATCGTTTGCTAAGAACATGGGTCTGTATGGTGAGCGGGTGGGCGCATTCTCGTTGACGACGCAAGACGAAGAAGAGAAGAAGCGGATCGACAGTCAAATCAAGATCATCATTCGCCCGATGTATTCGAATCCCCCGCTCCACGGTGCCCGTATTGCTAACACCATTTTGTCTGACCCGGAACTCTACCAGGAATGGGAAGGTGAAGTGAAGGGTATGGCTGGCCGCATCATCAACATGAGAGACAGGTTGTATGATCTTTTGACTCATGAGTTGAGGACTCCAGGAGAGTGGGGTCACATCAAGAGCCAGATCGGCATGTTCAGGTATGAGAAACCGAATACCTTGACACCCTAAATCTCTTCCTGAGATTGATTTTGCATCTAGCTTTACAGGGTTGAAGACTGAACAATGTCAACTTCTTGCGGAGAAGGCACATATTTACATGACGTTGGATGGACGTATCTCGATGGCCGGCCTGAATGGTAGTAACATAGAGTATTTCGCCCAAAGCGTGGATGCAGCAGTTAGAGGCAATCTGTGATTGCCCACGGATAGATGCTGATAATTTTATGGCATTCGCTTTACTTATTCCACTTCTTAGATGCTTGCTACCCTGTCAGTGAAGTGGAGTATGCCATCTGGCCTGGCACCCCTCGAGCGTTTGAACGTTGAAGATGGCGAATCACTTGAGTGTGTGGCCGTTGGCCGTGTCCCTGTACCCTTCGAAGTATGTGCTCAAATGTCACGTCCCTTATGCGTTCCCACCTGTGCTGACTCTCGAACAACCCGGGATTGTGCTGTGCCCACCGTGAGCTTCGTGAGCACTCGTGGTCAACTCAAGGCTGTGAGCAGTGAGCCGAAAGGCTACCGGTTTGCACTGCGTACCTCAGCTGGCAACAACATGAGTCCTCACTGCGAATCATCCTCTCATGCCGCGACAACTTTAGTAGACCGCCGGGGAGCAGCGCCTGAGCGGCTTCACTAAGAGATGAGCTCGCGGTCGTAGCTTCACTTGAAAGTTTGTAGACGGCCGCCCACCTCCGACTCGGAGGTTGAGTAACGTCATGCCCGCGGATGTCAAACCTCGGCTATGGTTGGATCGAGGGCGTGGTCACCCTCGGAGGAAGCCAGTGACGTCAAGTACGAGAATCCGCCTTCATCGGGAGTTACACCTTCCAATCGACGGGAAGGGTGCTTACTCGCACTTGGATTAATACGTGCAGGTGACCATCCCACCCGTCCTCAATCCCCGCTGCCTTGTTCAAATCATGGATGGCTCCATGTCGCGTCCTCCGTCTTCGCAGCAGCGTTCCTTCCGCCCAGCTAAGCACCTTGCTTTGCAGCCAACTGGTACGGATGCATTCCCATCCACCCTGGATGGCTTGGAGTTGTGGCATGAGGTAGAGGGAGGAGGGTCGAATTCGAGTCCGCATCTCGTGGCCAATGTTCGGGTTCCACAAGTCTCAGAGGCGCACGAAGCGGTGACACCCATCCACACACCTCCACTGTTCGGGAACCAATCCCCCGCGTTCCGCTACACGCTCGCAACGAGGCATTCTAGTGGCTTCATGCAGCGGATTAGGAAGGCTGGAGCCCGCCTCAAAAGCTTTGTCACGCGTCATAAAAGGAGTAAGGACAGCGGTGGATTGACTCGAAGTACTGGCAGTTCTGGAGTTGCCTCGATGCCTGGGAGTGAGGATGGAAATGTCGAAATCGTGGCCCAGGTCCTTCACGGAAAATTCCCTCCGACGTCACTCCCACCTCAAATTCCTCCTCTCAGCTTTGACGGGGGGACACCAGGTGAAGATTCGGCAGCGAGGTCCAATGAAGAGTTACCCAGGCTTATTCTCCACCGCCACACCTCCAAGCGTGCCTCTACCAACGGCTCTGTCCCTTCGCGCGAAGGTAGGACCAACAAGACGTTTAAGCGGCTTTCCCTTGCCCCATAAAGCCACCGTGGGCCAATTCCCGCGAGCGTGTTTGTTTGTCTCAGACATGTCGCTTTGATCCCTCCCATACGCCCAGACCGTTCTGTTACCCGTGCCATGGACCTTTATGACCCTCGCATCCTACGTTGTACCTCAGTTAATGAGTCAGTCATGCACCCTTTCGTTTCGTACATTGGGGTCCTTCAGGTTGGCTAACACCTCACTCGTATTAGTACTCTGGCCGCTCGGTGAAGTAGGCACATCGGTATTATTGCGTAGCGATCTCGACTTATCTTGCTTGACACTCCCGGGCCCATAGCATCGTGAATTCGCTGTCTTCTTGATGGCCCAAACCCACTTTCTGGGTTGCTGTCGAGCAGTTGAACAAGAGTGCTTTGGAACGGAAATATGACAGAACAATGGCATCGGTCAGGTAACAAATGACCACCACGACCTCTGCAGTGACATTGTGTGCCTCCGAGGGCGCCGAGCTTTTGTCCCGAGGGTGCCCAGAACCAAGTATAAGTCCCGTGAGTTCGTAGACTCTCATCACTTCCACATCCACTTTTTCTGTCTGCAGTCCTACCAACCAGCCCTTCAGAACGACGTGCCTTCTGGACTTCTTCAGACGTCTTGCATCCTGTCTACCCTTCACGTTTGATACGTCATCTACAATCATGCTGGCTGATCTTCCGAAAGCTACCGCTACCCACTTTTCACCGACCCTGATGCTCACAGCCGTATTCCTCATACTATCTGCATACCTCGCACCCACTGCCATTCTCCACGGCCAAGTTGCCCTCTTGGCAGTGACACCATCCACCGTATTGACCCAGCCCGGGTTAAACCAGCAAGTGGATGGTCCCACGTTATGTGCGGGACTGCTAGGTGTGTAATATACTGCTTGTATCGGATACGGAGCTCATGACGGTGATAGGATCATGTTCAAAGACCTACAATGCTGCTGGGCTTACCTGCACCACGCCCTATACCTCGCCGGCTTACAGTAAGGTTTCTCCATCGCTCGCTGCGCATGCTCCCCTCTGACTGCACCCTATAGCTATGTCGGTATTTACTTCCAATACCCCCAGCTCCGTTCTGGCAATCCCCCCCGCAGTGACCTGGGCGTTTCTCGCTGCTGCCCTAGGATTCACTTTCGCTTGCTTCTTCATGTATTGTGTCACATTCTTCCGACACCTGATAGTAAGCTTCTGGGAGAAACCCGTCGTGCAAAAGCTCTTTGCATGGATTGGGTTTGGTTCGTTCTTGGCCGGCAAGTGTTATAGTTGTAGGCTCGGCAGTGACGGCGATCTGACATACTCTCTTTTAGCCGTCGCATCTTTCTTCGTACTTCGCATTTTTTTAGACGCCCTGCATCTTTTTCTGGCCAACGCTTGGAATGTTATCATGGATGGGCTGAGTGGACCAAGTAGAAAAAAAGGAACTTTGTGTAAAAGAGAATGATTTTCAGTGGCTGAAATAATGCCAATAGTTAGCGCATTGATATCTTTGCAAACGGACCTTTGTATTTCGCACAAGTTGCACTAACATAGAAGTACTGCACCTCTGCCTTCGAAGCGTGCTGTGGCCTTCGCGAGAGTCTCCGTAAAACATGCTTCGCCCCAAAGTCTCCTCCAGACCCTCCTGTGGACTCGCCGACCCACCGAGTGCAATACGGTAGTCAAACTTCTTCCTTGCGACCTTCCCCTTTACCGAAACAAGAGGCAACGGCTCCTTTGAGCTCTCCACTCGCTCGCGTCAACACCTTGTCTACCTCGATCTTTACATCGCCGCGCATCCCGCTCGGTACCTCTTCTTGACACGACTCATTGCTGCTCCCTACCTCCTTTCTTCCCTTCGCCCGACGGCGTTCTCAAGCGGTGGGGTGGACACGCACAAGTTTCACCTACATGCTTAATTTCTCGCTTCCGACTACTTCGTCCTTGCCCACGAGCAATGTTGCTAGGCTTCCTCCTACCCCATATATGACTACAGCTTCCACGTCTCGCCGACGTAATCGTCGCAGTACGACAAAGTCGTGGTTTCCCCCGTGTAGTTTGATCGAACAAGCGGCTGATTTGGACGAGCGAGTGTCTTCGTAGAAGTATCCCCTCGCGGTGGTACAGGCCTCATAGTCTAGAGCTGTCGGAAGTCATACAGATGTATATTTTGTTGTTTCCCCTTTGTAGGCCGCGGCTTGGGCGGAGCTGTCAATAGGCGCGGCTCGGCTGAGTCACCGCTCGGGCTGAAGTTGCTTGGACCACAAATTGTGCATGAGCCCTACAACCCGTAGAACTGCGAGTTTGTTATCTTCTTAATGGTCCAGACACGCCTCCCGGAGTAAGCGACAGCGCGTTGTCAAGCAGTAGAACAAGAGTGCTACGGAATGGAAATATGGCAGAACAATGGCGTCGGTCGGCAATTGTCCAAATAAGGCAGATAACAAAGAACAATACCTTCCCTTGCAACGGCCTAGTATGCCTCCGAGCGTACCCCAGAAACGAGTATAAGTCCTGCAAATTCATGGGACTTTCATCACTTCCACTTCCACTCTTTCTACAGCTCGTAGCCTTTCTTTCAACCAGCCGTGCAGGGCCACGCGCTTCTCAGACTTCTTCAAACGCCTTTCATCCCGTCTACCCCTCACGTTTGATACGTCATCGACAATCATGCTGGCCGATCTTTCAAAAGCCACCACCATCTACCTTACACCTATCCTAATGCTCACAGCAGTGTTCCTCATACTGTTTGCATATCTTGCACCCGCTGCTATGCTCCACAGCCAAGTCGCCCTCTTGACGGTGACCCCATCCACTATATTGACCCAGCCCGGATCAAACCAGCAAGTGGATGGTCCCACGTTATTTGCGGGACTGCTAGGTGTGTGGTGTCCTGCTTGTACCAGATGCGGAGCTCATGCCGGTGATAGGATCATGTTCGAAGCCCAACAATGCCGCGGGGCTTACCTGCACCGTGCCCTCTATTTCGCCGACTTATAGTACGGTTTCTCCATCACTTTTTATGCATGGTCCCCTCTGAGTGCACTTGATAGATATGTCGGTGTTCACTTCCAATACTCCCAGCTCTGTTCTGGCTGCTCCCCCTGCAACGACCCCGGGGTTTCTCGCTGTTGCACTAGCATTTACATTCATTTTCTTCTTCACGTACACTGCCATATCCTTCCGACACTTGATGGGAAAGGCTGGAGGCTTCTGGGAGAAACCAGTCGTGCAAAGGATATCTGCCTGGATTGGGATCAGTTCGTTCTTGATCGGTAAGTATCATAGTTGTAGGCTTGACAGTGGCGACGATCTGATACGCTCTCTTCCAGGCCTCGCATCTTTCCTTATAATTCGCATGTACTTCGGGAAGGCGGCCTCTGATTTTAATCAAAGTATCCAGGGGCAAGGAACTAACGGGCCCCAGCTTATCGCAAATACGAGCAATGCCTTTACCAGTGAGTCCCATCCGTTCAAACACCCATCTTGAAGACTGACATGCTTTGGTTATTATTAGTGGTTTGGGTCGGATATGCATTCTTTGCCATCCCTGTCATTGTTTCGCTGGCAAAGTTGCACGTTCTTGCGACAAAATAATGTATGACATGTTACGCGTACGCTCAGCATTTGTAGACGCTTTCGGAGACGGACATCGAGGACAAGGCTACCGTAGTTTTCTAGATGTAGTAGCACTAGGACTTATCATCACACATGTTTTTGTTCCTGCATGTTTTCTTTTTGGGTCGGCGCTCGAAAAAAACTGTTTAAAAACAATTAATTTTTCAGTCAAGCCTTCGTTTCTGCTGTCCACAGCTTGACCGTGATGCCTTCAGGTGAGTTATTACTATCCTTCAATGTTCTTTCCCCAGTGGCTTGGCCATATGATGAGTGTTGTATAACCAACCACCAACTGGCACCTCTTAGTCGACTTGATACGGCCCATCCAATTCAGGCTGCGCTGCATCACTGACATGAATGACTTTCTGATAACTCTTCCGTCTCTTCTCTTATTGTGGTATTGGCCTTTGCTGACATTCCCTCTTCACTGTACTCACAGAGTTGACTGTGTTTGTCCGTCTCGCAAAAACGTCGTAGAGATTCCGAATCTACCGTCCATTGTTCCCGTATACGACATTAAGATTTTAATTTTTTGTGCATCACTTTCCCTCGCTACGTATCAGTTACCGTGTCGTACGTCTGCCGTGGCAAACAATCCGATCTCGCATTTATCATCATTGAACGAGTCACCGAGTGCATGCCTTTTTGAGGTTCTCTTGCTGCAGTTTCTTGCGATGCCCTCCTGGTACGATTTGGCCGTCGACAAACGGCAACGCCAAAGTGAAACAATCCCGTCACAGTGGCGAATTGAACTACCACCGGAATCCGCGTTGGACGTGATATCCCACCCCGAAACCTGCGGTTTGCTGACGCTTGAGGAGATCGAGATTACCAATGCGTCCGTAGAAATTCTGCTTCTCAAGCTTGCCGCTGGCGAGTGGTCGTCGTTCGTTGTCACCACTGCGTTCTACAAGCGGGCCGTCATTTCTCACCAACTTGTAGTTGTTCCGTCCACCCAAGTGCAATGCAGAGTAGTGATTTATCCTCCCTTAGGTCAATTGCCTGACGGAAATATTTGTCGAGTGTGCTCTGGCTCGCGCCACCGAGCTTGACGAGTACATGAAGAAGACAGGAAAAGTTGCTGGTCCGCTGCATGGCTTGCCGATCTCACTCAAAGACCAATTGTGTATTAAGGGGTTGGAGACAACCATGGGGTATGTATCTTGGATCGGGAAGTATGCGGAAAGTAATGCAGTTCTTGTCGATATCCTATACGAGTGTGGAGCTGTCCCGTTCGTGCGCACGAACGTGCCTCAAACACTGATGGTAAGTCCTTGTAGTTATACATTATGGCTTACCATGCTTTACTGGTGCATCCAGTGGGGAGAAACGTTCAACAATATATTCGGTAGAACGAGTAATCCACACAACCGGTCTTTGACGTCTGGCGGATCTTCCGGTGGTGAAGGCGCCCTTGTTGCCCTGAAGGGGAGTCCTTTGGGAGTTGGCTCCGATATTGGAGGGTAATACTCCCTCTCTGAGCCCGAGCCTTTTCCCTAATCCTCCCCCTGGCAGCTCTATTCGTGATCCGGCAGCTCTTTGCGGTGTGTATGGCCTGCGACCTTCCTACGGCCGTATCCCATATGGGGGTGCAGTGAATTCCATGGAAGGGCAGGATTCAATGCCGTCCGTCCTAGGTCCTCTTTCTGGGAGCGTTGGAGGATTGAAGATCTTCATGGAAGCGGTAATCAACGCAGAGCCATGGTTAAGAGACCCACTCACCGTACGCAAGCGTTGGAACGATGAAGAATACAACTTGGCGGATCATGGACGTGGAAAGGACCTTTGCTTTGCAGTCATGTGGGACGATGGAGTAGTCATCCCTCATCCCCCAGTGAAGAGAGCACTTGAAATGACGAAGAAGGCGTTGATCAAGGCCGGGCACAAAGGTAGTCTTTGTTCCTATCCAAAGCCGCTTTCTTCCAATAGTTCCAGTTATCGACTGGACGCCTCTCAAGCACCGGGAGCTGTCTGAAGTTGCGGTACGTGCGCGCCGTTTTAGTATCTATCAGTTATCTCTGGATCACAAGCGTTCCTCCAGTTCGATATTTGGCGCTCAGGCTCCGTGGAAGACTTTGCAATCACCACGTCGGCTACAGGGGAGCCCCTCATCCATACCATGTTACCAGACGATAAAAAGGAAACCTTTTTACCGTCACTCCGCACGCAGGGTGGATTGACAGCTTATCAACTCTGGCAAGTTCAACGGTACAGAAGAGATCTTCGCACGGAATACATGGCACACTGGAATGCAACCTCGTCACAAACGGGTACAGGGCGCCCGGTGGATGCAATCATCTGTCCCGCGAAACCGTATGCGGCGCCCCCTCACGGCAGAAACAGGTTAGTGATGGTTGCTGACTCGCGCCATTCAATGTCTGAGTGTCAGCTTCAGGTCCTATGGATACACTGTGGCATGGAGTGTGCTGGACTACACCGCATCCATATTCCCAGTCACAAGTGTTGATCCACATCAGGATACAAAACAACCTCCCCACGAATTTATCGACGACTTTGACCAAGAAATATACGAACTGTGTACGTGTCGCTCCACTGTGTATTCCTCACGCATGCAAATTTATGGTTGTATAGACGAGCCGCAAGCGTTCCAGAACGCCCCCGTTTGCTTGCAGCTAGTTGGCCGCACATTGGAAGAAGAGGCTGTCCTTGCTATGACAGAAATTGTGGATTTGGCTCTCAAAGGATAAACAAAATCTATGGTTTTCATGTTATTGAAGGGGACATGGATATGACTGTCGACTAAAGTTTGGACAAAGGGAATGGCGGGGCCTCGTTGATAAATATCCCTGCGGCTCCCATGCCACTGCCTACACACATTGATGTACACAATACCTTTTCTTGCCTCCTACGTAGTTCCGCGAGGCCAGTGACCACCTGCCGTGCACCCGCTAAGAGTGAAACATAAGTGGGGATTACGTTCCAAGAAGAGGAAACGTACTCATTCCGAGAGGATGCGAGAGGGCAATGGCACCACCGCTAGATAACGGTCAGTTCAGTGACAACGCAGTGTTGATCTAGCTTACTTTGGGTTGACCTTGTCCATGGAAATATCAAGTTCCTCCACGCAGTGCGCGAACTGTGACGCGAATGCTTCGTTGATCTGGGACCGTCAGCTAAAGGTGACAAGATTCTAAGATATCACTTGCCTCGTAAACATCGACATCCTCTTTCGAAAGGCCGAATTGGGCCAAAACCTTGGGTATAGCTGCTATCGGACCGATGCCCATATGTCTCGGTTCGACGCCTACGCTGTGCAATCAGCGTCGCATGCACGGCCCAGACGCCTACGCACCGACGACAGCGCTTCCAACCCATTTCCCGACAATGTCCATTCCTTCTCGTTGTGCACGCTCCCTTGTGGTAAGAACGCAGATTGCAGCCCCATCGCCAATACCACTCGCATTACCAGCGGTGGTAGATCCCTCGCCCCAGTCGGGAAAAACTGGTTTCAGAGCAGACAAGCCCTCCATCGTCACTCCAGGGCGAACCGTATCGTCGACCGAAATAACGCTACCCCGAACTTCGATCGGTAAGATTTCTTCGGAAAATATGCCAGTCGCAAGGGCCTATTTCAAAGAACTTGCATATTTGTCTGCGCTCGAGGATTGGATACACACCTGGCTGGCTCTCGTGTGCGAAATCAATGCATACATGTCCTGTTTCTCTCGAGAAACGTGGTACGTCTGAGCGACCATCTCGGAAGTCCACCCCATGGGCTACATAGCGCTCTACCAGTAATTCACGGGATAGGAGTAGAAAGAAGTCACCTGGATGCAATCATGAGCTTGGTGATTCTTGTCCACCGCCTCGGATATCACAGGTGTGGGACGAGGACTGTGCCAACGGGTTGAAATATACGGCACAGAACGAGCAAATCTGAAACGGGCTCGACGTACTTCAGCGTCATATTTTCGACGCCCACTGCAAAACCGAGCGATATCTCTCGAGACTGAATAGCTTGCGCAATGGACCGAATAGCCATGAGACCGGACGAGCACAGTCTATTCAGAGCAGTGACGGGCACATGGTATGGTATACCAGCTGCCAATGCTGCCGCCCTCGATGCATAGGCAGGGGATGGTGGATGACATGTTCCTTGGAGGTAACATCAGTACTAGAACAGCGTACAGGTGATTGCGTGGCCGTTACCGACGCAGATGTCGTCTATCTTGCTGGGATCCAGTCCGGTCTTCTCGAGCGTAGCCTAAGGTCAACCGGTGAGTTGAATGCCCACGCGATGAGAGCGTCGTAGCGTGCCTTGAACAAGGCCTGCATCATTTCATCCACGGGGATGTCTTTAAACTGGCCTTTCTTTGCCTTTCCCATCGCCGTACGCTTCGCAAATGTTATGACGACGTCATCAGGGTGTTTCTCGAGAATCGCGGGCAGCCCTCTGACGGCCTGCGTAGACATGTTGCGCACGGCCAGTGAAGCAAGAGTAGAGCGGAGAGGAAGGATGGGAAGCATCTGACCGTCACACAGAACCAGTCAAGACCAGGTGAGCAGGACACAACGTCCGCAAGTGTGTAGGGGCTTCTCATGACGAGCGCCTCTGAATCGAAATTTTCGAGCTAAATTACCACAGCATGACACAGTATGTATGCAGTTGAGATTAAAGAGTGCTCTAGCTGGCCTTGGCATGGTTGGGCCAGAATTACAAAGTGCAAATGCTTCAAGTACGCTACTCACGGAACAGGAGAACCCGTAGAGGTAGCTGGGCAGCAGGGTCTGCTGCTGGAATGACACACACTTCAACTTCGCTGTTCCCTCTTAGAGCCGTGCCTGAGCTGTGAGATGATGCTGTCGTAGCAACTCCTACACGCGTGGTGGGCGAGCTTGGGTTGTCCACAGCCAGGGCAATGGACGATGTCTGAGAGGTGATAACATTATGAGGAATGCAAATGAGGGACGACAGCACGCAAAGACTGACTCAGTTTATCTTTGAGGCCCTTGTGCGCACTGCGCATAGCTTTGCGTGAGTGGGACACCTTTTTCTTGGGGACAGCGAGCACGATCGGCGGGAGCAATTCCCAGAGTGATTGGAGAGTAGGCAAAGCCAAAGTGAAGGATGGCCATGAGAACGTCCGCCATGGGGACTGGAGAGCCCGCTGAAGTGCTAAGGAGGTCATGGCCGGCCGGAAGGAGTTTTTCTCTTTTTTTGGCGTGCAGATGACTTTCGCCTCCGAACGACCATGTTCAGACTCACGCGTCCGTTGCTACAACAAGTCGTCAAGAAGACTACTGGAATTACGGGTCTCGCAGTACACGCAAATCCCCTCCCGGAACTCGTTCGAACCTACGAATCCACCCTCACTACCCTCTCCACCATCCCCAAGACTTCCGTCTACAGGCAGAGTGCGGAGGCACTCACGAAGCACAAGCTCGACATCGTCAAGAGTGCCAATGGAGATATCACCTCTGTAGAGAGACAGCTAGACGAGGGGCAGATCGAGGAGTCTTTGGATATTGCCAAGGACGAACTGAAGGTAGCGGAGAACATGCTGGAGTGGAAAGCGTCAGTTAGGGCTTTCTTGACGGTAACGAGCTTATGTCTGACGGTGATATCCTAGATGGGAACCGCTGGAGGAGCGACCCCCACCCGGCCAGTGGGAGTATTTCGGGAACACGTCCAGCCCAGCGTCATGAAGAGGGATTTGGATAGTTTCTGGATAAAAAGCGGATGCTCATTAATGTACAGCGCGTTCTCTGCAATACCACTGCTGTCTGGTTGCATCTACTAGCACAAGACACGAAATTGCGCTGGCGATGTTCTCAGCCCCGAGGAAATTCTTGCAGACGCCTGCGCGTCAGCAAGACAAGTAAGTGGGCTAGAGAAGACGAGAAGAAAAAAGGACGATCGACGGTTTATACTAACGACTCTCGGAAATGACCGGAAGCGAACGCGCATCAGTGGAGTGGTCTTTACATGCAGATGAACATAAACATGGGTCACAAGAGAACCATACAGACAAGTGATCATACGAAGTTGAATCGACAGTAAGTAGCACACGCGATACGATGTATATGACACAGGTAGATTTTCGCTTGGAATGAGAGGGACCAGTGAGAGAATATCTTGTTCGACGCAACCAGACCGTTCTTCACGACCGGATACTAGAGTGAAAAGGTATGAAAAGAGACGATACGGTGCTCGATGCTTTGTGTTTGCTCTCTACGAGAGTGAGGGGAAGGCACTCTCGTCATCCACATTAACAGCAGTGGATGCGGCATTGCCACTGAACCCACCGCGTCCTCGACCGCGACCGCCTCGGCCACGACCCCGATCGCCTCTGTCGCCGCCTCCGCGACCACGTCCTCGTGATGATGGACGATCGAAGCGGGGCTCGATTTCGATATAGACTTTTTCCTTCTTTTCAGCACGGACCTTGGTCGTAGTCTTGTTCTGCGAAGAACGAGTGAGAAGAGGTGCAAGTGGAGGTAGAAGTGGGTAAATAACCTTTCCAGCGAAGTACGCGTCACCTTCACCTTTCTCGAGGCGAGTAGCGCCTTCCCAGATGTGGTCGTCGGAACCTTCGTTGGCCCTGCGAGCCTCGAGTTTCTGTAGCAGGCCGGATTCCTTCTCTTTTTGCTGGGCCAGGTATTGGTCGAGGGTGAGGGTGTTGTCCTCTTCGTCCTCCTTGTCACGACGACGACTTTCGGTCTTGCCGCCTTCGCCTTCACCTTCGCCATTGGTTGGAGCGGGCGCTGACGCGTCGGCGGTACCTTGGCCCCAAGGGTCGTCGGCAGGAGCGCCATCACCACTGGTACCCCAATCATTGTTGGCAGGAGCACCTTCACCGCTGGCACCCCAGTCATTGTTGACAGCAGTATCGGCAGCCCAGTCATTCACGTTGGTAGCCGCGCCGGCAGACTCTGCAGCCGCATCATTGGTTGCAGCCTCCTCTACCTTGAGTTCGGTAGAGCCGTCGTCGCCACCCCAGGACTGATGGACCTTCTTTTCGGAGTCGCTACAGTCGAGAGAGGTAAGGAAGGAGTGAGACGCGAGTGAGTATGGACTTACGTCTTGCCCGTGCCGCTATGTCTGTCGAAGGCCCGTCCCCTTGCGCCACCGCGATTGCCACGACCCCTGCCCCTACCTTCTCTGCCCTCCCTACCTTCCCTACCTTCCCTGCGATCTCCGTCGACTAAATCACATCCAACGACGTTAGAGAATGGCAATCAGATAGTTGATCAAGGAGCGAGGATGGACAGCTAGCATGAAACGGGGGTGGCTTACATCGACGCTTGTTGGACTCTGTGCCGGCTGCAGGTTCCACTGTAGTAGCGGTCTCGCGATTAGAGTCGGTGTTTTTGTTTCCACCGCCACCTCTGTTATAGTAGCGGCCGCCGCGAGAAGCGGGACCGCCGCCCCTACTGCGCTGGTTACCTCTGGACGGCTGGGATGCCGTGGGAGCGGGGGCAGGGGCAGCAGCAGCAGCAGCAGCGGCTGGACTGGAAGGGCGGGATGTCTCCTCTGGAAGAGACGTCAGACACACAAGGGAGGCACCGCGTAAGCTCACCGTCCAAGAGAGCGAAAGGGTTTTTCGAGGCCACCGACATGGTTTGACGGGGCCTTTTCAGCGATCAGTCAGACGTGACTTGAGGAAGATCGGTGAAGGACTGAGGACAGTCGTGGATGGCGTTGTCGAGGAGAAAAGACTAATTAAAAAAAAAAAAAAAAAAAAAAAGTAAGAAGGGAGATGGGACGACCGACGATGAGGATGGGGGTGCCAGGGGGTCCTCGCAAGCCACAGACTGGCTGTACAGTTTTGACGGGGACGACTATAAAAGGAAACCCTGCGCTGGTCACTCTCTCCAACGCATTTTGTACAGGTGAGCTCGTCGTCGTCGATGTCAAAGTGGAGCTGACGTTGGGCGTGTATCAGCCTGGAAAAAGCATCTCGACGATGAGTCGCTCGCCTGGAGTAATGCAGGAGTGGAGTGGATCGAGGACCTTGAGACCGTCAAGCCAGGCTGGAGATGGATGTCGCGCGATGGGACGTGGGTGCGACGTCGTTCGTCGTTGCGGATGGCTGTTCGTGGTCGCCGTGTGGACGGGGTCGCAATGTCCTGTTGTACATGAGCATGTTGTGTGCACCGTAGCGTAGGAAAATAATCGCATTTTGACACGAGCGCCAATTCGATTTGTGTGCGAGTTCGAACTCTGTCCCGTCGTCGACGATGTCCCCGCAGCGGATGGCCATCGCATCGCTGCTCTGTCCAGACGACCAGCCCAGACCTGCGCACGAGCCAGGCCGAGTGAGACACGCCGAGAAACCCCGCACGATCGACGCTCTCGTCCACCCTGCGCCGGCGCCAGTCCCAGCCCCGACTCCGTCCCACCACCCCACGGCGGCGGCGACGACACCGGGCCCGTCTCTGTCTCAGCACCGGGCCATGTCCTCCTCGTCCTTCTCCTACTCGCCGACCGACTCCGTCAGACACTCGTTCCCGTCTCCCCGCTACTCCCCTCTCCACTCCACCCGCCCTCCGTTCGCCGGACTGCAGGCACTCGTACATGTCGCCTCCGAAGAACATCGCCGCATCAGCACCCTCGACAGAGAACGAGACCAGCACAGACACGTCGACGTCGACCACCACCGCCCTCACAAGCGTCCACGGGCCTCCCGTTCCGCTTCTCCGCGTCGCCCCACGTCCCCCAACACAAACGCACTCCCCGCCACTCCCCCGCCCTTCCAATCTCACCAGCACCACACCCCACGCGGTCGCTCGGCTAGCACCAGCGGGGGCTCTCAACACGGACACCCACAACTCGACTCGCAGTACTCCCATCCTTACGTCGTGCATCCCACCAGTCGTGCGGCACACCCGAGCACTCTCTCGCCACTCTTGCACTCCCAAACCTCGCCCCTTCTCTCTCACACTCTCCCGTCGCCGTCACGCCATCCGCAACTGCACTCGTTACTATCACAACCACAAACACCTCCACAGCCGACGCGCCATCTTCCCTTCCATCGTGACTCTGGCACACCGTCCACCAACAGCATCAGCGCACCGAGAATGGCCGGAGGTATCTCGCTGCTAAGAGAGGACGTACCACCACCCGGGGTCGAGATATCGCGACACCAGGAATACAGGACCGCACTCGAACAAGACCATCCGTACTTGCAAGTCCAAGCCCATCTGCCAGTGCAGTCCCCTATCCCGCGATTGCCAACTGCAGCGTGGGATGTCCGACAGGGCACCCCACCAAAAGAGCGAACCTCCTCCAGCAGGCGGGAACACAAGCCAACCCTCGGCCAGGAACCCCAACAACCTCCTTGGGTCCCTCCCCTGCCCACAGTGTCTCCAGGTCTCGACTCATGCACCGCCGTCGAGCCATTCCCACAACGTGAATCTCTGCATGTGGATCAAACCGGCATTCCTCTAATGCAGCAGCAGTCAGTGGAAGATGCACTCCCTGCAGAGCAGGACACCTCATTATCGTGCCCGTGTGCGGACAACACTGAGGTCTCTGCCGATGTACAGATTTTGGTCGATAACAGGAACACACAATATGTGAGCTCAGTGGACCAATCTACAACGAAGACTCGGTTTGCGCAACGCTGGTCCACTCCACGTCTAGAATCCCCTATCCCCACCCCGTCTGTACCAGAGCAGAGAGATACTTCCTCGCCAGTGGAACTCTTGGCCAACTCTCCACCCCTACTTCCTCGAGAAAGTCCTCCAATTGCATCGATACCTGCGTCCCCATATTCGGAGACCCCAGTGTCAGAGCAGACACCCTCTCATCCCTCATCTACGCCATCACCCCGCCCAACGTCGTCACCTCCACCGCATACCGTTCAACACGAGGCACTCCAGGTAACCGACCAGGAACGTGCTCAGGTTCACAAGCCTGCAACCGAACTTTTGCTGACCCCGGTGAAGAACGAAAAGGTGGAAGAGGAGCATGCTGATCTTCCCTCCGAACTGATGGTAGTCGATGACTCCATTGTTCAGAAACCGCCGCCCCAGTCGGAACTCGCGTTAAAAGCAGTTCGTCCAGTGACGCCAGCCGTTCCACCAGCAATTCAGCACTCTGAGCCCAACCTGGGTGTCAAGCTCGAGGGCGAAGGGACAGGAAGCCCCCAAGTCACACAGCCTTCAGCGAGCCGGGAGAGTTCTCCGACACCGTCCGTATTCATCAAACCAGAGCCGCATCCCGAAGCGGACAACGGTGATACTTTTTTACCCATTTCGTCTCCGCCCGAGGCAGACTATAGGTCCGCAGGAACTTTTCAGGGCAGTTATGACGCAGTTGCTATGGACACCGACGTCGATGAGGAACTTTTGAGCCTCGTCGAAGACCGGCCTCCCGCACGCCGCGTGCGACCATCTGGTATGACCCCACAGGGACGGTTTGCGTCGCGGGCTTCGGCAGTCATCACGGATGAGGAACCTGAACTGGACTCAGCACTGCCCCCCATTCAGCGCATGAAGAAGGGCGAGAGAGGTGCTTCCGCGACTGCGGCTAAGAAGAGGAAGCTGGAAACCACTAGCAAGGTACGTTTTCTCTTTCTGCTGACGGTCGCATCGTGTACTGAATCTTGTTCGGAATTGGCGTTGTAGCCTCCTGCTAAGGCCAAGCAGCCTCAAAAGTCTCGGGCTAAATCTACTGCGAAAACCAAGACGAAACTCGGGGTTGAAGAACCCAAGGACATCTCCAAGAGTATCCCCAAGCCTGTGGGTGTCAACGCTAGGTCGCGTTCCACGTCTGTTCTGCCAGTCAACGATTCTAAAGAAGACGGTGCACCAGCACGCGAAGTGGAAGAGAGCGATAAAGAGGACGACAAGTTATATTGTGTATGCAAGACCGGGTATGACGAAGATCGGGTGATGATTGCGTGTGATAGGTGTGTGGCTGATTCGCGCTTTCTTTCTGAATATACCGACGTGGTCGTGTAGATGCGACGAGTGGTATCATACACAGTGCGTCAACATGCCTGATCTTGAAATCGACTTGGTGGATCAATTTACTTGTCCGCCGTGCGTGAAGAGTGAGCTTTGGACTGTACCCCGGATCCCCGCTGTACTAACAATCACTTCCAGAGAATCCAGAACTTGGTACAACTTGGAAGCGACGGTGTCTATATGGTCTTCAACACGAAAATCCCTCCTCACCAAGCGCGTGTCACAAGCCCTCCCGCGGCGCCTTTTCCAAGTACTGCTCAGATGAGTGCGGTATAAAGTACATGCAGCTGCGTGTCTCGCGATGGGAGTCCGACGGCGGTAAACGAGATGCGCTTTGGGAGGCAGTCAAGCACGCAGAAAAAAGGGAGGGTGTAGTCGTCCGCGTGGATCAAAGCGATGGGAGAGTACCAACTACTGGAAAGGTTCACGTTAATGGTACCCGAGAAAGTCTGCTCGGAATACCCTCCAAACGCAGGGTCGAATGGGAGGTCGGACAGCTGAATTCACGTCTTGAGGAGATCGTGAAGCAAAGGGAAATGATCAAACTTGATATGGATATGGTGCTATGGCGAGAAAAGCTTGTCACCCTGGCTGCCCAACGTGCGGGGAAAGTGGACGAATGCGGTTGGGACCAGAGGCTTTGCTTCGGAAAAGAGGAGTGGACGGATTTCGGAGCAGAGGTACTGGACAGCTACGAGGAGAAAACGGAGCATGGGAACGACGCCATGCACGTCGACGAGATATCACCTGACCACGGAGAATGGTGGTGCGCTGGCAAAAAGAAATGCGAGCGCCACGCTGGGTAAGCTCTGCTCGTATGTTTCTGTGTTGTATGATTAACTCTATGGCTAGATGGCAGAAACTCCGAATGGCAGAAGTTTCATTCGAAAAAGAGATGAAAGAAGGGGTACTCGTCAAACTGACGACCTGTGAACGCGAAATACGCAAACGCATTGAAGACATCCTGTATCCCCCAGCTCACAGCACATCCCAGAAAGCACCCGTCCCGCCAAGTCCGGAACTTCGCCTCAATGGAACCTACAACTCCTAATTAGAGGAAACGAGATAACAACGACCGCATCTGTATCCATAGTCATTCTTCGCACACGCTTTGCCTCTCGGCCTTGTCACCTTTTTTCCCGTGTCTAGCCTAACCCTGAGTCGAGTGATCTCTGCTTTGCAAAATCTCGTAAGCAGCCCATGGACGCAAAGGCATCTCAGAGGATGGATGAAGTGATACAACTGTTGCCTGCTGTCAATAGCCATCGCCCTCTCCTCCTTCCTTGCAGAACCCCTTTTGTTCATACAACACCCTAGCCTTGAAATCTTCCCGGGCCTTCTTATCAGCAATGTCCCTTTTATGATACGGATCGAGCACATTATAATCAACCTGTCGTAATGGGATGTCGTCCTCCTGATCGAGATCCTGGCAGGGGCGATGTATAAACGAGCGACGGTGACAGACGCCTGTAGACATACAATTTCACCCAACAGCACCACATTCTCACCTCTAATCAAAAATAGGCCGTGCCAGTGTTCTGCAAATGCGTTACCGTGGTATATTCGCTCTACTGTGTCCTCGAGGACCAAGTTTGCTGGGTGCGGCCTGTTGGGGAAAAGTAAAACCTTGGATGATTTGAAGACGCGCGCACCGAACTGATCATAGGAGCGCAATACCCCATGTAATTTTCGACCGTCTCGAAGAACCACGAGCATCTTTCCTAAGCCAAGACACCGTAGTGAAGGAAAACGAACATGGATGACTTGGACCGAATGAATGACAGGGCAGACGTACTGTCCACGCAATCTACCAAGGCTCCGGAAGTAGTGAATGGGATCAACGAATCCATGGAGGGGCAATGCTGCCACCGGGCAGCCAGACGGTGTAATGAGCGTGGCGATAACGAAACGTCGAGAAGTAGTGGAGGACGACGTACTCGCGACGTCGTGCTGGGCTTGGTCCTTGTACAAATGTGCGAATGAACGAAGCAGGTTCGTCGAGCTGATATGGCCGAGTCGTTAAGGCGAGTGATTTGAATTCACAACATCACTTGGGCATTGCCCGCGTAGGTTCAAATCCTGCTGTCAGCGAAATCTTTTTTTTTTTCTTCTCTTTTCCCAAGACGAAACAAATACGACGCATACACCGCCGTGCTACCTGCTCGCATGATGATCGAAACCATATACATTGCTAGGCATGGTCAGCCCTACCGCTGATTGACCGATTCAGCAAGCATAGCTCATTTGGCATCGTCTTCAGGTTTTAGATCAAACTGGATCGATCCTAACTGGTCGGTGCTACCTGGCGGTCTTGGATACGTTGAGTCCTTGCTGAGCTGTGCCGACGAACTCTCGCAGCGGATCCCCAACGGGCCTTCCAAGAGACCATCCCCTGGCGGCGTACGGTGAGGTGATTGAAATACGTATTACAGTAACAGCGGCGTTTCGTTCACGCTTTTCTCCCTAGACTCAAGCTCAGGAACTCGCAGCATACTTCCAAGCTCTCCCTGCGTCAAAACGACCGACCGCCATTTTTTCTTCCCCATTCTGTATGTGGTCCTGACACATCGTCCACTGACTCGTCTTGGACAACGCATTGCTTTCCTAGACCGTTGCCTTCAAACGGCGCTGCCCGTGGCTTCGGCACTAAATCTACCAATTTACGCCGAACATGGTGGGTGTCCCCCTCCAAAGAGTGGGGCTTACTCCGAAAGCTAAACGCCGAGCGCTCAGGCATCGCGGAATGGTACTCTCCTGTTGCACCCGGGACAGGTCTGCATCCCCGTCCAAAGGCTGCGTCTGAGCTGAGAGCCTACTTCCCTGAGATTGATCCGTCGTGGTCTTCCGTCTGGTATCCCCCTCGCGAGGGTGAGGACGTAGAACAAGTCCATGCCCGTGTCAATGGACTTCTTGAGCTCCTTGTTCCCGAGGTCGAAAGTCGTTTCTCCGACAAGCACAAGTGTATCTTGTTGGTTTCCCATGCAGCTACGGTCATTGCGTTATGCAGGGGTCTCCTGGCCCAACCCGACATGCCACTCAGGGTAGGCTGTTGTTCCCTCTCCACGTTTACTCGAAAGCCTGGTGCAATCGGTATCTTGGGTGCCTGGGAGCCTAAGGTGCTGGCAGACGGAAGTCACTTGAAAGATGGCATGGCACGGGACTGGGGCTTTGAAGATATCCAGATTTCTAATGGAAAGGTATGCACAGGTCCACTGAATATTGCCATCTTTTTGATCGGATTGCCCAGGTAATCAACGACATTGGCATCCCTGGTACGGAGTACTTGGCAGACGACACATGTGGTCCACAAATCCAACGTAGCTCCCTTTGAATTTTGCCTCGCCCTCTTGGAGGAAGCGGGTTCCTATCGATGACAGGGACAAGATTTAAAGGTTGCAAGTCCATTTCTAGATGTGCAGAATCTATTACAAGGAGAATCCATTGATACACTGCTTTCGTAGTTTACAAGAAAGACACGTATGCACTGGCGTAACTTACGCTAGAGTCTCTAAGGTTCTGACATTGGCTGCTTTGCTCGTAGCGTACCCACTCGACCTTTGCATGTTTACCATACTTCTCGAGCTCTAAGAGGGCTCCAAGGAGCACGCCGATCGGGTGCCTGCCACATATCGTATTCCCCGTACGGTCGAGATATTCGGAGAACTTTCTATGAGATTGAGCCGCAGGTGCATCTACCTCCGGCGTTGGGCGAATAGTCAGGATGTCCATGGCTTCATGGTCCAGATCGGAGATAGAGGCGTAGATGGGCCGTTGTGAGAGATTATACTGTTGTAGGCCAGAACTCTTGAGACGCACGCCTGCAACGTCGCTGGGTAGAGGCTCCGGATAGTAAAACGTGTATCGGAAACGAGCACCCCTAAACGACAGTTAGCATAACGTCCGTGCGAAACAAGATTCCTCACCAGTGGCAAAAGTCGCTAGATATAACGAAGAAGTTTTCTGGATCCGCTAGATAAGGCGCTAAAATACGACCGTAATCGGCTTCCTGTGCTCTGTCAATTGCTCCCACCAATATGGGCACTATCGTGATGTTGCTGCTGCTCGGACGGCGTTAGAAAGAACGGGAGGGAATGAGGGGCATCTGCTGACTCCTGAAACACATGACAAATGTATGGTAGGTGCATCTCGATGCTATGTTCGTCTTCGTCCGCAGATAAATTCATGGTCTTGAACTTTCCAGTTTTCAATAACTCCTCGCTGACTAGGTGGTATTTTGAGATGAATTTGCGGAGAGCACAGATGTCCCTCACCCTCTTTATCGATGCGTAGTTTACCCAGGGGCGTTTCATAATAATCGCATCCGGAAACATCGCATCGCGCGAGATAGACATGATGAGAGGGACCAAGGATGAAGACGCGTTTGCTGCGGAGAACTGTCAAGTGTGAGCCCTCGAGCACTAGAACTACCCACATCCCAGTCGTATCGATTGCTTTATACCCCCAGGCGGCAGCGCTCCCCGAGTACGAATAGCCAGCGTGTCTGCCGGATGAGAAAGTCGTCAGTGTGTTTGCGGATCGCCTGATTAGCACGATGGAAGCGCACGGTCCGATGATCGCTTTGCATCCTGTGACGGGTGGGTCGAACTCCTGCCCTTCCGTGGGCTTAACGGCTGCAAGCCATCCACTCAATTCCTGGCCGAGCCGATTACCTGGAGTATGTCTCATTGTACGTGAGGAATCCTGATGATCCATGGAACACACCGTTTCCTGTGTACCATGAATCGGCGTGTGTCGCACGACTTCAAGGAAGGGGTGAGTCGCAGCAAGGCCTGCCTGACAGTGTCTCACCGATCGCCGCCCATGACAACGCTCGACTGTAGTAAACGGGAGGTGGCTTTGTCGAGGAACTGCAAGAGAGAGAGCCACATCTGGCTTTCAGGAGGCATACTAGATTTGGAAGGACTTGTACATAGGAAATCGACCAAGTTCATAGAGACATGAATTAGAGAAAATTTGCACGAGGTCATACTTGCATGTGGACTATCTCCTACATAAAGGAATGGATACAGGAAAGTGGACAACCGTCTATTCCTCTGACCGCAGCCGTGCTGCAGGGTTCGTCACCTTGACGCCAAGAGCCTTTGCCCTAAGGTGAAGCTTGCGTCAGCGTGCGACGACGCGATCTGGGAGAACAGAGACTCACCTCTCAAGAATCACAGCACGGTTTCGACTGCTAACGTTGTGCGCGATTTCTGCAGCATAACTTTTGTTGTGCATGAGAAGGATATCAACTTCCTTCACGTTGCTGACAAGGAATTTCTTGAGGCCATTGGGCATTAGGTGGCGGGTCTAAGGGGAGGAACGAGTGTGCAACAGAGTTCGAGATGTTTGGAATGGATATGGTACCTTCTTGTTGCTGCCATAACCAATCTTGGGCATGGGGAGCTGACCCTTGAACCTGCGTCTCACTCTGTTATCGATACCCTTTGGTTTCCGCCATGCCTCCTTCACGCCATGATATCGATCAGACTGGTGGCGCCTATGCAAGCAACGGATGAGTGTGTATCTAAGTGGGCGTGACAGGTGACGAACTTGAATGGCTTCGTGCGCTTCTTAACAATGGGGACCTTGATGGCCATGGCGGTCTGCGAGGCTCGTCAGTATTTGACCCAATGACAACTCCTATAGCATGAGGGGACAAAGCGGGAGCCATAGGTGGGCCGGTCATGGCACTACATCCAGGGCCTCGGCAGACCATCCAGCCTGTCTTGATGGCAATGTCTCCCGCAAACCGGACGGAGGTGGGCAATTGCAGTCTTGACCCATGGTAGCATGAAAACCGGGCAGCATACTTACAGTTTTTTGAGGTCTGGGGTGTCGACGACTTGCTCGTCCAGCAGATGCGATTTCTCTTTTGGCTGGAAGAGGGTAAGAACAAACAAATGTCAACAATGTGTGTGTGGCTGTGCTGTAGGTGCCTACTCGCGATCACAGATTTTTTTTTTTGGCTCTGGATCCGGGGCTGCCAGTTTCGGCGCAACGTTGGAGAACTCAGCTTGCTGAGGGCAAGTCAACCCCGGGGTATCTGACGAACATCCGGAATTTGGTCTTCTCCGGTGTCCTGCTGGATTACCCATGCCGTACTGTCATCATACCGCCCGAAGCCTCCATCTGATGTGGACGCTTCCGATGCCACCATAGCGATAGTTTGGTCTGACCCGGTTTGCTGTGACTCGACAAGCACGTTCTACACTGCATTGGAGGCGTGCATTGAGTTCAGATGTCAGAACGTGATAACATTAATGACAGCAATGAGCGTGAGAAGAGGCGATGGTGGACTGCGCTGAGCGTGTCCGAAACAAAAAAACCACCACCATCGCATCTCTTTGGCTCATTGCCGCCCTTGTCTTCTGCTTCCCTCTGGGCGTGCCAGTTTCTACACTCAAACCTTCATGCTGGCTGAGTCTGCTTTCGATCGGACTTTTGATGACGATGACTGGCTTGCCTCCACTCCGTCCAAATTGCACAGGACGGCAAGCGTCGGCAATAGCTGGGGTGTTACCTACGTAGGACGTGGTTTCGATTGGAGTACGAAGGACAGTGATCATACGGGGGATCTCCCCAGCTTAGATCCCCATGCGCTACCCGACGAGCTGCTGAACAGCGAACCTGTCAGTTCATCCAGCTCAACTCAAAGATCACCAGTAGTTTCCCCGGTGTTGATCGTACCCCCGACCTCTGAACCGGCACTTCACACCGACCTCCAACCGCTGACCGTGGACCTTCCGCCGTCGGCGTCGCAGTTCTTCGCGTCTTCCCCAGTGGCAGGTTCACCAACTTCCTTTCAGGCCGCTTCCCCCGTCAGATCTCATAGCCCATTGTCTACCCTTCAGCCGAACGCATCTGACGTGCGCCGCCCTTCTCTCTCGCGATCTCCCACTCTCCCGCGCCCTCGGCGACGATCTTCACAACAGCGCGTGTCTCTCATAGCCGGGCGGGTTTCCATTGCACCCATCGAACCACACCCTCCTCTTCCAATGCCTCAGATACTACGTCGTGTGGGTAGCTCCACGAATTTACTCTCATCTGTCGCTAGCACGAGGGCTCCTTCGCCGGTGCATGATATAGTTCCAAGTACAAAGACGATATCGGACTTCTTCATTGTCGGAGATCTAGGCCGAGGTGCTTATGGACTAGTCAAACGAGCGCAAGAATACAACGCAGATGGAACGCTTGGGGTGAGGATTGGCCTGGCATTGAATCAATGTTATCCACCTTACACGACCACAGCAATCTGTAGTAATAAAGCAGATCATCAAATCTCGAATCCTCGCTGATTGCTGGAAACGTCACTACAAGTATGGCACCATACCAATAGAGATTTTCGTCATGTCCGTCATATCATCCACATCGTACGAGCTCCCTCCCGTTCGTCCATGGAGTCCGGGTCGCCAGCACCACTCTCCACCCAAAATCGGGGAAAACGAATATTGGGAAGAGGGAAAGATTGTCAAAGGTCATCCGAACATTTGTCCTATTCTGGACTTCTTTGAAGATAACCACTATTACTATCTCGTTTTGCCGTCGACCGTACCTGAACGCCTTCCGAATCAACCGCCGCCTCCGACTGACCTGTTTGACTTGGTGGAAGCCTACCCGGAAGGCCTACCTTCGGTGCACATACGCAGTTACTTGGGCCAACTCGCCGATGCGTTGTGTTTCCTGCATTCCCATGGTATTGGTGAGCGGTCGGAGGGTATCTTTTTTTTTTCTTCTGTTCCTATCGTTTTTGTACAGTGCATCGCGATATCAAGGACGAAAACGTCGTTCTCGGACCAGATGGAACCTGTATTCTGATTGATTTCGGCAGCTCTGGGTTGGTCCGGAAGAATGGTTGGGATACTTTTAGTGGAACGTACGTTTGTCTGACGCTCTGTTTTGCTTGTGTTCACTGGCTGCCTGTAAAAGTCTGGACTATGCTGGGCCAGAAATTCTGCGAGGCGAACGTTACTATGGAAAGGAGCAAGATGTTTGGGCCTTTGGAGTGGTAGCATACGTTCTTATCGTCGGAGAGTGTCCGTTCCTCACGGCAGCTGAAGCACAAGAAGGCTTAGAGTCGCCGTTTTCGGACGCCTCCATTGCGTTAGACGATCGGTGCGGCGATGAAAAGCGGTCTGTAGGTGAAGAAGACGATGGGGGCGGGGCGCTAGGGGATGCTGCGGCACTGGTGAGAGCATGCCTGCGGGTTGACGTGCAAGCCCGGCCGACGTTTGAAAATATACTTCAATGTCGATTCCTGTGCGGCCATGATGGTTGGGGAATGAAGAGACCCTACGGCAGTCAACAACCGCTCTCACCGAGGCTAAGTGCGTTTCCTGCGCGTGTCAGCTGAGCGAAGGCAACGAGTAGGAATGACCCCTAAAGGCTGTTATCTGATCGTGTGGGATGGAATCTCATTAACTTACCATGGCCGCTTTCACCGTTGGGTTGATCATATGTATTTATTACTGCACCACCATCTCATGTTGGCACCGAACCTGCATCCGCATCATGTTTAAAAAGTTTACCATTGTATCTAGCATTACAGCCATGTCGATAGGAGACATTTCATTGCTTACTAATAGTTTACCAGCTCGGGTAGCGCCGGGCGGAGTTGAAGGGTTATATCAGTTTATCATCAAAAGATCGATTTGGAGATCGATAAAAATTTTCGGTGCGGAAGGGGTATAATTATCAGCAAACATCCTTTCGATCTTTCTTTCCCTCGTACCATTACATCCTCTCCCTCTTTCCCTTTTTTTTCTTTCTGTTTGTACTGTTAAGTGAGTAATTCATTCCACTATCACCGTTGTTGGCAACCGTCTTCTTCTCTGCGTATTTCAATCAGTTCCTGTGTCTTTTACCCCTCCATCGTTATCCAAGTCACCATCTTCTCGGCATTTTCATCGTATACTGACATACCATTCCTTCATAGAAATACGTCAAAATGGGAAAGGAAAAGATTCACGTTAACGTCGTCGGTAGGTTTTTTCTGATCTCCCCATCGGCTTCTGATCTGACTCGATCACAAGTCATCGGCCATGTCGATTCCGGAAAATCAACCACTACTGGCCACTTGATCTACAAGTGCGGTGGTATCGATAAGCGTACCATCGAGAAATTCGAGAAGGAAGCCGCTGAACTCGGCAAGGGCTCCTTCAAGTATGGTAGGTCTCTTAGTGATTTGGATCAGCCTCAGTGTTATATAACTCATTCGATCCCGATAGCATGGGTACTTGATAAGCTCAAAGCAGAGCGTGAGCGTGGTATTACAATTGATATCGCTCTCTGGAAATTCGAAACCCCAAAATATATGGTCACCGTACGTACGGATTTCTTCCTGTCGCGATCCTGGATATCGATTGCGGAGATTTCATAGGTTATTGATGCTCCTGGACACCGTGACTTCATCAAGAACATGATCACTGGTACCTCCCAGGCTGACTGTGCCATTCTCATCATTGCCGCCGGTACTGGTGAGTTTGAAGCAGGTATCTCTAAGGATGGTCAGACCCGTGAGCACGCCCTTTTGGCGTTCACGCTCGGTGTCCGCCAGCTCATTGTTGCTGTCAACAAGATGGATACTACCAAGGTACGTTCGTTTCTAAATCGCCTTCATTCCAGCGCTTATGAGGTGCCGTTAGTGGAGCGAGGACCGTTTCAATGAAATCGTGAAGGAAACTTCGACTTTCATTAAGAAGGTCGGTTACAACCCGAAGGCCGTTGCATTCGTTCCTATTTCCGGCTGGCACGGTGACAACATGTTGGAGGAATCCGCTAAGTATGCCTGTATCTGTTCGCCGTACACATGTCCTGACCCATTGAATAGCATGCCATGGTACAAAGGTTGGACCAAGGAAAGCAAAGCTGGTGTTGTTAAGGGCAAGACCCTCCTTGATGCTATCGACGCCATCGAGCCTCCAGTTCGCCCCTCCGACAAGCCTCTCCGGCTTCCTCTTCAGGATGTCTACAAGATTGGTGGTATCGGCACAGTACCCGTAGGCCGTGTTGAAACCGGTGTCATCAAGGCTGGCATGATCGTCACGTTCGCACCCACGAACGTTACCACTGAAGTCAAGTCCGTCGAAATGCATCACGAACAGCTTGTTGAGGGTGTTCCCGGCGACAACGTCGGTTTCAACGTCAAGTGTGTAATTTCGACATGTCGATAGAACTGATTGCTAAATCTCGTGTTCAGGAACGTGTCCGTCAAAGATATTCGTCGCGGCAACGTCGCCTCCGACTCCAAGAACGACCCGGCCAAGGAGGCTGCCTCCTTCAATGCTCAAGTCATCGTCCTCAACCACCCCGGTCAGATCGGTGCTGGCTACGCTCCCGTGCTTGATTGCCACACTGCCCATATCGCTTGCAAGTTTGCCGAACTCATTGAGAAGATTGACCGTCGGAGTGGCAAGTCGCTCGAGCAGTCTCCTAAATTTGTCAAGTCTGGCGATGCTTGCATCGTGAAACTCGTTCCATCCAAACCTATGTGTGTGGAGGCTTACAACGAGTACCCACCTCTTGGTCGCTTCGCCGTCCGTGACATGAGACAGACTGTCGCCGTCGGTGTCATCAAATCCGTCGAGAAAACCGAGAAGTCCGGCAAGCGTATGTCCTTGTATTTGCCTTCGTCGAAACTTTATGTTTAAACCTCCCTTCTAGTGACCAAGTCTGCGGAAAAGGCCACCAAGAAGAAGTAAATGATGTAGAAGTAGTGTACCAATCTTTGTTCTCCGCTGTTCCCTCCTTTTCTGTCTCCTTAGTATCACCTATCGGTATACATACCTGCAATGCTCCTTTGCCTCACCTGTACGCACACCAACGAAGAATGCGGGATGTAGTATTCCCGTTCATGAAGGCGCTCGAAATCAATTCAGAATTAAGGTGCCTGGCCTTGGAGAGCACTTCGGACACAGTTCACATTAGGGTACCAAGTGCGTCGGAGGCAAGTAAAGAACGACAGTGCAAGACCGGTGGTTCAAGGAAGAGAGACGTTCTACGCGATTGTCATTGCAGGTGGCTCGTATATCGCATGCAACGATCCCTAGATAGACCTACCACACCTAAATTCCAACGGAACTACTATGCTCTCGGTCAACAGGTGTCCTTCCCAGCCAACTCCTAACAAACATGTTCCCGCTTCTCTTTCTCGTCGATCTTCGGTCCAAGGTCTCGCCCAACAGTCCTCTCGAACACCTCCAGCATGAACGTGAATAACGATCTTGTAAGCGCAGCATCCCACCTGCCCTTGGACGATTCATCACGAATAAAGGCATGTTGTGCTTGCACCTCCAGAAACTGCAGCACAACACTGTGTTAATATCGTGTGGAAAGTCGGCACGGCATAAGCATACCGAGCATGGAACGTTGGCGTCTTCGAGCGTCGTCCGAATCATATCCCGCCCAGGGCGTGGGACGTGGGTGTCCTAGGGAATTTTTACATTAGAAGATGAATGCAGGTGAAGAGGATGTGTTTACCTGCTTGCCAAATATCATCTGCGAAGCCATCGGTAGCCTCAGCAATCCATAATTCAGCATAGACGGCACTCACTACTAGTTCCCCCTTTCTGGTCATATCTCCCTTGCGAACGCGCTCGAGTGAGTCGTCCTTCTTGCCCTTTCCTAAGGTGGCGCAGTGTATATCCGTCGCAAAGAAACATACGGACGATAGGACCCGGGCATCAAACGCAGCCTGTAGGATGTTGAGTGGAGAGTTATAAATGCTATGCCGATGCGAATACCCGGAAAGCCTAAGTACAATATGATCAAGTCCAGGAAAAATAGATATTAAGGAACAGCAAACCAAATGTCCACCGAGACACATTCCGGTCGCTGGGGAGGGCATGATATACCAGTAACACGGGAAATTTTGCATATCTGACCTGCAATACGACCATTACAATTTGGGAGCGAGGTAAGGAGGTCGATCGTAAGTGTTGCATCCTGAAAGATAAATGGACAAATTCTGCGTAAGGAAAGCTCGGGCGACACCATAAGGCAACAGCACTTCATCATAAGCCTCTACGGTTTTCTCGATCTTCGGGGGAATCAGCAGAATTCCGACCAGTGCAGCAGTAATAGTCTGACCTTGTACACATTGCCTCGGTCAGTTCCTGGACAATGGTGGTTAGCGGGACGCCAACAGGGGCTTTACGGTGCTACCTTCCGCGTCGTACGGGATAGGTTCGGGACCTTCGAATTCGTGGAAACTCGACGGACATGCTGCACAGCTTAAGTGCGTTTCTAACAACGATCCATTGTATGACGCACCAACGACATATCCGTGGCTTGCGATCTGTCCAGCGAACCTCTCCACTGGCCCAGTCACTTGATATATCTCGCTGCAACGCACTGTGAGTCTCGATGGATCACAGCAATGAGATACATATGTACATAAACGTACCTGAAACATATGACACCTGGCCTCGACTGTGTCAGTATTCCTTGGGTCCATCTTGGCGGTGAGATGCACACCTGGAAACTTGGCCTGAGGATAACCGGGTACCATGGGAGAAATCACGAATATGCGGATCGGCCGCTCATTGCTGAGTTTACTGGGTACATCGTGATAAGTCTTGCTGATCAACATGGTGACGACCTGCAGAAGCGCGGACCGCCCTAGTCCAGTTGTTACTGTGTAGTAGTGATATCACTTGGTCATTCATGTGTACACATCCGTTTCTTTATTGTTTCCATTCTCCGGGTTCCGATACTGCTAACGGTGTTACTAGGATCTGTGACTAAGTTGCCCTGGTCAGCAACTGCAGACGTCATGGAGAGCTGGCAGTTGACAGTGCCAGGGCACAGGTTGACGGGGACACGAACGTGCGACCGTGGTACGCAGTTGGAGAGTGGGTGTATGCACTTTTGCACTTGACCATCCCATGGCCGCGCCGAACGCCCAGATACGTCCTTACAAATTCAAAGATGAGAAGGTAGTCAAGTTTGCCATTGGAAAGGCACTCATGGAAGGGTTGACAGTCGCGAACCGACGAGGTAGGTTCTTCTGGTCTCCACCCCACCGCCTCTCGTTCACTAATGTAGACAAAAAGCCGTTTTCCACCCCTTCACGCTGAGTATGTGGATTGCATTGTCATGTATTATGATCCAGTACTTTGGCTGGTGGCCAAATCCCGAGCACGGTTTCCTGCGATTTTTCTCTACCGTACCTGCTTTTGTGTGTTGGGCAGTCCCGATCCTGGCTTTGATTGACTGGTGTGTCTATTGTTTTCAGCTCTGACAGACGGTCTGAGTGTAGATGTCTAGGACCAACCGCCCGTACTTTGAGGATGCCACGTCCGACGCTCTCCATAGCTTGGACGTTGCCAACATCGAAGAATATTACGCCCTCTCACCCTCTTCAGGATTTTTTGTTCTAGAGTATGACGGCTCCATTATTGGACTCGTAGCAATCGATGCATCCAAGGACTCTCAATCGAACCAGAGTTTCAAAGAACACAACAAGGTGAAGGGGCAAAAAGGAGGCACCTCGTCGGTGGCTGTTATTCGGCATTTCTACGTTGAAGAGCTCTTCCGGAAGACTAATGTGCAGGACGACCTGGTCGCGTTCGCAGTTAGGCATGCTTTCGATTCGTCGGGAGACGTGAAGGAGATCAGAGTGGTGACATCGTCTCTGCTTGGTTACGTGCAAGAGTCATTCGGTAAATTCAGGTTCAAAATAGATGGAATTACGAGGATGAAGGGCGTATACAGTTGGACGACGGGGACGATGAACTTGAGGAGAACTGATTGGATAAAGGAGAAGCCGACGTCTACTTAGTCGATCTATCTATTCGTTCTGTTATGTACATGACAGAGGCAAAATGTCTCGACTCGCATCCATCATCGCCAATCCAAGTGGTCTCGTTATCCTGCAGTCATCGGTGTCCCAGACGTGCTTGCCCATCTTGCACCAGATCCTCAAGCCAGCTGAACGACCTTCGCGAACTCTCTTATTCTCCTTCCTTTACCCCCCCTCTTCGCTGATCGAGACTTTAACATCGGACGCGTCTTCTATTAGCATCTTCGATTATACGGAACGTATCCCCGGGTATGATACATGGACGGACTCCCGTCAAGATATTCTTAATGCTATCAAGTCAGGTATGGGCAGCAAGGCTGTAGAACTAGTGTCCGAACTAATGCGCCCGCCAAAGCACCTCCTGGTCCACTCAGCGTGGTGATCGATTCCGTAGACACGCTGGCATCGGACATCTCGTCAGACTCGCAGACGTTCAAATTCATAAAGACGCTCTTTAATTTGATCTCTTCCCGTTCGCGTACGTCCCATTGTTTCGGGTATACCGTCCCTTTGACTGTTTGTCAAACAGAACCCTCCGTCCTCGTGCTCCATTCGTTGGCTTGTTCCTTCCTGTCGCTTGTAACCCAGACAGCCTTGTCTCCCACACTAACGCACGTCATCGCACACCCCCCAGCATTGATCGAGCATCTCATAACGGCATACTCTACGTTCCCACCTCCAGCGGGGCCAGCAGAGAAGTTCTGGAGTGTCTTCATACCGATATCCGAGCGTGCTCCTGAGAGTCGGCGACTTGTGTACGGCCCTGGCGGTACGGGAACATGTGCAGGAGCTGGGAATAATGCCAATGAGTTTGTTGTCGAGTTGATCATTAGAGGAGTGGGCACCGAAGGTGGCAGGCGCACCACTGAGAGGATGCTGGAAGGATGGGGTGGAGAGGGCACGGAACGCCTCGAAAGGCTAGGGAGCCTGAAGGCCCTCTTGTCTCGGAAAGAAATCGATGTGGTAAGATTTCGACGGCTGACCTCTTGTCCATGCTAGAGGTATCATTTGCAGAAGCCACTTGACCCCATGCAAAATGTGCCTTTCAATCTGCACCTTACAAAATCTCAGGAAGAGTCGCGGGGGCGAGTGCCCCTTCCATATGCTCATCAGTCGTCGGCGACGTGTTCGACTATTTATTATGAGCCAGATTCCGCTGACGACATTGATGATGACGATCCCGACGAAGACCTGGATATTTAGACAAGGTTTTGGATTCCACCACTCTCTGAAATACTTATATGTATGTTACAGCAACGAGTAGCGGTATTTCTACGTAGCTGCAATTTAGTTTGGCAAAAGAACCAAAGATTCCCATTAATGCAACCGTAAGAGTGGTATCGAATGTGGGTTAGAAGTGTCGCTGCGCACGGGCAACTAAACGAAGCGAACACGTGAAGTTCCGGAATGAACTATTTGATCCTCTTGAGCTAGATAGGGTGTCAGCGTATTTCAAAGCGTTTGCACGAGATCACGCACCCTCTCGGTTTGCCTGAAGACGCCATCGTCAAGTTCGGTAGCTTTCTTTCCGATAATATCAAGTCGCTGATTCTGAGCATCAAGCTCTTGTCCCATGGTGTTTCCAAGAGCTTTCAATCTCTTTGCAACGTCGGATATTTCATCCAAGTTGCCATCTAACTCATCCTCGAGTTCATCATCCGACGCTCCCGCTTCAAATTGGTAACGCATTCGTTGTTCCTTCCTCGCTGCGAGCTGCCCAGGAGTTCGGGTTCTGTAGTTGCCAGTACCTGACACCCCTTCTTCGTCTTGCTGACTGTAAGTTATGGCGCGGCCCAATCTATCCTGCGTCTCTCTGATATCCGTCATCGCTTTCTCCCTCTGACGACGTTCATCATCGTAGCGTTGCATTACTTTCGCTTCCTGCGCAGCTCGTTTGCCGTCCTTGTTCCAGGTGATCACTGGACGGAAGATGGATTTGTTGAGCTGTTTGAGTTCATCAATTTGATCTTCGGCCCTGAGTGTGTGGCCTTTGGCGACATCGAGATGACGTTCCGTGTTGGCCAATTTTTCTGTACTAACTTGAGGATCACAGCAGACGCGACGAACAGCAAGGATACGTACCCGATTGGTCGCCGAGTCGAGTTAAGGTGCCCCTAGCGGTTTCTTCCGCCTCCCTCGCAAGGCGAAGGGCGTTTCTAGTGGAGTTGACACCCTCTTGCTTAAGAAACCTTGTCTGTTGCTTGATTCCCTCTACGTCCTCGTCATTCTCCTCCCCGGGTGCAGGTTCACGTGCGAGATCTGGGCCATCGAAGAAACGACCAGAGCCTGCCCTGTCGGGCTTGTACCCTGCGAAGAGTTCACTGCGTGCGCGGTCCAGCGCAGGGTCGGACGGGGGAGGAGGTTTGGTTGTTGGAGGGTCGTGATTATCGTAAGAGTTTTGGCTCTCCGTGTAACCATGAAGATTGGGGTTGTCTCTGCTACTGGCATTAGAGCGGTAACTAGGAAGGGGGGAGACACTGCGCAAAGAGCCTCGAGTACTAGAGGCCGCCCCAGCATCCGTTGGGGGGATGAGAATTTTGTCCTTGCGTCTGAAAAACGACATGCTTGCCCACCGCAGCTCAGTGCAACTTGCGAGGCAGGGTACTTGTACTGCTTGGAAGTGGGTGGCGGTGTCACACCCATTGGCATCACGTGAGAACAAATAAGACGCGGTCACGTGACCATCTGGCAAGGCTTGCATTCGGCTCGGACTGTAGCATGCTTCAAAGATGGCTTCAAGCTACGCAGAGGAGCGTGAGGCTAACATCCGTCGTAATAGGCAGCTGCTCATCGAACTTGGTGTTGAAAAACTCGTACCGACGCAAGAACCAAGGGAGAAGCAACAAGTCAAAGCTAAAAGGACAGCTACAGAAGTAGACGAGGACGACGAGGATGACAAGCCGCCACGCAAGCTGGTTCGCACGGAGGCCAGGCGTCGCAGTAATCGCCTCGCCAGCCATGCTTCGATGGAAGAGCAGAAGCGAGGAAAAACTGCTCCCCTTCCTGTGAAGGGTCTCTCCAGTTCCTCCGGCTCAAACAAGCAAAGAACGCGTAACCCGTAAGTAACCCTTGATACCAGGGAACATTCGTCGAATCCGGTGACAGGAAGGTGTATGGTCACATACCTGGCGTCGAGGTTGGTTCGTGGTGGGCTTCACGGTACGAGATTTGACAACTTACCTACATGTAATACACACGTTCTTTTTGTTTCAGGCAAGAATGTTCAGAAGACGCAGTCCACGCGTACGTGGGGCGTATCATCTGATTCCTTGTTCGAGTTGTTGACAGTGTAAAGTCCCTGGGTAGGTGGCATCGCACCAGGCGAACGCGGTGCATATTCGGTTGCGATATCTGGGGGTTACGAGGATGATATCGATGGCGGCTATGCATTGTGAGTCAATTTGGGTATTGTTCTTCGCCCAGCTTGAGACGCGTACCCAGCACATACACTGGGGCTGGTGAGACAGGGTTCAGACATCACTTGAGCGCCTCAAACTCCAAGTGTCATAGGTGGCAGAGACTTGAAGGGTACAAAGGCGGCTCCAAAAAATGTACTGTTCCCTATGCGAATTGCGTTTCCACCTCTGATATCCCCTTTCAGCTTCGGACTGCACCACATAGCTTTGACCAGACATTTGAGCACAACCATAACAAAGCACTGAAGGTGAGGTAACGGTGGATAGGCCCAGACAAGTTGCTAATTTTCCAAAGCGCTCCGTGGAGACAGGAAAACCGGTGAGAGTGATTCGTGGCTATAAGTTGCAATCAAAATACGGTCCGAGCGAAGGGTAAGGGCGCGTCATCCTACAAGTCGTAAACCCTGACCCGAGCGTTGCAATGCAGATACCGGTATGATGGCTTGTACGTCGTGAAAAAGGTAAGGATGCCCCATAACCTGTTGTTCGCATGCTGACTTACTATGAAAAGTATTGGAGAGAGAAGGGTCTGGGAAAGGGTGGTCACCTAGTATGCAAGTTTGCGTTTGTCGTAAGTATCTTTCCCGGAAGTTGCCCTGCGAACTCAAGATATACTTTCACTCGTAGCGTATCGAAGGTCAGCCACCCATACCCGTGAACCCCGACAAGGAAGGATGAGCTCCTGAGTCGGACGCGACAATTGAGGATCTATTCCGTATTAAAGGCAGTTGACAAGGGACTCTACGAACAACTTGCCAGCCCCACGCTCCTATATGATACAAAACTTCTATGTAATATAGTACAGCTAGAATTGATGCACGATGCCGCTTGCACAGGCCCACGTATTTGACCCCCCAAAGTGATTAGTGACCCCTCGGAAAGTTCTCACAAGGACTTGTTTCAGTCCGCCGCAGGCATTCCCAGCGCACTCGAAAGCAATACTCAGCATCCACTCCTGCAGGTTGGCAAGAAGTTCCTTTCTTCCTTGTGTAACGCAGAGGGTAGGCAAGGCCGACGATGAGATTTTCTTACTTATTCCCCTGCTTCGCATTGCCGGTGTTCGTACTCGCACAGGTTGAGTGCTTCACTTCACTTCTTCGCTTCATGCCAACACCATGTTTCTGTCCAGTCTGCTCAGGTGACGACGTCCTGGATAATCCAGCAGACTGTGGGTTCGAACCAACAAACTAGCACCATTTCGACACCCACAGTCATCACCATCGGTCCGACAGCCACTTCAGGGTCTAGCAGTTCGGTATCAGCCAATGGCAATGGTACAACTGCAAGCGGTTCGGGTTCGGGCAACGCAACCAGCACTACAGTGGCCAGCAGTAATCTCCCGACGGCCCCTACTTCCGTTGCTGGTGTTAATGGAGGTGGCCCTGGCGGAGGGGCCCCCAGTCCTGGAGCGTCCGCAGCGGGTGGAATATATGGGCCTCCCGACGGTTACATTGCCGGAGCAGAAGCTCTCAGGAGCGCCACCATTCTTGGGAGCATAGGATTTGCAGTGGGCGTGGGATTGACGCTCGCATAGACTTGTGGTTGGCCTCTTCAGGCTAGGGTTGACGTTGGACATGATTCAGGGATTCGTGCTTTCTCCAAGTCAGCTATCTTTCTGTCATCTCGTCAATGGACTTATTCGGCGCTGACGGACTGTATCGCACATACACTTATCATATATCCTGCATCCGCATGGCTTAGTTTGTCGATACTCTACACTTATTTTTCAGACATTTTACTGGGTGGACTTCGTGCAACCAAAGCATATTTACTACCGTTGAACTGGATTACTATTAGCTGAAGCTCGTCTATTCGAGCTCGTGCTTATGTAACATCCATCAGCCTATCTGTAGTGACTTGGTGAAAGACTCACAACACTACCGAACAGATATTGGATGGATGGAGACAAAGGTTCGTAATCTGGGCCGGCAACAAGAGCTTCAGTCGTGATATCGTCTGCAGACTATAGGAACCCATAATGGCACCTTTCACTGCGATGAGGCTCTAGCCGTCTTTCTCCTACGACACACCTCTGCTTATCGGGAAGCCAGTACGCATTTCCGACCGATGCCGAGCTCCTAAACTCATAGTCACCTCAGGTCTGAAAAGAACCCGAGATCTGGCCATCCTGGATACATGTGACATCGTAGTCGACGTAGGAGCCGTGTACGATGCCGAAAAGAGGCGCTTTGATCACCATCAACGTGGTTTCCAAGAAGTGTTTGGATACGGTTTCGGGACCAAGTTGTCGTCGGCTGGACTTATCTACAAGTATGTCGCACGCCTCATTTCTGACTGCTTATCACGCTCGTAGGCACTTTGGGAAAGATGTCATCGCCAGTGAATTGGAGTTGGATATCGAGGATCCCAACGTCACAGTTCTCTGGTTGAAGCTGTACAAGGTATGCATAGTACCACTTATATGCCCTTGTCGTTCATAGACAACTCCCTAGGAATTTATAGAGGCCATCGATGGCATTGATAATGGGATATCTCAGTATCCCTCAGAACAAAGGCCGAAATATCGCAATCGAACTGACTTGTCGAGCAGGGTGAGCTGGCTCAACCCATCTTGGAACTGCCCTGCGGATGCAGAGACTGTTGATGTGCGTGATAACCCGTGGGGACGAGCGTTACTCCCTAATCACTTGTCAGTCCCTGTTTGGCAAGGCCTCACAGCTTGCTGGGGAAGAGTTCCTTGACAGACTGAGGTGCTATGCAAACGCATGGCTACCTGCCCGAGATTTTGTTGGGGCTGGCCTTACTGCTCGACATGGGGTCGATCCTAGCGGGAGAATCATACTATTCGAACAGTTCATTCCCTGGAAGGTACTGTTACTACCACTACCAAGATCACTCTCAACTGAGTCCTTTTCCTCAGGAACATCTCTTTGAGCTTGAAGAGGAGGAGAATATTGCAAGCGACGCTCTCCCATTTTACGTCATATACCCTGATGAGCTCGGTGGTAATTGGCGCGTTCAGGCCGTACCTGTCGCATCGGAGAGCTTCGAGAGTCGAAAGGCATTACCTGAGAAATGGAGAGGGCTTCGGGATGATCAACTGTCTCGTGTTTGTGGCGTGGAGGGGTGCATTTTTGTACATGCATCGGGATTCATAGGAGGTGGGGCACGAAACTGACTCATTCCTTCATCTCACTATACGTTTTCTAGGTAACAAAACAAAAGAGGGAGCGTTGGGGCTAGCCAGACTTGCTGTTGTGATGTAATCTTTAAGAAATCAACAAGTACCATTTTCAATCTCATCAGGCAACGTTGTACAATTTGCATAGCCTCTCACAGCCTTTCCGGTCCCGTATTGTGGTGAGTCGAGTTATTCAATCAGCGCGTAATTCAAGTGTCATGCACGCCCGGAACACGTGTTCGGACCTCTTAGTGGCCACACGACTCGCTCGAGGCACTCCTGAGTGTTCGTCATGAATGTGGAGTGCATTGGATAGAAGGCCTCACGCTGTTCGCATGCCTCGCATCGCGTACTGAACGTTGAACCGCGGATAGCCCTCATCCTAACTTCGATATTCCGGAACTCTGCCTCTCTTTCTACTCACTTCCGACATTGGTCGTTCGATTGCTGAGCTATTCGACGATGCCTTACATCAAGGCTCATTACCATCCAATCCTTTTTGCTCTCATTACACTTTGTGCCATGGCTGAACTGGGTCTCGCAGCCTTCCTAATCAGCGCTGGGAACGAGAACAACGACTGGCCGAGCGGTCGTTACCATTCAGTGTAAGCGTTTCGGAATGCAGGCGGCACAAAAGTTAGCTGATTCTCTCAGTTTGATTCTTTTTGAGTTCAATGCAGTTTGGACGACTTTGTTTGGAACAGCATATCTCTTGTGGATAGTTGATGGTGCTATACATTTCCTGGCAAGCATAGCGAGCTCCATCATCTGGCTTCTTGTTACCACGATCTTATGGGTGAGTGAAACGAGGCATGAAGACGAGTCCTGTATTTACCTTCTATTTAGGGGGCTGCCGCCGGCGTGATGTACGGAGCAAGAGCTGGAGGCAATTGCAATTGGATATCTGCTACCTCCGGGTTCGTGGAAGGAAACTCGCTGTGTTACCTGCCGCAGGACCTAAGCAGTGCCTCCAGGTGCAAGGAAGCTCTGAGCGTGGAGGCCATAGGATGGATCGAGTTCGCACTGTGTGTCCTCACCCTTTTGGCAACGTGCATGTGGGTGAGAACAAGTAAGCGGAGCTATGTGAGTGAATATAGCAAGTTGGCATGATTTTGGATATAATGTTCTCCTCTTTGACATTGGCGGCGTGACTGGGACCAAACAGCAGTCTAGCTTTTACGTATAATGCCTGGTGGGAAGGTATTATCCCAATGGACTTGTAGAGCAAAATTTCTTCTCCCCTTCTTTAAGGCATTCGGCCACCCCCCTAGCCCAAGTATGTACTCAGTCAATTCGTGTATATGTGAGGCTATGTACATGCATGCCCAACTTCGAGGGCCGACGAAAGATGGCGAGAAACATGAAGTAGTACCTCTATTACTATCAATCCCCCCTTATGTCTTGGCTACCTCGCTTCCAAATTGGTACGATAGGCTCGAGTTCTTGCAACTTGTTAGCCCTATCCATGTGATCACCGTACTTTCTTGCTAGGTTTTGTGCACACGCCGTTCCAAGCACACTCGAAAGAGATCAGGTCCCTTAAAGACGTACTCGGAGTGGTAGGAGTTTGGCAATGAGCATACTACTGTGTACAAAGGAACGAGAAACGTGTAAGCCAGTGGCCCTTTGTCTCCCCAATCTGAGTGTGGTCCGAGGACACGGTACAGGCAGCGTCGTCGGGATCATCCGACCAAAAGTCCCCACCATACAGTCTGTCGAAGTCTTGCAGAGATGGTGGCGAGGATTCCTCTGCAACTTGCACATCATCGCAGCCAGGTAAGGTTTGTCGCCATTGTTCGACCATACGTTTGGTGGCAATGAGATCTCGAGGCCGCACATACGGCATCGGGGCCCAATCGGAAACCTCACCAGAGACACCTCTCTCGGATCCCAGGGCAGGTATTACCTCCGCGGCATGTGCAGAAGATGCTGGCTCTAAAACATACTAAGCGCAACTAAGCCAACGACAGAGGCGCCGTACCTTCACTTTTCCCGGTCCAACTGGACAAGGAATCTATGATGGTAGCTATGTCATCGTTGCTATCATGTGGTGGAACGGGTATATCACCCATCACATAATCCACCGGTTCTGGGACCTGGAGAGCCTGTCTGAGAGTGCACCACATTCGGAGGGGGGTTGCTTACGCACGTAAGGGGGAACGTATCCATCTTTGACAGCGAGGGCGGAAGCAAGCCAATATATCGCAGCGTGGATTACTGTAGGATCACACGACTGGGCAACCATCGGAGGGGACACGAAGGCATTTGTAAAACCTGCAACGGTCCTCCTCAAAGCGAGCAAATAAAATGATAGTTTTCACATTACCTCTAGAAAATGCACCAAAAACCCACTGTTGATAGGAAGTCACCACGAAGTACGTAGACTGTCGCCGAACACAAGTATCCCAGAGCTGCTGTCCAGTGAGCAGTAGAACCTCATGTGCTACTAAACATACCTTGGCCCAAAGACGTTCCTTCGCACGCAGGGGTACATTGTCCATTGGAAGCTAATGGTCTCTCAATAGATTTACACACAACGGATCACACTACTCACAGACTTCAACTCGGTAAACTGCCATATATCCTCGTCGGAAAGCACCCACGGCGGTTGACATATCACAACGACAGAATTAAATCTGATCTCTGGTGATGGCGGATTACGTGTATCTGTGAAGTAGAATTCTTTGTATATATCTGCGTCGTTGTCGGTTCCTGAATCATCCGATACAAAATTCCAACCCTGGATTTTAGGGAAAATGAGATGGAGGACGCGTTGTATGGTCCGCAACGGGAAGTGGTGAACCCAAGTCCACAGGCTGAGACTATGTCAGTAAATCTACTGGGAAGGCGGCGTGTCGGGCTTACCGGGTGGAATCTGTGACAGGGGCTGGTACGGCCGTGTTGATCTTGAATCTCCTGGCCGACGGGACGGTCAGGGTTTCTCCACTCCGCTGGTCCTCATCTTGAAAGCCGGCCGCCTTTGCAGGCAAGCGTGCTGAAATCCCTGGGAAGCACATGAATTGTGCATGGCCAGTATACGAAAAATCGACCTTACATTCATTGACTATTTCATCGAAAGACGGTCCCAAGTAGTGAATGGCAGTCAAGTGTCTGTATTTCCTGAACCGCGTAGAGAGGGTATTGCGATGGCTCTTATGTCCCGGAGGCGGTAAATCTGGACTGTCTGATCCGTACTTGAGCTCGGGGAGGACAGCATCCCTGAGATACCCTCGAAGATCGTCTGCCCGTTGCCATATCATGGTATGAAGTATAGGTAAGATGCGTCGCCGACGTCGGCTTCGCCATCCCTATAAACTTCCAACCTTGACGACGAGAAGTACAACACTTGCTATAATACACAGTAGTACCCGCCGAATACAAATGTTCGTTGAGCTGTCATCCATGATAGCGTAATCAGGTCTCCGGCAGGTTCCGGTCTCTCGGTAACTGCCGCCTCAAGCAAGTCTGCTACAACATTCCAACGACAGCCTCCTCATCGTCCCTGCGGCTATTGCGTCGAGCCCACCTCTCAAGGTATGTTTTTGTTGCTTGATACGCCTGCGATGATGCTTGGGGCGGTTACAAACCAGAAAAACTACTCCATCCGTGTCTGCGGGAGGGTGGATGATGTGCCAATCCCCTGGATATCCAGTTGCCACAGTTGACTGACTCTTCTCATCTCAGCTTGGAAGATGGGTGCTTATAAGTATGTCAGCGAGCTGTACAAGAAGAAGCAGTCCGACGTGTTACGATTCCTCCTCCGTGTTAGGTATGCGGCGATCGATGTCAAGGGTTACCGTCTCTCTTAGTCCTATCGTAGGTGCTGGGAGTACCGCCAACTGAATGTTATTCATCGCGTGTCTCGTCCGTCTCGTCCAGACAAGGCCCGCCGTCTAGGATACAAGGCGAAGCAGGGTTACGTTGTCTACCGCGTCCGCGTGAGACGGGGTAACCGCAAGAAGCCTGTGCCGAAGGGCAAGTCTTGTGCTCTCTGCGCAGTTGGACTGTTATTGAACATGGGTTTTAGGTGCTACATATGGCAAACCCGTGCGTCAGGGTGTCAACCACCTCAAGTTCCAACGCAGCTTGAGGAGTGTCGCAGAAGAGCGCGTTGGCAGGCGCTGTAGCAATTTGCGAGTCCTGAATTCCTACTGGGTGAATCAGGACGGTGTCTACAAGTACTACGAAGTCATCCTTGTCGACCCCAATCATAAAGCCGTGAGTCTCGTGCTCGTTTTGGTCAGTACTTTTGATTATGATGACGTAGATTCGTCGGGATCCTCGCATCAACTGGATTGCAAAACCCGTCCACAAGCGTCGCGAGGCCCGCGGTCTCACCAGCATTGGGAAAAAGGTTTTGCAGAACCCGCTCACTCCTTCGGGTATTTCTGCTGACACTGTTCTAGAACAGGGGATTGGGCAAAGGTCACCGTCACAACCACACGCCCGCACGGTCCACCTGGAAAAAACACAACACGCTCAGCTTGCGCCGCTACCGATGATTTTGTACGCGCGTTGTATTCCTCTATACGTATCCATGTTGGCTATGCGGTCATACGTTGCCTCGATTTTCAAAAGACGTCATGCACCTATTCTATGTTTTTGTCCGTCCAGTGCAAGATGACCATTAAGAATTTGAGAGTCATCGATCGTTATTCACAATAATGAATCACTGCGACGTGAGCTGTGCGACGTTGCGCAGTTGTCCTCGTGTGGTCAGCGTGTCTGTTTACGTACGTGTGGCAGGCAGCCGCAGCTAAAATTTGCCTTGTGTCTCGCTAAAATACTTATTATAAGTTCATCTCGGGGAGCGGCCTCGGAGGCACTCCGTGTTGGGTTTTCTGCTCTTATACCCACGTCGATAGCCAGCTTGAGCTCAACTACTCTCGTGATTTCGACATCTTCCGACGAAGAAGAACGGTTTCAAAACGATGTTGCGGAAGCGCAACTCCTACACTTTATGGGCACTACTGTATGCCTTCACGATGACGTCTGGATCTCTCGCCCAAAACACGAGTGTGATATGGGTGATTGAAGATACCTATGAAGGACAAACTTTTTTCGAGTCTGTCACTGTTTCGTATGTTCGCTATAAAGCGGTACGCTGACACGGTGCTACTCCTCCCAAGTACATTTGATTTTTACACCGGATCGGACCCGACGAAGTTCGTAGAGACTTTCATTTTCCGCACCCTCGATTCTGACTTTTGTGCAATCGATTCCAAAGTGGTTTGGTAACGTGAGTCCAATGGTTGTGTTCCTCGGGTCAGTCCTTTTAATCGACCGACGAATACGTAGGTTTGTCGACGAGCAGACTGCCTTCTCCAGTGGCTTGGCCTACGTCACATCGAACAATCAAGTCATCATGCACGGTGACAACACAACCTGGTTGCCATTGGGAACCAACCGAAGCAGGTAATGCTCGTATGAATGAGAAGTAGAGTGCACTCGTTGACTTCTGCAGCGTTCGTATATCGAGCCAAGCCATGTACAATACCGGTCTGTTCGTTCTAGACCTCGACATGGCACCTTGGGGTTGTGGTTGGTGTTCTTTACGCATCTACTTTTCCTATGCTGATCTACCTGTTGTCTAAGGTGTTTGGCCCGCTTTCTGGTAAGTGGAATGCACTTGATTGGGCGTCCTATAATTGGAATTCCGACATATGTACACAAAGGACGGTAGGTAGTGGAACATGGCCTTACGTGAGTGCTGCCGCCTTTCCCTCGAGTTACTGGAATTTTTGCCCAAGAATGGCGAAATAGATATAATTGAAGGCGTACACGACAATGAACACAACCAAGTAACGTGGCATACTGCCCCAGGTATGACTCATCTCACGGTTACTGAGCGCACTCAACGCAGGCGAAAAAAGGTTGTAATTTGACAGCCACGACCAACTTCACTGGTACCATAGCTGTGAGTATCCCTTCTAGACGGTATTGCGGCTCCCATTATGCTCCATCCTAGCAAACTAATGGAGTCGATAACTTGCAATGTAACGCGTTTATAAACGATAACGCTGGTTGCGGCGTTACCGAATGGAGCCGAGCGTCCTATGGCCCGTACTTCGATTCCCAAGGCGGAGGCGTGTTCGCAATGAAATGGGATGATAATGGGATTGCCGTCTGTTTGTATCTGAAACATGTTCCTGAAACACAAAATAACTTAACCTTCTCAGGGTCCTTCTATCGCGCAGCAGTACCTGAGGACATAGTTAATGGTTTACCGGACCCATCCACCTGGGGCGAACCTGATGCAGAATTAGCTCCTAATTCATGTAATATCAGCCAGTTTTTCGCCAATCATTCCATAGTCTTTGGTGAGTGAACCTCTCTGTAACGTGGTTGTGGATCTTGGTTAACTTTCCCGACAGATATTACATTTTGTGGTAAGACAGTCACCTAATTCGCGGAAGCCTGCGTATACCTACCCTCTTCTAGGTGATTGGGCTGGAAACTCGTATGCAACATCTGGTTGTCCTGGGACATGTGAAGAAATACTGACAGATCCTGCGAACTTTGTGGTGAGTACGGCGGGTTGCTGTATTGTGCCTACATAATTCTTTGATGCGTAGAACGCTTCATGGATCATCAACTCTCTGAAAGTCTATAAATCAGCAGCACTATCTTCTGGATCATCCAATGCTGCCACGGCATATTATTCCCAGCCACCTGTGTGGATTGCCACGGCCGCGGTTATACTTGGTTGGCTCTCACTAATATAGGATGCTGGCATCTCACGGCTTTTATGCTCTGATGACAACACCCATGGACCTTTGTGGATATATATATTGTAATGTGCTGTCAATCTTCATCCCTATAACCATAATTTAGGCCGAAAGCAACCGACCCAGACTGGTTTCACTAGATCTCACTCCTAGTCGTTGAAGTTTCTCATATCTTGAGACACTGGAGTTCGAGCGAACGAGCACGTTTTACCTCAGTAAACCAAAGGTCTTTTGCGCTGGCGATATTGCCATTTTGTAGCTCGTTTGCGACGTAGGGAGTCGTGGCGTGTGAGGATTATTGCTTGATCACCGAACAGTCCAAAATCGGGGGACAGAACGCAATTGGAGGGATTCCTTGATGTATATACACCATCGAACAACCAAGAAGAAATCTGAACATCGGTTGACGTTACGTGATGTATGAATCGAAGAAAATGTTTGCAATGTCGCTGGGGCGGAGTGAAATGCCAGTTTCCAGGATTGGTTGCACCAGAGACGGTGGTTGTAGCAGGCGACAGTCAGTCGAACATGGATAAACAAACTCGAAACTCACCAAGAAAACGAGCGTAGCCACAGCATGGTATTGGCGAGCTGAGCATTAGAAGGGTGAAACAAGTCAGTGGCCGCCCCTATGTCCTCGGCCCACTTGGTGCCTGATAAAGGTCCAATATATATAGAGACAGAAGCGACAATGCCTATGCTCAGTACGAATATCATTGTCCAGTCGCTGCGTCGTCAACAATCAGGAAGTAGACTGGTAGGAAAGGTGATGGTCGACCGTCTACCAGTGCACTGGATTTCTCTCAAAATGACGGTAGAATTGAGACTAGAGTCCGAGGCAGAACACCAAAAGATGCGACTGAGGGATCGCGCTCTTCTTCTGTCCATACTGCAGTATTGCAGCAGTCCGAGCTCGGAGTGGCATTGATAAGTACAGCATTCAGTGAGGCTCATGGATTTCGTTCGGTGGCTGTGCTCGGCTTCAGCCGAGCGGGGCACCATCGCACTGCGTGTGATCCAGTTAGAAGGTACACCGTCGAGCTCAGTAGGTGGAGGAAGTCCTCAAGACAACCACTTCCCCGTAAATAGTCATGGTGGGTACGGTTTCCTTCCAGGTTAGGTGCTCATAGCAAAGAAACTATCCATGGATACGATGGAATGGGGCTGGATGGGTTCCTGTCAGTTGAGATGTACTCGAATCCCATGCTCACTCTTTCGTAGGATCCCTCAGCGCCAATAACTCTCCGCGCACGCAAGTTCATCACCAACCGTCTCTTGTCGCGGCGTCAGTTCATCTTGGACGTCCTGCATCCCTCTCGTCCAAACGTGTCCAAGGAGGAACTTGCCGAAAAACTTGCTACCATGTATAAGACGGAGAAAGCCCGCGTCGTTCTTTTCGGTTTCCGTACGCAGTTTGGTGGTGGAAAGAGTACCGGATTTGCTCTCATTTATGATGACGAGGCATCCCAGAAGAAGTTTGAACCAAAGCATCGTTTGGTTCGGGTGCGAGTCTCAGGTCTTACAATTATGAAGTCCACTGAATCACCCTACCACTCCAGAAAGGGCTCCAGCCCAAGGTTGAGAAGCCATCTCGTAAACTACGACACGAAAGAAAGAATCGTGCGAAGAAGGTGTGTCTACCTCAAGTACTTGCTTCGACTGATTCTAAGACCTAATCTTCGCCTGCCAGTTCCGTGGAACCAAAAAGGTCAAGGCTGCCGAACCCCCAAAGAAGGGCAAGTAAATGCTGTGGAAGAGAGTTATGTTGCTTTTTATCGTATCCTTGCTTTATCACACTTGGTCCCCCAATGGCGAAGCTGCACCTATGGCATATGTCACTTTATTCTAGCATACACATGAATGCCATGCATATGCGAACAGCCCCTCATTATCACTCTCGAGATTGAGCGTATTACCGTGTCAGATGGTTATGGTGGGTATCCCTGAGATGATATAAAAAAATCGGAAAGCCTGGGAGTGAAGATGACGATTCAAAAGCCCAGCTTCTTGTGTATAATGTCGGGATCTTCCTGATACTCCTCTGCTGACACCCACATCTGCGTAGAGCTGTAAACACTTTTCCATAACAGAAAGTATTCAAACGAACTTTCTTAAATGTGCCTAGCCCGGCTAGGATGGATCCTCCTATCCATGTGGAATACTTGCGCTCTGGTGGGGCATATATTTTGATCTTCACATCTTTGAGAGCTAGCTTCTTCACTTCATTGAGAAGCCGATCACCGAAACCTGGATTGACGAAAAGAACCCGTGTCGCCAGATAGTTCGCGATGATCTCCTTACCTTTACACAGAGTACTTCCACCGCTGAGGACTATGTTCGAAAACAGGCTTTTACGTAGGTCCAAGTCGACCCTATTGATAGAATCCACAACAACTTGGTGAACGCCGGCGTATTCCTGACCTATAAGTTCAGGATTAAACAAGATCTCTGGTGCGCGGAATCGCTCTGGTCCGAGCTAAGAAGCCTGTGAGCAAGGAGTGGATAGAACATCCACTGGCTTACCTGGATCACATTTCCATCAGGTAATCGGAATTCTTCCGTACGTCCCAAGGAGTCTTTCTCTTCTTTAGCAGGGTTCAGAGTGACGTAACAGCATTTCTCCTTGATAATTCTTACAACCTCGCGCTCAGCTGTGGTGTGCAAATGGTGTCCAGATTTCCGGAGCAATAGCTGTAGATGGTCGGTGACGTCTCTGGAAAGTTGTCGGCCAATTCTTGTGTGTGTCATAGCTGGACGGTACCCACCTTCCTGCGACATCGACCCGGCGAATGGCATGTGGCATGGAGAACCCCTCAAATACCGGGACGGCATGCGTGACTCCATCACCTGAATCGAGAACTATGCCCGTTGTTCTACCAGAAGAATACCTTGGGCCCGAACTCATCAGACAAGAGCTTCTCCAGCGTGAAGAAACCTACAGCGACAGGACAGCTTGTACTGAGATGAAAAGTGCAGGTACGTTGAACGTGTCAAAGAATATTTGGGCAGCGACGTCGCGATTGCTACGTGGATTCAGTGGGGCTTCCGTCAATAGTACTGGATGCTATGAGAAAGAATCGTTGGAAGGCGCACGGGGTGCAGCGAGAGATTGAATGTTACTTCTTCGCTAAGCGTTCCGAGCTCTTCAGCATATATGTGACTCCATATACGCTCCATGTCATCCCAGTCGGTCACTATGCCATGTGCTATCGGATACTTGATTTTGAGAAGACCGCGAAATTCTTGTGCTTTGCGTCCAATGAAAACGTCCCCTTCGAGAGCACCTGCCATAACGCGTACATGTTTGGGTCGTCCGACGCTGCAACATCCACGGGCGAGGGTCAGGAACACTGTACTCGGGTACAGGTGGGTTAGGGACAATGACGCACAAGGACGGGAAGAAGCATTTTGGATGGTCCTGGCCAGCGAAGCCTGCCTTGATAGTCCCTGATCCCTGCGACAAGTATCAGCACACGGAGGTCACGCTGAGGTGTGTAAGTGCGGACATTGTCGATCACAACTGGCTGATTGGTCAAGACATCCTCGAACTCGGCAGACATGCTGCAGCTCTGTGAAGTGAATAAACTACAGTCTGAGTGTGTAGTGGTGTGGGATGACTGGCTGAGGACTTTTTCGCGTTTGGGCGTGGTGTGGTGTCAGTGTGTGTGCTTGACGCGTCTGACGAGGTCTCTTCTGGACTCCCACCAGTGCTTGCAATGGCTCTACGACACGGTCGACTGGCGCTCAGATGTCTACTGCTTATCCTACTGTGTGTCGTGCGTAACAGCACAGCGCTCATGGCCCAATCACTTGACACCTTACTAGGTTCCGTCGTCCGCCCTCTTGAACAAATGGGAAGTGACGAACTTCTGTAAATGTGTGTCGCTATCCTTTGATCGTCGCCTGGGGATACACGAACCCATCTGATAGGTATTTGTTTTGGTTCAAACTATACGATCCTTCAGATGCATACGCCCGACAACCCTTCGAAACCATGCTTATCATGCAATAAACAGTGGTGTTTGAACCAGAATCTCCCAATCTGCGCTGGTGCCTCCCTTGGCGACACAGACCCAGATACAGCAACCGGAAAGGAAGGTGATGTAGAAGCAAGGTGTTTTCGTGAGCCTCGATGTTTTGGCGTTTGTGACAACGGCTCATACAATCTTTGCAGAGCGTGATTCTCCCCGAGATCAACTGGTGGTCACCCTGTTTCTCTTGACCGTTCTAGGGTTGCTACTCACATCGGGGATTCGAAACCGCATGCTTAAGGCTGGTATGAATCCTAATTCTGCGTGGTCACCTGCCGGGCGGTGGTGGGAAGTTGGTCATTTCAATGCTCTCTCCGTTTTTCACACTGAGAATAATGTATCCCAGGAGTGGTTGCCGCGCGGGCCCGTTGAACAGTATAGTCTTCGTGAATACGTTCTGCGCCGTACGCCGATGTCGGCGTCAGACGAGAGGGGGAATTACAGAGAGGTTTCAGAGTCCTTGCCGACGTAGACGTGTATCGTAGCCAGCACTTGTACCCCACACTGACCGACCGTCAATTTGACTACTGCTCCAACCACACGAGGGCCGCTATTCTTTCAGGGTCACACGGGTCCACAATACACTGCCCGGCGTGCACGGGGACACGTGCGATTCTTAATTGCAGCCTCAAACTCCCACTACCCTAGCGATTCCGATGGGCTCACTGTGCTCTAAGCACAATACTCACTCGGACAGTCAACAGATACTGGGAGGAGAGACTGCTGCAGGCCGTCGGGATTACGGGAGTTCTGCAGATGCCCGTGCCGCTGCTGCAGCGGCTGCTGAGAGGAGACTGAAATCCGTGAGCACCCGAACCACAACTGAGTGTCAGCGATTTGGGTCGTTAATTGTTAATTTCTGTACGCCAGGGACAAGCACGAGGGACTCGCGCAGGGAATTCCAAGACAGGTCGACCTGCAACGCAACAGGAAGCCTCCAAGTCGACAAGAATGGCAACAGCATCCACTAGGGAAGAAGAGCCACTCGTGGTGGGTATTACATCCCGGTCTGACATCTGCCATTCTTTGTTCACTTCTCAAATGCAGTGGGACTGAAGGGGGTCAATTTTGTCATTCCTGTGCCCGTCCTCGAGCCTTGCGTACGGAGCGATGTATCCGGTACTGAGACATGACCTAACCACTATGATCGCCCTACTGTTTCAGCACTTGGTTCTGGTCTCGGAACCGGGTGCGACCAATGATTATGGTCGGACCTGCAGGCAGGCAGGGTTCGTGCAGCGTGATCTGATGTCTGTCTAATCTTGACTTTCACATCAAAGTGGCCCATCGGTTCCACGAGGCAGACACGTTGTACTATGTGAAGGATACATACAGCAATTACAAGTTTGACCTGCTCTCTTTCCCTTCCCATGATCGATTCGACCTAGGGAGTCAGTTCACTCGTGGTCACGTGTCTCGGTCATTAAGTCAGTTTCCAAATACAGTCAAGGCCAAAGTTTAATGTCAGTTCCTTGTCCCACTTTGTAACCCGACAGCGGGGACGGAGGCGAGTTCCCTACCTCGTGAATGTCTCCCACAACCTGGAAGAGAATTCTATGGCAGAGGCAGCCATATCCCGACAATTATATACCTGCCGACTCTTTTTTGGCTTCCTTGAGGCGAAACCGTTGGTTCACCCACCCCCCAAAGTGTCCAGGGTGTTTGCTGATATTCTGATTCAGCCAATTTCACTCCATACACATATTGGCCTCTAGTACTTTCATGTTGCCCCATTACACAACATCTTGGAACGATCTTCATATTCGTCGCAGTGTTCGTAAGATTGCAGAAACGCTCCTTGGACGCTCGCGTATTGCTGTGGATTTCTGTAGCTTGTTTCTTGGTCGGATACCTCGTTTGGGAGGTCCTCGACTATTCCGCCCCTTCACGCGGCCCGTTAACCCGTTCGTCGTGTTGTGGATAGATCTGGACGTCATGCTGAATACATTTGATCAGGTTTCAGAGCGCTGAAATCATCACTATTATTTTTCCTCACACTCATGGGCTTGGCCCCCGTTTTGAGGACCTTGACCGCAGCAACTTCGTCGGATTCAATCTGGGCACTCTCAGCATGTCAGCTCCTTTTGAATGCATTGCTGGCTGATTATGGCTGCGAAAACTCCGGTTCACAATCGCAGGAACGGTACGTGGTCGAGTTCGCTCTGAGATCAAAACCATTCTCACAGTCAGCAGGCTAAGCTCCGTCTTGTCTATGAATGCGGCGATATCATCGTCTGTCGTTCTTGCCTCACGTCTACCTGACGACTTGTCTGTTTTCTCGCTCGTTCTATTTGCTGTGCATCTGTTCGCGCTGTTTCCGATGCTGCGTCACCGATTCGGAGTGGGTATTTCGTGAATTCTTAAATAGATGTCCTAAATAATAAACGAACCCAGGCTGTCCCGCCAATTCTGCAAGTAACACTGACGGTGTCTATTTCTGCGCTTTCGTTCGCCCTCACCATGTCTTTATCGCCGTTTGTCACTGCATTGACCTTTGGTATATACGTCACAGTAAACGTTGTAGCACCAGCCATCCTTGTCTGGGCTCAAAGATACAAAAAGCAAGTCCTTTCTTTATCTTCCTTCCCATGGAAATTGATGCGGTGTCCCAGTGAAATCAGAGGGCCGTGGGACGTCGCGGTCCCTAGAGTGAATGGCGATGAAATCGTATTTGACAAGCGTCCCGGCGTGTACAACACATTGTCGGGAACATGATCTTCCACGGAAGGTTTACTTTACCCATTAATGGCATTCCATTTTCCACGTGTAGTCCTCGTGAGCACTATCCGCCCCGGAACCCTTTCATGTGGCGGTTAACTCGGGTGCTGAAATATTGCAAGCATTTGGAGATGGTTAACGAGTATATTGTGCGGTGAAGGTATCATATTACAGACAAAGCTATATAGAACAGGATAGTGGGACTAGACGAACGTAATGAATAGAGTACGGAGCAAAATGATAATAACTTGCGAGACACCGAACAGGAGTAATGGCATAATAGTTATACAGTGCTTGGGCTTCATGCATTTCATGATGCAAGGCAAGCTCTACTTCATCAGGTTTGCAGCTCACTTTGTTCGCTTTGAAGGCGGGGCCGCTTGGAGCCGGACATCACGCCCATGCCAATGCCTCTGGCTTCTAATACTTCCATCGCCACCTTCGCGGCTCCATCGGACGACTTCTTAGTCCGCGTCCGCGTCCTACGCAAAGCTCCGAATGCTTGGGCTTTGATCACCGCCAAGGTGCCGGAAATTGGTGGAGTACCAGCAGGAGAGGGAGATCGCGAGGCCCTTTCAACGCCGCGTCGAGGACGTAACTTGGAATGCTGGGAGTATGAACCTGCCTCCCCCTCACTACTGCCGCGTTCATGATGAGAGTTACCCTCACTTGCAGAAAAGTGAGGCAGAGATGGCAGTAATGAACGCTCTGGGCCTGAGTTCGCTCGACGTGAACCAATTCTGTATCGCACGCCCTCGCTTCCTGCACTTGGCAGTGATAAGTCAGCAGTGCCTCCATGGAGTGTTACTTCGGCATTGTGTGTGGTGGGGTGTCGGCGATAGTCGAATTCCGCGCGGTCCTGTGAGACTCCTGGGTTCTCAGGGGAGAATGTAAATTGGAACGGCGACGTCAGGGAAGTCGTCGATGAAGATGATGGCGTAGATGTGGTCGGCGATATCGACCGGCTTCCAGGGAAAAGGTAAGGCGCAGCTTCCAACCGACCGAGAGGTACCTTTTGTTCGTCGACGAAGGAACGGTTGACATACATTTCGGGCGAGGTCAACGTGGGAGACCCTGTGGGATTGAGATCAGGACAGATAAGATCTGTCGTGGGATATTGACCTACCACTAGAGGAAGAGCTTTGGTGAAGATTGTGGTTCCAAGTGCCGTCACGGTTTATGGTTTGCACGGGGTAAGGGTACTGGCCAAACTTTGAAGAAGGCCGGCTACCTCCCATGTGGTGGGAAGCTCCGCTAGAAGGAAGGTGTTCGTTATCAACGCCAGGATAGGGTGCATGGCCCGGGTAGGCGTGACTCGGAGCAGGAGCATAATTGCCGTTGGACATGGAGGTGGAGTCATCGCTGGTTTGGTAGCCTATACTATCGTCACTATAATGACCCGGACGTGATGCATGCAAGCGTTTACCCATCACATTCGATTGCGGTTGCACAGGAAATGTTGACGGCAATGATGGGATGTCATCGGTGTCGGGTACCTGGCCCGTTTTCCTTGCTTGCCATAGAGTTCTCCAGAATTTCTCGCGCTCGCGTAACTCTTGTCTTAGTCGGGCGTTATCCTGTCTCAGTTCACCAGCTTCGTTACGGGCTTCACGACAGGAGTCCTGGAGCTGGAGGACCACGGACTCCAGTGAAGTCACTGTACAGTATGAAGTGGACGGCATGGCCTATGTGACGAACGAGACTAACCTGTCTCTTCGAGGGTCGCGATATAATTGGCGCGCCTAGACCCGGAGATTGCTATTAGTTAGAGCACAGGACGGATAAGTGTTCAGACACCTTTGACGAAAGGCAGCCTGGGCATCAGCATTTTTCTTCTTGCGGAGTGCGATATCAGACATCCGGGGAGACGATTCGTCGATGTCGGCTTTGAGGTCGACCTTGTCATCTGGGGGGCTGTGGCTTGCTTCGAACTTGTTGGGCATGATAATGAACCACGGAAGTAAAAATGGAATACAGAGGGGGTAGGAGGGGAAGGGAAACGAGAAAAGTATGGAGGGAACGATGGAGAGCGATGACGGCGAGGAGGTTTAAAATGGCTTAGAAAAAAAAAAAAAAAAAAAAAGAATTCGAAACCAGGGCACGAGGAGAGAGACGGTGTGTGTGTGATCAAGTTAAGCGAGCGTATTTACAATCCAGTCAATCATGGTCAGGCCAGCGCCTCGCCCCGTCGAGTCGCCCATATTTCTTCGGCTTCACATTATGCCATTCAGATTAATCCCGGAAGCTGGGCCCATCCTTTTTGATCTCTCCAAGTCTACAACGTGTAGTTGCGGTGAAGATGGAAATGATAGGATCGCACGAGATCTTGGTATGATTGAGTCCAACTACACGCACTCACTAAGTAGTAGATCTGCATTCATTACCGAAGACATGGACACTAACTCATAGGTCCAGATGACCCCTCGGCTTCGAGAAACTTTTTCGTTGAACTCGGATGCCAGCTGCACTCGTTCGCTGGCTGCAGCTGTACTGCATCCTGTCACAGCGGCAATCATGTCTGCATCATAACTTGTCCTGATTTCTCACTCCCACTCCTCCACACCTAAAAACGGCACTTATTCTCCACCCTGCAGGTCCTCGTTGTCACCAGGGACATCCCTGTCCCCGTAAATCACAATCCAAGCATGGCAGAGCACGAGGTTGCAACCCGCTGACTCTACGGACCGAGATCACCTTCCGTCATGGTCATGTCCCGACCAACCATCTCCATCCCCGATTCTTCGTCCGCCTCTATCTCGTCCGCTTCCATGTCTACAACCTCCAACGTCACCCCATCCCCGCCTAGCACACAGACGACCCTCCGGCCAACCCGTCCATTCACCGCCATCGAAATCGACCCGCTTTTGCACGCTGACAACCGGCGGCATTTAGTGATCGGAACCCCACCGCCCACCAGCTGAATCATGCCGTTAGTAACAGCACCACTCCAAGGCTCTCACCAAAAACATGAGACTTACATGCCCCTCCTTCCATCGTTGCAACATATCCACAATCATATCTTTTTGCGAAGAACCACTTACGTATTTTTCTGATTCCAGCCTTTGGTATCTCAACATCGTGTAATTCATCGTACCGACATATATCGGACCTAGATTTGTGGTTATGATTAAGGATCACACTGCATACGCTGCCCACGCTGCTTACCCTGCGTTCCTTTGATTCGGTACACCAAAACAATCACTTCATCATCAAAAAAGTCGGCATCCAGTATATCAAGATCTCCGCCTCCACCGTTGTTCGTATCCACTGAGCATTCCAAGATGGCGACCTCAAAACCTCCAGCCACCCTCACGTACTGGCCGTACGGCATTTTACTTAGGCACACTGTTGTACACGTTGAGTTGCCCAACGTAACGAAACCGAAATACTCACGAAGAGATTGCCCTTCTGGATTTAAGAGGGCGACAAGATACTGCAGGCTGCCATTTGGCTGTGCACACCGAATACAGTTGAATAACTCCTCGCAGAGGGAAAGACACCGTTCACCTCGTTGTCGTCACCGATTACCCGCTGGTGAATGAATAGGCAATTATTTTCGGGAGCAGGGCCTAATTCCTTCCCCTTGGTCAGTACAGCCCCACCAGCAACTGACACCACTGCGGATCGGGCGGTGGCTGGCGAAGCTTGCGCAAAAACTCGTTGGCACCGGGTGGCCAATTCCCGTACCAGTGCATCTAGATTCCTGTCTAGCTCTGAAAGCTCTATGCACATGACACTCTACAGCAAACGACCCATTTCGTGAGCGGCGTCGAGATCCACTTGAAAGAAATGCCTACTGGTTGCCATGCAGTTTGTGAAGGATCCTGAAGTGCGGCGTGGGCTAGTCCCAGTGCTTCGCCCAGGGATTTTGGGGTTTGTGAAGTGCAGAGTTCACCGGAATTAAATTGAGGTGCTGACCCTGTGAACCACCGGTCGACTTGGCTGGCCATAAGACCGGACATTAAGTAGTTGTTCACTTCAAGTATATCATAGTCAAGGAAAGCCTGAGACTCTCCGCTCATGTTGGCCACTGTCATCTCTTGCTCAAACTGTGAGATACAGTCATATATGCAGATTCAAAGCACGGACCATACCGGAGGAAATTAAGAAATTGTTTGAAGGTTCTGAGCTCCTTCTTCGCTTCAGCAGCAAGCCATGCCGAAACAAATATGCCAAGCTCCACAAGGTCCAGGCAAGTCATTATGTCGCTCGTATCCAGACCAAACGGTGCATGGTGTGACCTAAGGAGACGTGGAGTTAATTAACGGCGGTTTTTTGGGGCGCTCACATGAGTGACCATCCACGGATTTCATCGAGAACAATGTGGAGTCTTTGCAAGGCAGGGATAATCCGCACGCTCGAATAATCGCACATTTTCGTCAGTGCATCAGTAACCGCGCCGTCCCACTTCTGAATTGCCTGCAAGGGAGTTAATTATCTAGGCGTCAACCCTCCTATCATTACACTCACTCTCTCACTAGTCTGATCGCTGCTCATGATGAAGTCTGACAGTCCCTCAGACATGGATCCCGTGACGAGAAAACTAGTGAGCTCGAAAACAACGTTAGGATTCTCCTCTGCGCAAGGCGCCGGGTCAACTTGGGACGCAGATCGCGGCTGAGATTAGCGCACTTACGGCCGTACTCCTCCTTGAGCCTTTTTTCCAGAGATCCCACCCACATCTTTCCAATTTCCCTTGCCCCAGTCACAGATGATGAACCAAGCCAACCTTCCTTCACCTCATCAAGGACGCTCATAACATACCTCGTCAACTCGCACGCAGCGGAAGATAGCCGGGCGAATTCGCGGACGGCAGGTGTACCCAGGAGGGGGATGTTGATGAGCATTGGATGTATGCCAACTGAAAAGAGACCACCGTCGGGGTTTTTCGAGTGAAACAGGAGGACCGGTTGATTAGGATGCTTGTATACGAATAAAGGTGGATGGCCCTCTGGTAAAGCGATTGTTCCAAGACAATAGGTTCCGGCTAGGAAGAGGTGGAGTCCACCACTCTGGTCAGCCAGAACCAATAGACTATCCTCGTCAATCTTGCGGGTTAGACTACCCGAACTGCCGCTTTTGTGGTTTTCTTCCGTCTGAACTGGAGAGCTAATAGAAATATCTTCCAGAATTGGTACTAAGGACGGCCATTGACTAATCACGTCCGGAACCAATGCTTCTTGGGTATTCTTAGTCTGTGTTCCTTGGAAAGCAAAGAGGTCGGTTGCACTGTAAAAGGCGTCATTGAAGGTTTTTTTCGCCAATAGACGGCTCACGTGACGTGTCCGCTTGCTTCTTTAAGAGGATCTAGCATAGGCAAGATCTTCAGAATGGACAGTGCTGAACCAGTCTGCTCCAGCAGGTTAGGGGGTAGGAGAGACGCGCTGAGGGCAATAAGAACATACCTTCACCCCATTCCTTTTGAAAATGTCAGGAATGACAGCGGGCGTGGACTCACTAGGGCCGGGAAACCACCAAACCCCAACAACATTAGGGACGGTTTGGGCTTCCCGACGGGAGTTTATGGAAAGAGAACGTTCAATGCGACCGTCTTGAACGGAATGCATCGTAATTCGCCCAGATTCGTGCACCACAGCGATGGTCTGTCCTAAGGGCAAGATAAGTTGACGTTCATGGAGTAGGTGACAAGCCTCCACCGTCTGGATGCCAGGCAAGGCCGGCCACGGTAGCAGGAACGTCGTCAGTTGCGATGTCGACCTCCCACTTTCTGGAGCCCTGCACTTTCCATAGGCTAATTCTGTCACGTCCACCCAAGCGAGCTATAAGAACGACGAGGTCTTTGTCTGGGCAACAGGCCGATGCTACCAAACGGCATGGTGAGGGCAACTTGAATGTCGCGAGAGACGCGAACGAGTTGCAGTCCATTTACACAGTGTGACTCCCCTCAAAAGGAGTATGTTCGGGCCTTAAATCCAATCCGATCGCTTACCAAAACGGACGAAGCGCCCACTGGACGAAAGTAACCAGCTAATAGTACTGCGCTAGCACGCAACTACCGCTTTCCGCCTTTCCGTCCCATTCCACCGATTTTGTCACCCTTTCTGGCACGTATGCCCTCTCTCCTCGTCTTCACTGATAGATCCTGACCAAACGCGCTCCCAACCCGTGAAGTAACTTTGTGCGCCGCTTTTTTGCGTGCACGGCTTTTTTGTTGAATTTTGCCAACCTTGCCAGCCCTTGCTTCCCTTTTGGCCGATCGTATCGCAGCGTCTATTGCCCCCTTTTCAACCGGGTCTTTTTCAGCCTCCAAGGCTGTCTTACGGCGCTTAGCCTTTCTCGAGAGTCCAGCGTACTTTTCCCTCTTGGGCTGTACAATTCCATGGAGTAAGTAATACTTCGTTCGCCAACTACACTCACTTTGGAGGGATCGCTAATTGACACCCCTACGTGTTGTTGCTTGTCTGCGGCTGCCATATAGCTCAGGATTCAGTCCAGATTTAACGCCACCGCAAAACGTTTACCTGCTGCTCGCGCCTTGTCCTTCTCAGTTTGGAACCAGGTCCTTCGAGGCCTTGAAAAGATCTCTGCCTCATGCTCAAGCATATTCTGGCCTTTTTTAAGCTCCATTTCCGCCTGTCGCAACTACCAGGAACGCTGTAATATCAGAAACATGTGCGTGAAGAAACATTCTTACTACGCACCCGTTTCTCTTCTTTCTCTTCTTGCAAAACTGCCATAACCTCATCCTTCAATTCTCCTACCTTTCCAACCCATTTCCGCAGGATTTCACTAGGTACAATACGATGTCGAATATTATCATCCCCAGCGCTATGCTTAATCGCGGATTTAAGCATTTTACGATCCCCTTCTCCAACCAGTGTTACGGAACTATGCAAATCAGCGACAATAACACCGGGACTGGAAATCACTTACCGCCCACATTTCCCCGCTCGTGCTGTTCGACCGACGCGGTGAAGGTACTGTTCAAATTGGTTGGGCATGTCGTAATTGATGACGGTTTCAATGCCTTTGATATCAAGTCCGCGAGAAGCTAGATCAGTGGCCATCAAAAAATCGGCCTGACCATCACGGAATGACTGAAGAGCTTTCAAACGCTGTCTATGGGTTAATACAAGTAGTAGAATCATGCGGAGGAGTTACCTGATCTTGTGAAAGGTCACCATGCAGCTCTTCAGCATTCATGTCCAGGAGACCGAACAGCACCCGCACTTGATGAGCAAGCTTCTTGCTCCGAAAGAAAATGATGACCCGCTGCTTGAATATTCGCTTGCAAAGAGTTACCAACAACGCTGTCCGGTCCGCCTCTTTCTCGGCGCGGACGCGGACAAACTCTTGGATCAGTCCCCTAGCAGTTGTTCGTTTCGGGTCAACAAAGAGGCGGACTGGTCTTTTTAATGACATCTTCACCAATTCGTCAATGGAATCTGTCATCGTAGCAGAGAACAACATTGTCTGGCGAGAATCAGGACAAGATTTGATAATCTCGTTTAACTCGTCCGCAAACCCTTCAGATAGCATGCGATCTGCTTCGTCCAGTACTAGCACGTCAAGGGCATCCAAAGTGAAAGAAGGCGAATTGCGGAGATGGTCTATTAGGCGGCCTGGAGTCGCGATAACAATATCAGGCCGCGTACGCAAAGCGGCTTCCTGCGATTTCAGCGAGAGACCACCTATAATTATTGACGCGTTTCAGGCAGAGGCACGAAAGCAAGTTATGTACATACCTGCCGCGAGGCAAAACCGGATGTCTGTATAGGCTGCGAGTTTCGATCCCACCTCAAAGCATTGCACTGCAAGCTCCCTAGTCGGCACAAGGATAAGACAACGGGTGGCAGCGGCATGTGTGCCCTTTTCTCGGTACAAAAGACGTTCCAGGACCGGAATGGTGAACGCCGCTGTTTTACCTGACCCTGTGACAGCATTCCCCACGACGTCCTTACCCAAGAGGGCAACTGGGATTGTAGCCGCCTGAATTGGAGTGGGTGACACGAAACCAAGGCTAGTTAAGGCTCTTTGTAATGGGCGCGAAAGGTTCATCGTGAGGAAGGAAGAATGGGAGTCCTGGGGTATCGTAGAGTCAAAGAACTGCGCTTTACGGTCTTCGTCTGCTTCAATGACGCTCTCCGAGTCGCTAGAGGAGAAATCGTCTTCGTTGAGCGCGTCGTCTTGTGAGTCCGCCGAGGAATCATCGTCAGAATCCATGTCACCGCTGCTTGGTTCATCTTCCTCCTCAGACTCATCCGAGATCCCAGATGCCGTGTCATACTCAGTACTATCGTCGCTCCCAGTCTGTGAACTGTGCTCGTTCAACGACCTTTTCCTTTTATTGACATGCTTAAGTTTGCGCCTCTCAATGATTTCATCGACAGAGACTGGATTCTGCCAGACGTCAATACGATGAAAATGGTCGGTGGACTGGCACTGACGACTCCTGGCTTCAGTACATCGTTTACGGTGTCTTTTGTCTGCTCCGAATGAAATACGTCCATGTACGGGTCGCCCGACAGGTCGAATTGAAAATCAGCACTGAGTTGGACCTCTTCGCGTTCGTCATGGGGCTTCTTGGAGCGCTTCTTGACTCTGTTTTCGTCGTCGGAGTCTATGGTCATGATAAAATCCATGATGAAGGAGCAGCCCCTGGCAGACCGAGAAGCAGTAGAATGCGTTCGAGTCAGTCCGGCTTCAAGCCGGGTCGGTTTCCTTTTACGTGAGTGTGCGTTCGCAGCAGTACTCATCAATGCCGAGCTGGAGAGTGCAAAAGCTCTTATGAATAATAACACGTATATATGCATGCGACAGGGTATCCAACAGTAAATAGAAAGCACGTTGGTGATACAGCAATTCAGTCCGGCATACAACGACATTGTTTTCACCACTGGAATATCCGACGAATCAAGGTATTGTCTCTTGCATGTGAGAAGTGTGTATCATCACGGGAGAATGACCTGGGTATACTTGACATGAGAGGTTCGTCCGATCTTGCCTCCGGAAGTGGTGCCATCCTAGAACTCTGCATCTATATAATATGAGAATGAGGGAGCCTATGGCAAGGTAACAGCCACTCACTCCTATTGACATAACGTATCCATTAAATACAAGATCTCGTATCTTGTGGCGTTCCCGAAAATTATAATCGAATGTCGTCTGGCATTGTATCTGGCACTGAGTAGTACATTGTATAAAGCGCCCAAGCATGCTGAATTTGCCCCAGTGAATCTTCTTAGGATCGGTGCGACTGAAATCAGGGTTTCCTTCGTGAGCGCGTATAAGATCCGACATGTGGACCTCACTGTAAATGTTTACGTCAGATTTTGGCAGTGAGATACGGGATTTTCAGTTACAGGGCTGGTATACACGCTCCCTTAGTATTTTTGAGAGCCATTCGATAAGCTTGATGAGCGCCCCTGTGCTGCAGCAAGACATCCCACGACAGTAGATTCTTATAGTGATCCGGATATTTGGATTTGAATGCCTCCATGGTGTCGTCACCCTGAAACGTGGAGTTGTTGATCCCAGCAACGAACGCACGCAGAGCGGAATAATTGTTTAGGGCACGAAGCTTGTGGGCGATGTCGACAAACTTCTCAATTTGTTTCGCACGGTTTCTTGGTTTGTCGTGGCAAAGAATGAGAGACACAACCCTAAGGCTCTTCAGGATCAACCAGGATATGGTAGCATTGCGTTTCTCACCAGTCCGCCAAATAGTTTGATATGGCATTAAACCTCGCGATGTTATCTGTCTCTGGATCCTTGCGACCTGGAACGAAAGTATAACGTAGCCAATCTCTCGGCTAATACAGGCGCTCGTTAGTTCCGGCCAGTTATGGAAACGAAATCTTACTTTTATCGCCAAGAATAACGTTGCCTCGACCCGTGTTATCTCTTCAGCAATCTCAGAGCAGTCATAGTTTTGCAGCTCTTGCGAATGCTTGGCAAGTTCCTTCAACAGTTGCTTCAGCGGGATGTCAGGGGAGTCGGCAACCGGTGGCGACACGGGCATGATCAGTGCTTTCGCACTCAAAGGTAGGCTCTGCTTTCGCTCTCTCGAACTGGAGCCTGCAGAAGTCTCGTAAGATTGTGCGACGGAAGACTTGCTCGCTGAAGCTGAAGCCGACTCTACAGCCGGCGACGATCCAAGCGTATCATCTTCACCGTCCGAAATGCAATAGGGATCATCGCTATCATCCAATAGGGGCTCCGCTTTCTGTGCCCATGCAGCATCAACATCAGGAACAGTAGATATATGCTCCAGAAATGGCAAGAAGTCGGTGCCATAGTGACAAAGATGGGTTTTGCGCAGAATGGACTTTACCAACGCACTCAGCGCTCCAGAGGTGCCAGGAACGGCAAAATCTTGAGGATAACAATCAACCCAGGTTTGCAGCAGATGACAGATCCTTGAAATGATTATCGTTTAGGAGATGCAACGAAAACTTCAGTAGAAGGTGTACCTCATCTCCGCATAGCCCACAAAACCCGAGTCTCCTAGGGACTTATCCAATTCTCGCAGACGTTTCTGCATGGCCAACAGAACGCTCCGAGGACTCGCAAACCTTCGATATGTAAGTAAGAATTGCGAGATGAAAGTCGGATCTGTGAGTAAGATGTTAGTGCCGTCGAAGGAACAAAATAGCCCAACATACCGTCTCCGCTAACGGCAAGGAAGAGCAGCTTGTCAAGCAACTCCTCTAATGTAACGTACTGGGCTGATCGCCTGAAAAAACTCAACTGAGGCTCGAAACAGCTGATATGGATAAACGCACGTTTCCTTCTCCTTCAGAAGCTGTCGCTCTTCTTCATCGTGACCATTTGCCATGTCGCCAGCCCGCTGAAGTGACAAGGCTGGCCCTAGTTGCGAACTTGCAACAGCAGCGAGGTTGTTCGTACTACGTGCACTCGACAATCTTCGTTCTTCCAAGTCTTGTGACTTGATTTTCTCGTGCTCTGCGCGGAGATCCGAGGTCGAACGTGCGCGAGTAGGAGAACTCGCAGATGGAGGGATGGACACCGATAGATTAGCCGTAGGCGAAAGCTGGAAGGAGCCCGACAGGTCTTGCGATGCTGTATCGTTCGGTAGTACCGATGATGGCGTGCGTGTCACGGATATCGAACCTCGACTCTCCCACAAAACGGCTGGCCCGGCGACATCTGGCGTAGTAGAGTTCCCGAGGTCGACGTCTGATACGCAATATGAACACGTAAGAGGGATAGCTAAGTCGATATACTTACTGTGTGCGTGTGCGAGCGACCGAAGCATATAGCCGAAGGCCTTCCTCATCTTTATCCTCCCAGCATCACTGAGATCTACAGCCGCCACCTTGATATCGTGTTCAGCGAACAAATTCACGGACATAGTCCGGTCGACTGCTGGTTCCAAGTCTGATTTGAGGGCAATCGCGACTGCGCAATGCTTCGTTGGGTTGATCAATCCTTTGTTCCTGTAAGCTCCAGGGAATGATTCCAACATAAACATGGACATACGAAGAAAATCGGGAACGGGAGCAAAGGACGATGCATCCGCGGAATCGTAGCATACAAAGATACCGTGCACGGGAGGAAGTGCCGTGACTCTCGTGACATCGAGCTCGTAAACGCGTACCAAATGACGGAGCGATTCGCGCTTCGACCATTCAGACTTTCTAGCATCTAAGAAAGAACCAATGTAGCCGAGGGATAAACAGCTCCAATGTGCAGCAGACTTACAACAGAAAGGAGAAAATGATAGGCCACCAGGCGCATTAAATAGTGCATCCAGGTTGCTCACCCCGTGAGACTGCGCATCTTCTGCAACAAAGGTAGACTTTCCGCAGCCAGGAGTGCCAACGACCGCGAGGAGAAATTCCCTCGAGTGTAACTTAGGCGCCTCAATAAAAAGTAGTTGCTAAGAGCTAGCCATGGAAACTCACTGCAGGTTGTGTTGTATCAATATGGAGGGGCCGGTACCCAGAATTTTCGGTGCCCCCTTGCAGGCCAAGGCTACCGCTCCTGACGCGGCCAGACATAACCTCCGTAATAGAAGAATGTTTAGGAAAAGATTGTAATGACGTGGTTGAATGCAGCCTTCGGCTGTCATCGCGAGGCAGCGTTTGGACAAACGTAAACGGGAGCGGCGGTTGTTGATTGCGAGAAGGAAGCTTGAGATCGCCGGGACGTCGGGATGGACGCGCCTGTTCGCCACCCTTGACTGAGCTTCGCCTACCTTTGTCTATCGAGCGTTTTAAAGGTGGCCAGGAATCGGGCTCAAGGCCTTGGTCGATAGCGGAATCATTACCGTCACTTGCGGTACTGACGCTGTGACCCCGCGAGCGCGCATACGGAGGCACGGTCTCCGGTTCACGGCGTCGGCGAGGATCGACAGACACCTCTGTCCTATGAGTTCTTGACAGATCTGCGGCGGGAAAAGTGGCGCTTCTAGCACCTCTTGGCGAGGGCGGCATGGAGTCCTTGGGTTGTTGGACGCGTAGCGAGTCAGTTGAAGCAGATTTCCGGTGGATTTGTTGCTGGACGGCATCGGCAGTGGAGGGGCCGCTTGCACATGGCTGACTCTGTGTTAATACGGGAGAAGATGGGGTAGTAGGCGTAGAGCGCTGTGGGGTGGAGGTGACTATATGCGGGGAATCGTGAAGAGCCGTGTCTGAGTCGTCTTGAGGGCGAGGCATTTGAATTGGTGGGAGGGTTGGAATGGCAGGCAGTGAATGGGAGGTGTCGGTGGTGTCAGTCGTCATGGCCAGTGCTGGTTGTCGAGGCGCGGCGTGTAGTTGGTGCAGCGACTAAAGCAGCCGAACGAGCGACGCTGGGACGAGTACGAGATTAGCCTACCACGCAAAAATCTCACTTCGAGACGAGAGCGTGATGGGTAGTACTTTCCGATTTCATATGGGAAATGATTTAGACGCTCGCCCAAAGTCGGGGAGAGGTTGATGCCGAAAACTTAAGTACAAGCACTGGAATCTCAGGATCTCACTCTTCACAAGGTAATCTCCTCCCCCTCGACAGTCACAGATAACAGAACAATCATCGATTGGAAGGAGGTACTGTACTACTCATTTGTCTCGAGTGTGATGAAGTGAAGGATAGAACAAAAGAATTGGGTATTTCACGAGTTTCATATATACTTCTACCCTAAATACGAAACAATAGTAATAAGAACCCAGTCACATACGGTGGAAACGGATACAGAACTCACCTGACATGCCTACCACAGACAGCGCCTTCTGCAAGGCTCGCACCGAGAAATACCTCACATCAGCATCGGCATCATTCTTCTGCTGTTCCAAGGCTGGAACGACTTTCTGTTTGATAAATTCCTGGCCCTCTGCAGTGCTACCGAGGGTCGTGGCCAGAATCTCTAAGGCCTTGGAAACGTTGAACCGTATATTGGGAATTGGGTCCGCGGCAAGCTGCAGAAGAGGGCTGATGATCTCGCTTTGTATGATCGGCAACGTCAGCGAAGGCGAAATCGTCTAGTATGTCGCAAGTGAGTCCCGCGACAATCACCACCAATGGAAAGACGTACCGCAATGGCCTGCACCGTGGTCATGCGATACAAGTAGTTGGGATGTTGCCCCATTCCCATAACTTTGGGAACAATGGCAACTCTGGCCCACTCAACTCCGAAGACCTCTGTCAATTTTTTCAGGTTGATGGTCGCGGCTTCACGTATGCTGAAAACAGTATCGCCCAGCCAGGACATGCATAAATTCCCAAGCTGTTCGTCGAAAAAGGGCTTTCCGAGTTGGGTCGCAAGCAGAGGGATGTATTCTATAATCGCTTGCCGGACGCGCCACGACTTATCTTCTGCAAGTTCGAGAATCGCAGGAAGCAGGCTATCAGACAGTAGTTCAATGTCGATTACTTGACGATGCGAGGTTAGAGAATTTCATGGGTGACAATGTGGTGCACCATACCGCCATTGACTGTCTGCAGTTTGCTGATGACATTCAGTCGGACTTCAGGGAATTCGTCTTTAAGCAGATGCAGGAAGAGCGGTAGAAGATTTTCAACAGTGGCTTCCCGGCCGAGGAGTGGTGCAAGTCCACTTATTTGGTTTGCCAACGCAGCTCTGACATGCTGAGAGGTGTCATGTGACAGGTCACGCACACAAGGGATAACACGAGCCAGGATAACCTCCCTGTCCAGCAGTTTCGAGAAACCTGACGGTCAAAGCTGCTGTTAAACTTCGCGCGAAAGATATGGCTACCCTTACCTGGAATCTGTCCAGCAGCTGCAGTGCGGACCTCAGCTTCGTTATCTTTTAATAGTTGCACATATTGGCCGATCAACTCCTCTCTTACGAGTTCCACACCAACAGCCTCAGCTAGCTGGCTCAGAAGGACATATTATCGGACTGCCAACGATTTAGACATACTCATACCTCATTGAAGTGTGTTGCGGCCATGTATCGTACTCTCCAACTCTTATCAGAGACGGTGACCCTTATTTGTTTCAGTAGTTGCTCTTTTATCTCTTGCGGTGTGAGTTGCTGGGCGATGGTAATGAGATCTTCTACGGTCAGAAGTCGCACTGAATCCTGGTCATCTCCGTGAAGTCTGCGATAGATTGGCAAGCCATCCGTAAGGACGTGCTGCTTGGACAGGGTCTTTACGAACGCCTAGGGAATGTGTTGCGTAAAATTCCGTCAGAAACCGTCTTTGAATGGACGTACCCCCAACGATCGCGCAGCGGCGCGGCGTACCATAGGCGTGTCGTCCGCGCCTAACGCGGCAAACCCCTTCCGTAACTCCTCCTGCAGAGCCGGCGGCACCTTCTGGTACACTGGAGCATAAAGTGCAGCAGAGGAGGTTCGAGAGGTGAACCATTCGCCTTGTGACAGCCGCTTTAACAAAGGGATATAATATTCTTCGACCTGGAGAGGCGACAGAACGCCAGCTATCTTGGCGATAGACTCTGCCGCCTGTGTTTTCCGACATGAAGTTGTGTCAGGAGTAAGGGGATAGAAACATACCTTGTCCCGTACAAGAGTTTCTTCCACAGCAGAGAGATTTTCGAGGGGGCCCAGGAGAACATGTGCATACTGGGGACCACCGATGTACTCCTCGAAATTTCGGCCTAATTCCTCTGCGAGGGCCAACAATACCTCGTCTTCGTCGTCGACGGAGTCTTGGAGGAAAGGGATGAGCTCATTCCGTGCACGATCTGGTCCTAGGGCAAGGGCTATCGTAGGTATGCTGTGGATAGCATTGAGTCGCAGCTGAACCTCTTCCGAGCGCAACTCGTCAATGAGCACTGCAATTGGTGCGATCTATTGGGCAGAGTTTATATGAGTCGAGGCACACTTTATCTGTCGGAAGTCCAGGGACGCACGTCGTCTACGTTGAATGCTTGGTCCATCGTGGCGCTGCAACAAAACGGTGAGGAGGCTTCAGAATTGGAGAGAAGGAACGCCAAGATACACGGAGAATATCGTGATAGTGATCCTTTGTGATTGGTCGCAAGATTGCAGACAGTCGAGTGGTAGCAGACTCCGTCGACTCGAACAAGGGCGATCTTGGCTATGTAAGTGAGGGTCGGCGATGCCCTTTTTTGGACGACCCACAAGTCATCAGATTTGTTTCGCAGGGGCTACGGTCTATGTAATACACTACATCGTCATAGCACAAGCATGCCCGTCCAGATACTAGACAGACGTGTGGTACTTTCCCATCCAAAGGTACTTGCTTCGACAGGTGCCATTCCAGTTATCAACGCTTTCCTCAGGGTGCATCTCTCGAGCTTCTACTTTTCGGTGCTACCATCACATCGTGGAAGGCTGGATCGCAGAGAAACCCAGAACCTACCGAACGGCTATTCTTATCATCCAGAGCCATTCTCGACGGTTCCAAGCCAGTCCGGGGTGGCATTCCCATCGTGTTCCCGTGCTTCGGTCCACCCATCCATCCCGAGCACTCCCGCCTCCCTCAACATGGCTTCGCTAGAAGCGAACCTTGGAAGTTTGACAGCGTCGTCATGGATAACGATGCCGGTGTCTCCGTAAGGCTGGGTAAGTCCAGAGGCGCGTGGGCGTTACCCCTGCTTAACGAACGGATTAGCTCTGGAACCAACACCGAGCATTGCAGCCAAATACGACCGACCATTCCACCTAGCATATGTGCTCACTCTGGCGGAACATCAATTGAGCACAGATCTTCACGTTACCAACATCTCGACTTCTACCAACTTCCCCCCTGATAACCTTGAGTTCCAGGCATTATTTCACAACTACGTCCTTTCCCCTGCGGATCAAGTTCTCATCTTCCCACTGCAGAATATTAGATATTATGACAAGACTGCAGCGACTGAAGAAAGTCGAAACTTGGCCAAAGTGGAATCCAGGTTGGGGGTCGATGTACGCAAGTTTACTGATTCGGTCTACGAGGATGCACCACAGAAATATGACGTAACATGGCCTGGTGGGGGATTAGAGATAAGAACGAATGCTCTAAAGGACGTCGTCATTTGGAACCCGCAGAGGGATGTCGGAAGTAGGATGGCAGACATGGAGCATGCCGGGTGGTGAGGATGGCTCCCAAGACATTTCATTTGGCATACTTGCTAATGAAGTCGAACAACGTATTAGGGAAAGGTTCGTCTGCGTCGAACCGGGTTATGTCAGGGGATTCGTAAAGGTAGAGCCCGGAGAGACGTGGATTGGACAACAAGTTCTCTCCGTGATTGAGAACGAAGAAAGGTTCACTTAGCGTTGGTTACACTGGAACAGAGCGTAGACGAAAGACAATTCTTTTGTCAACGTCGACCATGTATTACCGATGACTAAGCACGAATGTTGACATTCAATTTCTCTCGACTTGAAGCTTGACCTGAATCAAGTTCTTGTAACTTCCTTGCTTGTTTCGTTGTGAAATGAGCCTACAGACCAATGGATCCCTCGGCGCTGAGCGGGTCGACGGTCTCTGTACATATTAATCAAATCGACTACACCTTGTGCCCTCCAGGGCCACTCGACAATTCGGCTCTCCCTCGCGTACCTGTTATTCGTATCTATGGCGCGTCCTCTGTCGGTGAAAAAGCTTGCGTACATATCCACCAAGTGTATCCCTACTTCTTCATTGAATACAATGGAGAGATGAATCCGAACAATGGTATGGAACCCACTCTGTTGACCCCTGTCCGCACTAATGTACGTTTAACTAGTCAATCGATATATTACTAAGTTATCCGTCTCACTCGATCACGCTATTGCCCTGTCTCTCAAGCGTAATCCAGGCTTGCAGTATGTGCGGGCCATCATACTTGTCAAGGGGGTACACTTCTACGGCTTCCACTCTTCCTACTCGCCCTTTCTCAAGATATACCTCATCGATCCTGCACTCACGAACCGTGCTGTAACACTACTACAAGCTGGCAGCGTCATGCGAACGAAATTCCACGTGTTCGAAAGTCATCTGAGTTTCCTGCTACAATTCATGTGCGATTTTGGTTTATACGGATGTGGGTGGATAAATCTGGCTGAAGTTTGGGAGCGTAGCCCAGAAATCGAAGAACCGCCTTCAGCAAGACAATATCCATTCAAGTTTTCCCCACACTGTCGTCAATCTCGGATGCCTATTGAAATTGATGCAGTTGCCCACCGAATACTCAACCGCCACCAACTTCAAGCCCGCAACATCCACAACAAGTTACATATTCCTGCTCCATCTCTTTCACCCGAACCTGTTGTGCTGAGCGTTCGTGAGCTGTGGGAGGATGAACGAAGACGCCGGATCAGCAAGGGCTTATCTCCAACTCCAAAGTTACCCACTGACGTTAAGACTCCCAGAGGACGGGGCGGCAATTGGGTCGCAGAGGCTCGGTGGTGGGAAGAACTCAGGAGGAAAATAGAACTGGAAAAGCAGGATGGCTCATTCATGTCCGAAAATCATTATGGTTGGGAGAAGTGGGTTATGACGACCTTCGAGAGCGTGGAGGCTCTCTGGGAACCTCAGTGGAGGACATGGAAGCCAAGCAAAGATGATCTAGATAGCAAAGGCAAAACGGAAAATGGCACTTCTCATCCGATGGAGGGAATTCAGAATCCGTATGCTCAAGCTTCTCAAGGCACCCCTTCCAAATTGACAGGGAAACCAGAAGAGGAGGATGTGGACGTGGATGTGGCAACACTATCCAGCCAGGACATTGACCTGACAACGGCACAGAATGAAGCAGAAGATGGTGAGGATGATGATACCGAGGACAACATTGATCTTGGAGAGCATGAGGGACCAGAAGATTGTTCACGGGACCTGCCCGTCGAGGGAGAAGTCGTCTCACATGAGGCAGCCCGAGGAAGGTAAGTTCGCAGGTTGCATTCGTGGTCTGGAAACTACTGCTGTTGTAGCCCTACCGAAAGCAACGAGGATACCATTGGAGTCTCTAATCGCTTTTCAAATGTTTGGGATAGACTCTCAAGGTCAGGCATTACAATACATTACTTTTTCCCAACCTTATGACAAATCAAGAGAGAAACGACTGCGTAGTACTCTGGAGCTTCGTTCCGAACCTGCGACACCGAAAAAGTGAGCAACGCGTTTCAGTCAAGTGAATGTTGCGGTAACTGTTTTTATGTGAACAGAGTTCGAAGGCTGTCACAGAAACAATCAACAATCCACGATATCGTGACACGACCGGAGTAGGTTTTTTTTTCTTGCCGGTTAGATGCCCCATAAATAATCCGCAGTTCCCCTGATTTCGCGCCTGATATCAAAACGCTCGAGACCCACAATCCTTTCCTGGTCGTTGATGGAGACCAAACGTCACTCCGCTTAGCCTTTGCCGCTTGTTTTAACTGCTGATACTCGTGTCCAGGCTACTACCGCTTGTAATAAATCCGCCTCATTCGGACTGGGTAGGGGGGCTGTCTGGTGTACATGGGACTTCGAATGCTCTTATTCCTCGCGCATCTTATGGTTCGTCCAAGGGATCACAAACGTACCATCTAAGCTCTCGACGTAATTGCTATGTCTACGTTAAATCTCCGCCTCAGGTTGCTGATTTATTTGACACCATCGAAGATCATGGATTGCCACGGAAGTTATATTCTGATCCCTTCTACTCTAACAGAGAGGATATCCCTGACCGGCCATGGGAATATGGGGGTCTTGTATATAACTTGAAGGGTGGTGGAAGCATTAATGCATTAGAGGAGTGGCAGACGAACGAGGGTTTTCCAGCTCTCACGTTCGCTGGCAGGGAATCTGTAAATCGTGCTGGAGGATGGGAGTATGCTAACTGCGCACCTAGCCGTCGACAAATTAAGGTGTGGCTAAAGGGCCACCCGCCCTCACAGGGAAAGAAAGCAGGGATGCGATCGCAGGTGTGTTGTCTCGTGACTCCCCCGGACCCACTCATCCCTGCCTAAACGGTGATCATTTAGATCGAAGGGCGCACTCAAGCTAACGTGTTTGGACTGAATTCGGACCCTAAGATATCCTTGCACAACAACAACCGTAGGAGCCAGCACATGACATTACTTTCTATGGAAGTCTTCGGTGGGTTATTGCTGAAATTATACCATCTCCTGTAGATATATCCCGTTTCTAGCTCCTTCTCGCGGCAACCGCCTCCCGGATGCAAATGTCGACGAAATTGCAGCTCTATGCTACGCTTTTGGGAGTGATGATCTAGACTCGAACCTTCCTCTTCAAGGAATTCTTGTCCTTGAAAGTGAACAGACTAACCCACAACGTTTACGTGGATTCTCTATGGAGAGTTTTACCAGTGAACTTGACCTCATCAACCGCTTGATTGATGTTGTCATTGAATTGGATCCCGATATCGTGTTGGGTTGGGAAGTGCAAGTTGCTTCTTGGGGTTATCTCCATGCTCGAGGAAACTACTATGGTTGGTCGCCTTGGCCTAATTCCTTGTTATACTGACTGGTTACAGGAATCGACTTGGCCGAGTTGATATCGAGGGCTCCAAGTCGCCATTCGGGGAATGAGAACCAACGTTGGGATCAGAGGTCCACGACTACATTCAAAGTCACTGGCCGTCACGTTTTAAATGTCTGGAGGATCATGCGGACCGAACGCAATCTGAATGTGTACACATTCGAAAATGTCACGTTTCAAGTCTTACGGAGGAGGTGAACCAGGACAATCTTGGGAATTCCCTTGCTGAGAACATCTCCAGATTCCCCCTTTACAAACCGGATACACTAACAGAGTGGTTTAATAGCCCAGTTCCAGCCCATACCTCCCGCGTCTTGCGTTACTTCGCCGACCGTACATCAATGAATCTCAATATACTGGAAGAGACAGAAATCACTACAAAAACAGCGTAAGTAATCTTAACTCTGAATTGGTTTTTTTTTTTTTTTTTTAAAAAAAAAAAACCCACTTCAGTGAGTTTTCCCGTGTGTTTGGTGTCGACTTCTATTCGGTCATCAGCCGGGGGTCCCAATTTAAGGTGGAATCTTTCATGTTTCGTATCGCGAAACCTGAGTGCTTCGTTCTCTTGTCCCCAAGCAAACAAGATGTGCGCCTTTTGATTTTGGCACTCGAACGACTTTCATCTAAGTGATTGCATAGGTCGGGAAACAGAACGCCGCGGAATGCATGCCTCTCATCATGGAACCACTGTCTGGGTTTTATAACGGGCCACTTGTTGTCCTAGACTTTCAATCGCTCTACCCGTCTGTTATGATTGCATACAATTATTGCTACTCCACTTGCCTTGGACGTATAACCGAATTCCAGGGCCGGAATAAGCTCGGTGTAACTGACTTGCACCGGCCTATTGGGCTACTAGAGAAGCTGCAAGATCACGTTGCGAGTGCGTTATTCCACGGCGGTTGCGTGCATGACGACTCAATCATCCTATAGTTGCACCAAATGGTATTGTCTACGTGAAGCCAACAGTGAGACAGGGCCTCCTGGGTCGTATGTTAACCGAGTTGCTGGACACTAGAGTGATGGTGAAGCAGGCCATGAAGAGCGTCGGGGACGACAAGGTAGTATCTCCTTTGATACCTGTGCAACAAAAATAAAGTTCACCATTTGCCAGGTATTGCATCGTACACTGGACGCTCGTCAACTTGGGCTCAAGTACATTGCGAATGTGACATATGGTTATACTAGTGCCACTTACTCTGGACGTATGCCTGCAGTCGAGATTGCAGACAGTATTGTGCAAAGCGGCCGCGAAACACTGGAGAAGGTGCGCTGATCGACCATCCGGAATAACGCACACTAATATCAGTGTTTGAGAAAGGCTATCAATGTCATCGACTCCACCGACAAATGGGGTGCACGTGTGGTCTACGGTGATACGGACTCTCTTTTTATCTACCTCAAAGGCAAGACGAAGAGCAGGCTTTCAGGATCGGCCAGGATATTGCGGATACAATAACTGCAATGAACCCGCCACCGGTAAAACTAAAGTTTGAGAAGGTAGAGCAAACAATTATCTATATATCTGAGCCTTGAATAACGTTGAGTCATAGGTGTACTTACCTTGTGTTCTCCTGGCGAAGAAGAGATATGTGGGTTTCAATTACGAGACTTTGGATGAGAAGATGCCTTCTTTCGATGCAAAGGGGATCGAGACCATCCGTCGTGATGGTGTCGCAGCACAATCAAAGATGACAGAGGCTTGTCTAAAGTGAATAGATGTTGCAGTCTCCTCGAGGTCGTGCGTCGATTGATTGGTTACGAAGGATACTGTTCCGTACACAGGACCTAAGCCAGGTGAAACAGTACTGCTGTAGGACCTGGTCGAAGATCCTACGCAACAAGGTTTCTTTTCAAGATTTTGTCTTCGCAAAGGAGGTTAAGATGGGTACTTACAGGTATGCTCAATGCTATGCGGATGATTAATCCTCCACTAACGCGTCTGTGTTAGCGAGAGAGGGCCGCCACCGCCAGGTGTAACAGTAGCCGCAAGGAGGATGTTGCAGGATCCAAATGACGAGCCTCAGTATGGCGAGCGTGTTCCATACATAATCGCACGTGGCAGCCCCCATGCCCGACTAATTGAAAGGGCAGTGATGCCAGAGGAAATCCTTGCCAATCCGTGCGTGATCGACGTGTGCTAACACTTGGGCCACTCATAATTCCCCAGACACATGCAAATCGATGCAGTGTATTACATCGAAAAGGTGCTTATTCCTCCCCTAGAACGTATCTTCAACCTTGTTGGTGCAGACGTGCGAGCTTGGTACGAGGAAATGCCGAAGGCGATTGAGGTCGACCAGCGTGATCCACTGGCATCTTCCCCAAGAAGCCAAAGAGATTTACAACTAGCAGATCTAACATCGATGAACATTTCTCGAGTACACGTTGCCTGGCATGCAATTGTCCGGCCTTGTCGGAGGGTTGGTTTGTATCTGCTACCAGGAAGCGAGTGCTGACATTCACCAGGGATTTGCGAAAACTGCCAGGTCAATTCTCAAGAAGCCATTCCTAACCTCTTACGGCGGCTGCACAAGGGCGAGAGAAGACTTCTGGACACCCAAAAAGTATGTGCGACCTGCACAGCCAATGCATCTGCAGAACCGATCGAATGCGTTAATATCGACTGTCCTTGGCTATACGAGCGCAACAAAGCGGAACGAAAAATAGACTTTCTCGAGGGA